>JAHRHZ010000144.1:54198561-54271355 GCA_024137785.1 Ginglymostoma cirratum
TCCATCAAACACATTGAACTGGACACGATATACAAACCACTGAAAAACAGAGCCAGAAGCGATGCCAACCACCCCAGAAAACTGAGGCATATCAATTACAAGCGAAACAGAACACCAGCACTTCACTGGAGGTACACTGACGATGTTACCTAGCAGGGTGACGAAGCATCTGCAATCAAACACATTGGCTCAGCGAGCAGGTCTACAACCTCATCCACAACCTGAGCTACAAATCTTCTCAAAAACTTTAAATGCTAACTTGCATCAAGGACACAATTTTTCTTGCTATATTTTATAATTTTACATTAGGTAATGATGCCTTTTTATGTTATTTATTTAGGCAACATTTAAAGGATGGATGGAGATCATGTATGCAGCTGTTGATTCAAGAGGTGTAAGTATGCATTTGATGGTTTAATTTGTAGATATTCACTTTACAAGCTCAAATGAGCAACAGCAAACATTGCCTCTTTAATTTAATGCCATTTGTGAATATTGCTGCAATTATCATTAAACCATGCTGTTGTACATTAATGAAAAAGACACCAGATTATAGCTGTTCACAAATACTGGGAAATAATTTCCAGAGTATTAATCATTAATTTAAAAGGTTAGTGGTTGTAGCATTTATTTTACTATGTAACACATAAGAATTGCCACTGTGTTATTATGGTTTTTTTAACAAATAAATGCATTGTGTTTTAGCGAACATTTTGACTATCTTTTAAAATAAACATTTGGTATTGCTTTAAATATTAATACAACCAACCAGAAGATATCTGAACATGTGGAAGATTGCTTGAAATTTACATTGCAACTATGCTGGTGAGGCATATTTATTCTTGTAGAAAATTACTAGGAGCAAAGAGTGATATATTCCAAGTAACTGGGACACGGAGGACTTGGTTCCATGCAATAACAGACTTTATTTTCCAAAGTAATTAATAATGTGATCACCGAAACTTAACTGTATATATGATCTAAATGGAATACTCCGCATTACAATTTGCTGTAGAACCATGTCCCAGAAGAGGCCAGTACCCTCAGGATGGGAGAACAGGGAAGAAGTTACCATTTGAATGACCACTGTAAACATGTTTCACTTGGAGTTCTGTCAATTTCAAAGTTCTGAGAACATTGTTGCTTGACTGCTTCTGCAATTTCAAGCGCCCTGTTTTCAGATAAAGGGTTTGCAAGTCATGGTCTGACTGCATCTGTCCCTGTTGAGGAAGGAATCAGATAAAGTTGGTGGTGCCTTCCAATCTGAATGATTTTAGCAGGCAGCCCAACAAGGCTTAAGCTGCACATTGAATGCATTCCCAACAGAGAGCCTAATAGCACGTGAGGCTTACCACATTCCAGTCAGCATCCAGTTTTTCAAAGGAGCCTATCCCTCTTGAAGAAAATCTGAACTGAATGAAACAAGGATACTTTGATCAGGGGAATGCATCACTTCACAAAAAGCCAAATGTACAGTTGTCCATCTAAGTGCAAGACTGCTCATTGCATTAACCCACACAGTTTTGATAACGAAAATTGTCACAATATTCTTGATCAGCAATTTCATTTTCTCTTTCCATTCAGAAAATTTGTCACAGATAATACGTAAGTGAAAGAGTACAGAAAAACTAATCAGAATACTAAGGAGGTGCAATTGTGTCTTGGACAATATCCAGGCTTAGGCTGAAAGTGGCAAGTAACATTCACACTACACATGTATCAGGCAATGGCTATCTCCAACAACAGAGAATCTAACCATCTCCTCCTTACGTTCAATAACATTGCCACTATTGAATCTTGTACTGTCGATATCTGGGGGTTACCAATGACCAGAAACTGAACTGGACCAGCATGTAAACACTGTGGCTGTAACAGCAGGTCAAAAGCTAGGAATCTGAGGCAAGTAACTGACCTCCTGAGATAACACGGTGTCGAGCTGGATGAACACAGCAGGCCAAGCAGCATCAGAGGAGCAGGAAGGCTGACGTTTCGGGCCTAGACCCTTCTTCAGAAAATGACCTCAGAAAATAACTGACCTCCTGATTCCCCAAATTAGATGACTACATTAACAAGATACAAGTCAGAGCATGATGGGATGCTTTCTACTTGCCTTAATGATTGGCTATGCTAAATTGCCCATTGTGCCCAGGGATATTCAGGTTAGGCATGGGAAATGGAGGGGTAGGGAAATGGGTCTGGGTGGGATGCTCTTTGGAGGGGCAGTGTGGGCTTGTTGGGCCAAATGGCCTGTTTCCACACTGTAGGGATTCTATGATTCTATGAGTGCAGTTTCAATAATAGTCAAAAAAATTCCACAACATCCAAGACAAACTAGTCCACTTAACTAGCATTCTATCCATCACCTCCAGTACTCAATATTTCTACCACTAAGGCACAGCGGAGACAGTCTATATCATTTACAAGATATACTGTATCAACTCTCCAAGACTCCTTTAACAACCCCTTCCAAACTACAAACTCTACCACCTCGAAAGAGAAAGGCAGGATAGAGTACCACCACCTGCAAATTCCCTTGTAAGTTTCACACCTGACCTGGAGCTATGCACCATTGCTCCATTATTGCTGCGGCAAATTCCTAGAACTCCCTTTCTAACAACACTCTTTGCTTCTACCCATGGACTGCAACCATTCTAAATGACAGCTCACCACCACCACCTCAAGATCTTAGAGATGGACAGTAAATACTGGTGAGGCAATGTCCACATCACAGGAATGAATGTGGAAAAAAATAATTGCAGGGGGTTAGTATGGATGAGTTATATGTGAATCCTAAATAATAAATGAAGACATCACCAAACCACTATTAGAAATATGTGATAGAAATGCTTTTTATGTCTGAAATTCACTTCATTCTGGGCAGTTGTTGTACAAACCGTAGGTCTTTAATCAGTTACTCAAAAATTAACATTCTTAAAAAAGAACTAACTGGCTGATCATGTGAAATGAATAAAATGTAATAAAGGTTGATACTTATATATAGTTAAAATGTGTGACCAATGTGACTGTTAAGAATATTGAATGCCAAATCCTTTGTGTGCATCACAGACAGCCTGACATACAGTGTGCATCAAGTAGGATAGTCATGCAAGAAAATACCATTTTTTCAGGCTGAATATATCATCTACCTTATTTTATTGTGCATTTTCTTTCCTTCTGTGAATGAAACTGCAATAAATTTATTTTAAAAATTCAGGTGTGATCAGGAACTTTTCAATATTGGGTAGAAAAGAACCAAATCCATGTACTCTGCTGCATAGTACTAGTATCAAGTGACAAAATATAAATGTTGCCATCTTCATTTTCCCACCATGAGAAAATTTGTGGATGGATCCTGTATTGGTGAACTCCATAGACATATTGCTATTAAACATTAGTTTCCAATTTTTCAGTTGAATGCTCACAGCATCCCTGCCTTACATTGCCTTTCCTTGTCTTTTTGCACTTTACTGCCTCAGCCATAGATACAAAGCTCATGTTACTTCTGTCTTGCCTTACATTTTAACAAAGACACAAAAAGAAGGAAGCTTGTCATGGTTGGCAGCAGCTCACAGTCAAAGGGAATAGCCATTGTTCAGAGGTCCAGGCACAGTATGTCAAGGGCAGCCTGCATTACCAGTCAAGGAGTTTGGACATGGTCAGTCTGCTGCTCGGAGAGGTCACATTCAGGATGGCATTCCACATAAGGGTCAGGACTTGAATGTCAGAAAACCCCACCACCAATTTTGAGTCTTTATGCTCTATTGGGAGCTGCTTTCCCCGAAACCGTGTGGCACCGGTATTTCTTTTGGCACATGTGTCTCAAGTGACTGAGTGAGTAGATAACACAGACAGCATCTACAGTTGGTGGTGTCAGCGATTGGAGTGGGTGACAGCGAATGACGGAAGATGTTGCATGCAATAGTGATCGTGGTAGGCCTTGGTGGAAGGTGGGTACAGTTGCAGAAATCGATTGAGTGTGAGGTATCAGAGAGAAGATGGTGGCACTTAACACTGACAGAGTGGAGAAGTTCATTAACCTTCTTACTACAGTACAATGTGTTCCTCCAGACAGCCGAGACTGCTTTAACCCCAGTGGCAACCGCAGATCAGACTGGTACAGTATTGTGCACTCTCCCCACTACTGATCCTAGGGGAAGAGGATGTCCTGCCTTACACTGCCCTGTCCAACAGGTACTCCAAGTCCCTGTTTCCTGGGGTAAATGTCAGCAATCAGACAACTCAGCTCCTAATTGACAATGCTCCACCGGCTGCACCACAGGCTTCTAAAGATGATGCTGGCACTTGGGAAGCTGGTGAATTCCGTGATATCGGCGAGTTGTTATGGGAATTGTGGGTAGTAAGGTAAGACCAGAATTGGATGTCAAGGATGCTGGTAGGGGCAGTATAGATAACTAATAAGGCATGTTTGAGCAGAAATCCGTCCAAAATAAAAACCTGATATGTCAGGGATTTAGCCAATAAAATCCAAAATTCAGCCCATTTATTTTCACCCTAAACTATTCTAACTCTCAAATTTCTCCTTTTTTGAGAGGCTCTTTGAAGCTTAATATTTTTACCATGTTTTTAGCCTAATCTGTTGTAATGCCACCTCTTTTGTTCTTGTTAATTTGTTATTGTGTGATTATGTCATATAACTACCTTGGCTGGTATTTTCTCAGCCCTTCTGCATAGTGAGCATTGAAGAGAGCTTTGAGAATATATAGCAAGAATGGAAAAATATGATTATCAATGTTGCGAAAAGAAATTCCAATTTTTTTGCTGAAGGTTTCAACAAAGACTTCTTAATATCACTAATGAGTGGTGACTACCTTCTTTCTGTGTATTTGCATCTCTCATTAGCTTATCTTGCCTCATTTGCATGCTGTTCACAATTCTGCCATGCACTGCTGAGAAACTAGGTGTTAACTTCCAGCATGAAAGTCAGTGCAGTTACCTGGTGACTCCAGCTCCCCACTTGCTTCTCTACACCTCCATGGTACCATCCACATATCAACATCTCATTGCAAGGAAGCTTCATGGACAACAGCAGCTCCACCCTTCACTGAGAGAAAGCAGCATCAACAAAACATCAGACTGACCACTTCATCATGGCTGGTCACAGACTGACTCAGAATACATCTCACTACTGCACTTTAGAGCTCATGGATACTTTACACTGCAATGTTCCAGCCAGGCAACTCTGCACAGGGACGCACACCTATTTTGTGCATCTGCACAGGATACATGTTATAGCTCTTATGCTTGCTTTTTCAGAACACATTATCTTGTTCTTAGTTAGAAGTTCACAGCATCTATGGTTTGCTTTACCTTTTTCAATGAGAATTTATAGGATCACACCATCTCTGTTTTCCCTTGCTTTTTAGCACAGAGAACCAGATCGCAAAAGATCATTGACCTTTGTTCTGGTGCTGATGGCCATTTCATTGGTACGTGTAATGGCAATGTCTGAGAACACCATCTGTATCTAGACAGGCTGGGTCTGGCAACATGCCTCCTTCGATAGTCCATAGGAAAGAGGATAATCCTTCTCTCCATTGCCTATCCACCAACACCTCCAGATCCCTTTCTCCAAAGTGATGTGCCAGTTTCCCTTTTTCGGACATGACCTCTTCCACAATGATCAAGGACTAGAATGTGAAGGCTTGTTCTTGATTGGCAGTGCTTGTAAGTGGCTCAAGCCCGAGGGGTGTGCAGAGTAGTTAAAAGGGCAGTAAGAATAAGCTGGTATTCAAATATCTTGTCAGCAGCATGAATGTGGACAAACAATGGCAGTGGTAAGCACATCCACCTCTGCTCCACATGATTGCACGAGAAGGGTGCTATTAGAGGCCAGATGAACAATTAATACTTTTTGAAAACCTATATACTAAGTTAACTAAGTTTTTTATCTATCCTTTCAGTTATTTCTTCAAAGAATTCATTTAGGATGATGAAGCTATGTTTTAGAAATATATACCAGTTATGATAGCTCTGACTGCTAAGTTCATATCAAGTAATCATAGTTCAACCACTACCTCATTGAAATAACATGAAGTCGCACAAACTGGCCTCTTGCGGAAAAGCTATTGGCACAGGAATGCTTTTGGATAGAGTGGTAGTCCTGAGAATAGCATTTTATAAAGCTATATTGCCCAAAGTCACTTCCATCAATCTCTTCCTGTTATTTCAAATTAAATTTGTATTATGACTCTATGATTCTAGGGGTTCTGAATTTAATTGGTCTGTTTTCCTGTGGACTATTTATTGTCGGCTATGGAACTACTGTGGACTATATTGCCACTGTGATGTTATGTAATTTACTTATAAATATGAATATCAAATTAGTACAGAGCAAAATGTATTCAGCATTTATTTTCAGTATTTCAAAGCTCTTTTCCCTAAATTATATCTTTCTTTAGGTGAAGGAGCAGCCTGACTATGAATGCAATCTGTACATGTACTTTTATTTTGTCATCTTCATCATCTTTGGATCTTTCTTCACTCTAAATCTATTTATTGGTGTTATTATTGACAACTTCAATCAACAGAAGAAAAAGATAAGTATTTTGCTAAAGGAAAAATTGACATAATCAGTATGCCATGGAGTGGTACCTATGACCTTGATACTGTGTTTACAAAATGCCAGTAGAATTAAGGTTTTGTGCAGAATTCCCTGCAGGTCAAATGTCATTTCTTTTTGCATGGACAAATTCATTCTGTGGAATATTTTCCTTTTTTAAAAAAGAATTGTGGTATGATACCATGGGCAGGATTTTTATCCAGGCTTCAGGATCCCATGCCAGCCTCAGTAGGGAGTCAGAAGCCCTCAGTTGGTGGGGAGCAAACACCACACGTCTCAACTTCCATCAAATTGGCCAATTAATGGTCAGAGAACAGGCTCGTTCTCTCACTGAGGAAAGCAGAAGGGCTTTCAATATTGTAGAACCAGTAACAAGTCTTTCAGCTTGAAAGCAACAAGTGAGTGAGAGTGTGCCCCAAATGGAGAACATCTCTCCAAGATGATTAGATTTAAAATTAAAAGAAAGACCTCTTGAGCGAGTCACCATTGTGAGAGAGACCATTACACAGGCTGACTTGTAGCAAATGCTGAAACAGGCCTCCTGTAAACAACTGCACTGTCCCCTGCAACCTGTGGGGACCTACAGGCTGACTTGAAACATTCATACAGCCTCTGACAATGGATTTTTGCAGAGCTTAGTTAACTACCCAATGCTTGTGGGAAAGAGTTCCAAAGGGCAAAGTGCTGGGAAATGGGACTTGAATAAATAGGTGCATGATGACCAGTATGGACATAATGGGTCAAAGGGCCTCTCTCCATGCTGCAATACCCTCTGGGGATCTCTCCTGGGGATAGGATGGAGCCATTCAGCCAACGTGCCAGCTAACGGAATGAAATCATGCATCTGCCCGCCTCTAATCCCACCACTGAAGGTACTAAAATTCAACCTCCTATTTCTGGCCATGTTTGACACATTTAATCATGTAATAATTCCTGAAACAAAAACAGAAATTTCTGGGGAAACTCAGCACTTTTTTTTTCTTGTAGCTATCAATTCTGATGAAAGGTTGCTGCTTTCTCCCCACAGATGCTGCCAGACCTGCTGAGTTTCTCCAGCATTTTCTGCCTATGTTTCCGATCTCCAGCATCCATATTTCTTTGTTTTGTATTAATGGAATGAATCGGTATTTCTTTCAAGTAGTCAATCAAATTTGTTAACCATGAATGGCAGAAACCTGACAATCAATTTGAATCTACAATCATACTAGCATTCACACTTTACAGGCTACATTATTTTCTGTATTTCTCAATTTATTGTAACTTTATGAATATTCTTTTCTCACCTCTGCATTAATCTTTGTTATAGCTTGAGCTACCTTTATGAGTAATAATTGTGGAACATAATTTTCATATTCTTATTAGATACTCAACTCTTTTGCTTTTCACGGAATTGTCTTTATCGTTGTTTTTCTGTTCTTTGATTCTGTGCTGCTTATGATTCTGAGCTCTATATACTGGTGTACTGTTTTGTATATTGGATTCTCACTTGTGTTCCTCATTACCTAATTTCTCTTTTTTCCTATTTATTTTATATCCTATGTAACTTCTGCACTCCTTGAATCTGATTCCACGTTTATCTGACTTTGTAATCTATCAAATTGTGTCTCTAAAGTGGGTGATTTGCATCCAAAACAGGCACAATGGCAACTGAATAACTGCTGCATGTTCACACCTTAGCCTTATGTTAAGACCCTCGCTATATTTGAACAGTGCATGTAAAATGTGTACTCCATTGCAACTTACTTGGTCTGGGAGGGCCATCCACGTTGCGTCAGCTACCATAGGAATGAAAGGGTAATTATCCCAAGGGAGGACATTGAGCCAGCAGTGGGCTAGAATTTTCTGTAGGGGCCGGGTGTGTGGGGGTACAAAAGAAGGACTGTGACCTCAATTGGTGTTTTATAAACAGCCATTGTGCCTGGGACAAATGGGAAGATCACTCATTTGAAACTGAAAATTCTAATCAGTGTCCTACAGTTGTCACAGGTATCTGAATTGCATATTTAAGTAGCCTTGTGTCTGTTTATGGATAGGTTGCTCGGTCTTTGTATTGCTGCCGTAAAGTGCTTTGGGCAATCTTGGGCATAAATAGGATGACCAAGGTGCCTTCAACCTCTGCCCCTAATTTTTAATCACTGAAACAGCAAAATTTTCAGGCCAGAAATTTCCCCTGTGGGTCTTTATCTCTTTTTTTTTGACCTGATCCTGTTTTATGCTATGTGATTTTACCTTTTGTGTTTTTGACTGTTGTTCTATATTACTAACCTTTGTTTCATTTTCCTGTTTCTGTGATCATTGGTTCTTATTTCTTCACCTGTATATCTGACTTTGTCTTTCATTTTCTTTTTCATACGAATCTGATCCTTAAATTTGAACCCAGTTCTCTGCTGATAGTCTGGCTATTTGTTGTTTTCTAGTTTTCTGTAAACTAAATCCTCATTCAGTATTGGACCAATGTTCTTCTCCATTCTGTTTAACTGATTCACAGTTCTTTTAATGCAATTCCTCGTTCTGTGCGGCTTGCTCTGTTCACTTTTCTCTGTCCCGTTTACCTGATCTACTATTCTCTCTTCTGTTTCGTGTTTTGTTTAGTTTTTTCTCCTGTCTTTCCAATTCTGTGTTCTTTGTGGCCGAACAACAGTGACTGATTGCAGAATTAAGGGCAGTAACAGCAGGGAGAAGAGCTATTGACGAGGTTAGCAACCACAAATAACTCAAACACTATGAAGCTGACAGATCCATTACATTGAATAGTGTGATATACTGAATAAGGCCCACTTCACTCCTACAAGGTTATTTTGATTGGCTGTCAAATACTGTATTACAACAAAGGTCTTCTGTATCTATTCCAGCTTAAGTACTTATTTTTGTAACGTTATAGAGAAATGTTGTAAAACTTAAATAAAAGGCATATACTCAATCAGAAAACATTTCTTAATTCACAAGATTCAGAATTCTGCTGTATCATTTGGGGAGGCCTCTTGTAGACAGTGTACTGACATTCTAGTATCTCTGACACTAGATTCAAAACCTCAACCCAATTTCAGGTGGTTGTATTCAAATCAGACAGTAATCATGGTTTGGTTCTCATGATGCATTTTTCATCATTACCACGTAGGCAACACAGGCTGGTAGAAAATTAAACAGATACATATTGACAAAACCATTGTAGTGTGTAATTTTCGTAGGGGGACAAAACTAAAATCTGGGAACTTTTTTTAAAAAAGGGGCTGATGTACCAAGAACATGAAGGTAGAATGTTGTAGTAAGAAGGAAAAATGACTGAGGGGAATACCCTGAGATCAGATTTGGAGGCCTTTCTGATCAAAACTTATTTTAATATTTAGGATAAAGAAGTTTGATATAAACTGGTTAAATTTTCATAAAACTGGAATCTAAGGAGACGAACCAATGGCTCATAAATTTTGTATATAAAATATGCAGATGGACAGGACGATGGCTCGTTTGTGGATATCTGTGGATAAACTATTGCATATATTAAGAAACAGTGGTTGTAGCTTTGTGTGAAATGAAAACAAGTTAGCTTTGACATTAAGTCTATTAATGTAGCAAGCAGAAGAAAAACTAGATCCAGAGTGTATAATAGCATCCTCATCAAATATATAAATAATGGGATGAAAAGTGCTCCTGGAATAGTAATGAATTTCCGGAAGTAGTTTTAGAAAGTATCCATCAATCCATAGCAAGCTTTAAAAAGTTGTAAGTGCTTGCACAGTTCCCGTTCTTTTTTACTTCAGAAGCCAGTCACATCAGCTGTTGCATGCTGCTTAAGGAAAACATGTACACTTTAAAATACAGAAAATGAAACAATATCTTCCTACTGTTCTGATTCAAGGAGAGCTGACTCTCAGATGCCAGAAAATAATTATTTTACTCCTGGATTTTGAATATCTAACCTCTCAAATTCTAAAAGCAAGTGCAATCAGATACAAACTTTAACAGTAACTAAATCTTTATATACCCAAAAATATTGTGCCTGGTTGCTCAAGGGTATTACCAGAGAAGACACAACAAACTCACATTGTTGTCATAGAGTCATTACAGCACAGAAGAAGGCCATTTAGCCCATTCAGTCCATGCTGGTTGTTTGAAACAATCCTGTTTTGAAACCCTGGCCATAGCTGGCTGTCAAACAATCTACACAGTAACAGTGTGTGTAGGGAGCATGTATCAAGCAACAGTATATCCAGGGTGAATTTTGCTTATCTTATGTTTCTTTTTTTACACTGAAGATAAGGGTATTTTGATTTTTTAAAAAAATTATCTCTTGCCACCCAATTACATTTTTAAGCAGACTTCAAAATACAGGGTCACTGTTCAAAGTCAAAACAAGCTTACTGATTTGATGTACGACATGAGTTGCAGGTACATGACACAATTTTCAAATGATAGCAGACAATACCATGTATACTCCGCTCAATGGTGTTGGCTGTGGAGTGATCCGATTAATGGTGGCTGCTCCCAAACATCCATAACAAACACAAATGATCCTACTCATTGCAGGCTGTTCAGTGATCGCTCACTACAAATTCCATTCTCCCGTCAAGTTTGACTTTTGGTTCAGCTTTACTGTGTGGACAGCTATTGATTCCCACATTCCCTACTTAAAGCCCTTGGTAGGTGATGTAGTCTTTCTGCCCACTGTCTAACCTTTCTGTCCACAGTTCTCTAATTTAAAATCAGCTTTTTTACTTGTCCCTAATGTTGGGACCAAATGAGAGAAGCCAGCCTACACCTGCTGGGTTGGAGACCTGTCTTTCATTCTTTCAAGAGACAGCCTCCAAAATGGCCATTTCTGCAGTTACTATCTGATTAAGGATAGCAGGCAAGACCTGATACTTCTGGCACACTTGAAGCAGCGACAACTCTACAGCCGCAGTAGCTGCATTAGGAGAAGTGAGCATTGCTGAGGCAGGACAGAGAACATGAAGTGCCTTGGGGCACATGATTTAAAATGGAAATACCACAGGAGCCAAACCAGTACATCTAGTGAAGTAGGAGGGAGGTCGCAGCCTACTGCAGGGTGGCTGCCTACATGGAGCTGGTGGCCTCCACAAATCATGAAGAGCTGCTCCACCAGCAGCAAAATAAATCCATTGAGGAACATTTGCTCCTAACTAGGGCCTTAATTACGTAAATTGATGGCCTGCCTCCATGTAGTATACAGGCAATTCACAGGTCATGCTGGGAAATGTCCCCAGAGGTAGGAAAGCATCAGAAAGTCATCCCAACATGGCTATCTCACCTCGATTTCCCTCCAATCTCTGCTCTGCTACTTCCAAGCCCATCGTTATGGAGCTGGAAAAATTCAGTCCAGTGTTTCTTGCTAAGTAGCATGTCATCTAAATTACTGAATCGTTTGGTGTTAGGAGAGGTTAAAATTTATTAAATATAGGCACAATATGGAATGAGGAAAAAAATCAATGTATTTACTTAAAACTCAGGTTAAGGTCTCAATTTTAATAGAAGAATCACTTAGAGTTAAACTGCCTAAATTAATCATACAGTTCCTAGTCTTAAAAGTCTGTTCTTAATGTTAGTTCCTCACCCCTTGAAGAATTTTCTTTGGTTGCTTATGTTATTGGCTTAATTAACACAAGATGAAACTTAGAAACCACAAATTAACATATTAAGAAGTGTGATACATAAATTAAATAGTTCAAATCTGCTGGGTAGTAAGTTTTCAATTAAATTATTGAATTATAGCTTTTAATTGTATTTCATTGTATTTTGTTTATATTAATAAATTTATGAAAGGAAAAATAAGTATTGTATCTTTTTGAATGTAATTGAAAAAGCATGGAGGCAGATGTAATATTGTTTCTGAATATATCATAAAGGTAATTGTAAATACACACTTAAAATGGATACGTGAATGAGTAAATTAATATAATTGTATAAGTTCCGTCATTTACCTTTACAATTCATATGATCTCACATTTGTTGATATAAAAGTGATGAGTGTATTTCATAAAAATCTCTTTGAATGTTGTAAAATTGGTGAACAATTTTCTATGTATATGATTATAACCAGTCTGTTTTTGACACTTTACTTAGGAGGTCAAGATATTTTCATGACTGAAGAACAGAAGAAATATTACAATGCTATGAAAAAACTTGGCTCCAAGAAACCGCAGAAACCAATACCAAGGCCCTTGGTAAGACCTATTAGTTTAACATTACAGAAGTAGCATACCAAGTAAACAAGTTGCAATGTTGTGCTTGGTATAATGTTCAAATAAAAACCACATTGAAGATTAAAAAAACATTAATGATGGGTCTTCTACTGTAGTGGTTAACCATGGAGTGGAGTTCAATGAAAATATCTAATAAAGTAGTTGTAAAAATTCATGGGTTTAGTCCTTTAGTGTGGTTATTCAGTTAGCAACATTCAATGGAATGGAACTACAAAGAATTGATGTCAGAGATTTAGACAATTAATAAATGTACAGAACAAAGAACAAAGAAAATTACATTACAGGAATGGGCCCTTCGGCCCTCCAAGCCTGCACCGACATGCTGCCCATCGCAACTAAAACCCCCTACCCTTCCGGGGACCTTTATCTCTCGATTCCCATCCTATTCATGTATTTGTTAAGACGCTCTTTAAAAGTCACTATAGTATCTGTTTCTATTACTTCCCCTGGCAGCGAATTCCAGGCACCCATCACCCTCTGTGTAAAAGGTTAAAAAGCCAGTAGCCATCTTTTTTGGAGATAGTAAGAACTGCCGATGCTGAAGTCAGAGATAACACAGCGTGGAGCTGGAGGAACACAGCAGGCCAGGCAGCATCAGTGGAGCAGGAAAGCTGGCATTTTGGGTCAGGGCGCTTCTGCGAAGCTCCCATTTCTGAAGAAGGGTCCCGACCCGAAACATCAGCTTTCCTGCTCCTCTGATGCTGCCTGACCTGCTCTGTTCCTCCAGCTCCGCACTGAGCCATCTTTTTCTCTTGATTACTACATGGGTGTGAAATCGACACAAAAATAATTGAAAATTATTCTGTTTCTTATTTCCTCTTTTATGACTCTCCTTTTCTGGCATGAACAAAGCAAGTGATATTGGATTGCAATATCACTTATTGCAAAATCTTCTGTGTTATGACACTGACGGGAAAAGTGCACTGGTAATCAAACCCCACTATTCCATGAGTTGTACCAAAAGTATAAATGTCTTATTTAGTCACCAGAATGGTGAAAAGAAATAAAATATCTACAAAGCTTCTTTAATGAGCTAAAAACTCATTTATTTTAAGCAAGACTTATTCTTTAAACAAGTGGCAAAGATTATTTACAACTCAGTTACTATTCAAAATTAAACGATATCCTATTAATTCCAAACACACACAGACACACACTCATACACAGACAAGATAACTCTGTAGAGTTTCATGGGTTTGGAACGAAATAGGTCAAAAAGGTTCAACACCTCTGTAGCCATTGATTCAAAAAAATATAATTGGTTGACTTCTCGCAAGACCTTTGATTCCTTGTCAACAAGATCAATTAGCTGGTAGTCAAAGAGTGACGGAAGATCTTCAGATCAGATTTCAGATTCAGAGAAAACATTTGGAAGTCCTGCTATTTAAAACCTTCAGGTCCAGTTCAATGAGAGAGAGAGAGAGAGAGAACATTTAGCTGCTTTTGCTTTTAGGCTCGTCTCTTACTGACGAAGAGAGAGAGCTGTTTCTGCTGCAAGTATCCTCAACAACTTGCATCTTAGGTCTGTAAAAATGCACACCAAGTTGACCCCAAATGATGTTGCTGTGTAACAAATAGCATGGATCCAATGCTTTTCCCTTTAAGCTTTGCTTATCTGCTTCTCCAAAGTCAAAACTTGACATTTTGTAAACACTAGGTAAACGTCAGTTCTGTTTGACTATAAGTATATATGCACGTATTCCAAACACCTGTTTAATACATTGTTAATGAGATTTCATGAATTGATATCCAGTCTTCCACTGGCAAAAAATAAATATCCAGTCAGCAATTAAAATTCTGCTTAACTAGAGTTATTTCAACAATGGAGCGAGCAACTCATTTATCTTGATTGTGAGTTGTACGTAGTATTATTTTAACAGTTTCAGTATTAGCACTGAATGGAAGAAGCCTATCTAGCCACATAATCTCTGCCACAGAATACTAAATGCAACAAATACCAATGAACGTAAAATTTATAATGAAGACCTGTAAACTACAACAATCCTTCATTTAACACTCCTAAAGTGTTTTTTTTTAATGGAATGCTGAATGAAAAGCAGGATTGGCAGACAAAGATTCATGATGACAGCAGACGATGTTACACATTAAAGGAAATCATAGCGTAGAGACAATCACTAGTTTTCTTCTATTTTTCTCATTTTTCATTTAGAACTGTGAATTAAAATTGAAAATTAAACATTGAAGAGCAGCTTGATTTTAAAAAATGGAGAGAACAAAAGACAGATGTAGGCTGTTGGGAACTAGCCTAGAAAGATAATGCAAGTTAATCACTGCTTTAAGGACAATGTAGATGATTTCGCACTGAGGTGTTGTTATGCTCAGGATTGGCAGATGGTTGGACATTAAATTGGTTACTCAAGGGCAGACCAGCACTGGCCAGCTAACCGCACAGAATGTTGAAAAAAGAAAGAGAAAACAAAGAGTGATCTGGTTCTGACTGGGATTTGGGCATGGGGCAGTTTGTTTGATAGATTTCCTTCCCTAAAGGATGTTAGTGAACCAGGTGGGTTTTTACCACAACCACAGTGGATACATGATCACTATGGTCTAGCTTTTTTATTCCAGACTTCCATTGAATTTAAATTTCACCATCTTCAATGATGGGATTTTTAATCCATGTCCCCAGAAAATTATACTGGAAATCTGGATTGCTAGTCCAATGATATTACCACTATGCTACCACCTCTCCTGAGGGGGGATAGCTTACCACTATCACAGTGGCTTAGAATATTATTTATGAATTTGACAAAAACTGTTTCGGTACAGTAGCAAGGTTAGAAATCTGATTGGAAGGATTCAAGCATGCAGTTCCAGGAAAATTAGATACAGATTTGGGATGCCTCAACATGTTCAATAACTTGGTCAAGGAAAGGAGTGTTAGACATGGGGTGGTAGCTGCAAGGATGGTGAGACTTTAGTTTTTTTGAGATGATGAAGATATGAGGGAGAAAGAAGAAATGCTTGAAGAGCGAGAATTATTAAAAATTATCAGCTGACATGAAAACCATGGAAGGAAGTTGAGTAGGAATGACATTGAGGGAGAAGTAGTTAGGGCCCACGGACAAGACGAGTTTCGAAATGTTATGGGGGAGAACTGAAGAAAGTTGAGTCGAGAGTTAGTCTGGGGCATGCATTTGAAGAAGTTTAGATTGTGAGCTATGCAAGGGAGGGATTTGGTAGAGAAGGTGATTCAATCTTTGTGGCAAAGAATTCGACAAGCTGCTCGTACATATTGTTGGAGGTAAGGTGAAGCAAACTGGGAAGAGTGGTTTAAAACACAGAGTGCTGTGGAGAGTAGAATTCAGGAGTTACCATTGAGTTCCAAGTTGATCCTCGAACAAATTAATAATAGCTGATGAAGTGTTTTTGTGAAAGGAGGACCAAAGGCTAGACAGTTGGAATTTTGAAATTGCAGTTGTAAATAAATTGGGAGAGAGTTTGCTTCCAAAGACAACAAGCACAAGTAAGAGAGACCACATTGTCTAATTTGCCACTGGATTTTGACTGGTATTAATAAGAAATATTTTCTCCAACAATTTCTTGCTATCCTCAGTAAAGATAACATTGTCTTTCAGAAGGTATGATTCAGGGAATTGTTTTGAAGGGCTCCATACAAAGAAAATTTTAAAAACAGGGAAATCATCATTGAAAGTTCTGTGCAAAAACAAAATAACTATACATCAAATATTCTATTTGTCAACATTTCCGGCGCAGTTGCACTCATAAAATAAAATACGTGATAGAAATCAATAGCATATTGTTTTAGTCATTCATATATAAACTTCCAAACAAATAAAGGTATTGACTCACTCAGAGGTATTGGGACCTGCCGATGCTGGAGAATCTGAGATAACAAGGTGTAGAACTGGATGAACACAGCAGGCCAGGAGCATCAGAGGAGCAGGAAAGCTGATGTTTTGGATCTGGACCCTTCTAGAAGGTTCCA
The DNA here is from genome assembly GCA_024137785.1 of Ginglymostoma cirratum. Taxonomy (NCBI): domain Eukaryota; kingdom Metazoa; phylum Chordata; class Chondrichthyes; order Orectolobiformes; family Ginglymostomatidae; genus Ginglymostoma; species Ginglymostoma cirratum. The sequence continues at coordinate 54,215,327 of JAHRHZ010000144.1, forward strand.
GATCCGAAACATCAGCTTTCCTGCTCTTCTGATGCTGCCTGGCCTGCTGTGTTCATCCAGCTCTACACCTTGTTATCTAAGGTATTGACTCAGTTCTCCTAGGCTTTCATTTCTAACTTTGCAAAGACATTTTCTGTTAAGCATAATTTGTGCCCAAAAAAATTCAGTAACATTTTCAGTCTTAAGATTTTTATAACTGTATTCGCAAATAAATATACTTGGGCAGTAATTCCCCTATACAATATGGTGCCAGAGTTTATTGGTAAATCTCAGTATTTACGTTTGTGCAGTAGAGTACATAATTTCTGACTTTGTATCTTGAAAGATGTAATGTTATTGTGTCCTTTCATGTGCTGTTATGAATAACTAATTTATTTGTTCCTTTTTTATTTTATAGAACAAGATTCAAGGAATGGTGTTTGATTTTGTAACTCAGCAAGCCTTTGATATCACCATCATGATTCTCATCTGCCTTAACATGGTCACCATGATGGTGGAGACAGATAATCAAAGTAAAAAGATGGATGATGTCTTACATTGGATCAACGTGGTTTTCATTGTCCTTTTCACAAGCGAGTGTGTGCTCAAACTTATTGCACTCCGCTATTATTACTTTACAATAGGCTGGAATACTTTTGACTTTGTGGTGGTCATTCTTTCTATTGTAGGTAAGGTTGTTATTGGATTTAATAATATATTCAAATTAATTATTTCTTCAAGTTTTCCTGTCATTGCAATTGAATGTATTGGCTAGAATTTTATCCCCAAAGCCACGTTAAGTGCCGAGTCAGGAAATTTCCCAACTTCATGAACTTGACTTGGGGAACTTTTACCAAATGGCAGATTTTCACCATGTGAAAAAATCATCCTATTTACAATAAAAACAGTGGAGCCCTGACACTCCTTTATCCCCCACACACTCTGTATGTCCCACCATAACAATCCATGCCCGTTCATGCCTCTACCAAATGTCTGTGGCCCCACAAAACATTCTCAGTCACCTGCTATTCTCTACTAATCGTCATGGTGCCTCATATCCTTCTTACTAGCTCATGCCCCTCCATACACCCATGACCTTCATACCTCCTACACAACTTAGTTCCAATTCATGCCAATCCATGATCTGCCATTCATCTCCATGGGCCTTTATAACTCCCTATGCCAACTCAGTGTTGATGTATGCCAATCCATGATATGCTACAATCCCCATCGCCCTTTATAGCACCTAACACAACTTAAAGCCAATTTAAGACAACCCATGACACCCCATTAATCGCCATTTGCCATGACCAACCATGCCAACTCATTGTGTAGGCTCATGAGTGGCCTTCCGTAGCCCTGCTGATGTGAGTCAGAATAAGACTCTAAATACATGTTACAAAATTCGCAATTTTAAAAAAAATCTATTAAAAATCCATTCAATACATTTAAACCCCTTTACATTCTTAGTCTTCTATGAAAACAACACTTGTTATTCATAGCTCTACTTCAAAGGCAGCTAATCCTTTTATAACTACTTGCAGCTGTCAATAAATCTAAATCTACAGACCTCCACCCCTCCAATCCCCCACCATTGAATGGATTGCTTGTGGAAATAGTCCCAGGGTGTGAGCTATGTGGAGGAGTTTGGGGCTCCATTTGGCTAAGTGCTCAAGAAAGACTGTTGAATTTTTAATTTATTTCTTTATTTTTCTAGTTTATTTTAAGAAGGACTTTAACCTTAACTATTACCTTATTTCTTTGTTTTTCTACTTGTACTATAATGGTCAGTAATTCTTAACCTTTTCACTTTATTTCTCTCTTTTACTACTTAGTACCTAAGTCCTTTGTACCTAGATACCTTTGTATCTAAGAGATGGCGCTGTTTTCAGCGACATTGTAAACTTTCACTGTATTCCTATACTTACGTCCGTGACAATAAAATCTAAATCTAATCTAACCTATCTCCATTTTAAGCCAACAAACATCTGTTGAAATTGCAAGCAACTTCTTTTTTGAACTGAAATTCACAATGGGTTTTTCATTTAATTTAAAGGGCTAGGCTTTTAGATGACAACTTGACAGTTCCACAGATCTTAGACTACTTTTGTACACTTTCACATGTACTGTTAACTATCGCAAAGGGTGCTTGACCTCTCCAAAGAACTCCGGTAGATTTATATCCTTTATTCAAATTTGTAAAGCCCATGAGTCGTGTTTCAGAAACCTGAATGACAAAATTTGCTCCCAATTGGAGGCAGCTGCATTTCCAAATCTGCCACTGCCCCTGCGAATCATGGATGAATAACATGTGCGCTGCCCCATTCCTTATTCGTAGCAAAAATGGGTGCCAGATATGGAACTGGGATCTCTGGATTTGAGCTACCAGCACTATTTTGACTAAGGTACAGACCCCTTCCATCTTTGAAAAATCTTAAGCCATTGTTTTCATATTTGATTAATGCCTCCAATTGAAGTTGTTAAATGAAAGGTTATGTAATGTAATTGCTTTTTAACAAAACCTCATGAATGTTAAATAAAGCATTACATTTTGCAGAAATAAAACAAAAAACTAAAAGCATTCTCACTGAATTCAATCTTGAATTAAAATGTTACAGTACTTTTAAACAATTATTCTAACATTTGGAAATGTTACGAGAAAGATTTTGCTTAAATATAAAGTGGAGATCGCTAGGAATTATTTAGAATAGCATACGGCCAGTAATATGTTGATATTGACCTATTTCATCTAATTAAATAACCAGTATCACTATTTGTCTATTCTTATGGTATACTTAGACAGTTTGAAAAAACATTACAATTCTGACTAAAGATCTTAAGATAAATTGAAAATAGTGTTTAGTGAAAAACATTAAGACAAAATGAAGTTGTTGTATAGATGCTTTAAAGATAAGAACATGCATTGCAATTTTCCCTAATGCAGTAACATATCCTGATATTAACATAATTCAAATCGGTCTACGTTTTGCTCTTGAGATTTGTGACATTTTCACAGTCCTTCATTGTGTCAAAACTTTGAAACATACTTCGAATTAGAAATAATCCTAAATGTATTATCATACTAAGATATGAAAAGCTGTGGCTAACACTTTTTTTCTTTTTTTTAGGCATGTTCTTAGCTGAAATCATTGAAAAATACTTTGTGTCACCAACGTTATTTAGAGTTATCCGACTTGCCAGAATTGGTCGCATCCTGCGTTTAATCAAGGGTGCTAAGGGAATCCGTACACTGCTGTTTGCATTGATGATGTCTCTTCCTGCTTTGTTCAACATTGGTCTGTTATTGTTCTTAGTCATGTTCATTTATGCCATTTTTGGGATGTCTAATTTTGCTTATGTGAAGAAGGAGTCGGGCATTGATGACATGTTCAACTTTGAAACTTTTGGGAACAGCATGATCTGCCTGTTTCAGATCACTACATCTGCTGGCTGGGATGGGTTACTGGCTCCGATTTTAAATAGTGGGCCACCAGACTGTGACCCAACAAAAGATAACCCAGGCAGCCCTATAAAGGGAGATTGTGGTAATCCATCAGTAGCAATTTTATTCTTTGTCAGTTACATCATAATATCTTTCTTGATTGTCATAAATATGTATATTGCTATTATCCTGGAGAATTTCAGTGTTGCTACAGAGGAAAGTGCTGAACCACTGAGTGAGGATGACTTTGAAATGTTTTATGAAGTATGGGAAAAATTTGATTCAGATGCAACTCAATTTATGGAGTATAGTAGATTGCATGATTTTGCAGATGCCTTGGAACCACCTCTTCGTGTTGCAAAACCCAACAGAATACAACTCATAGCTATGGACTTGCCCATGGTTAGTGGAGACAGAATTCACTGTCTTGATATTTTGTTTGCATTTACGAAACGTGTGCTTGGTGAGGGTGGAGAGATGGATGCTCTTCGACAACAGATGGAAGAACGCTTTATGGCATCCAATCCTTCCAAGATATCCTATGAGCCAATTACAACCACTTTGCGACGTAAACAGGAACATGTTTCCGCAACTATAATTCAGAGAGCTTTCAGACGATACCTGATTAGGCGAACATTGAAACAAGCCTCTTTCATGTTCAAAGAAAAAGGTAAAACAAGTGAGCTACTACCTGGCAAAGAAGAAATGGTAATAGATAAGTTTAATGAAATTTCCACTACAGACAAAACTGATATGACTCCTTCTACCACATCTCCACCATCTTATGACAGTGTAACAAAACCAGAGAAAGCAAGAGAGGAGAAAGAAAAAGAAGATAGAGGCAAAGATGTAAGGGAGTATAAAAAGTAAAATGCAAACAAATAAAAAAAGTATACTTATATGACATTGTTTACAGCCTTTTAAGTGTGACCCAACTGTATGAACAAGATTCCATTTGGAGATTTATGCCAAACTGACAATTAATACATATAAGGTCAGTGCCTAAAAAGGCAGTGATCTGCATCAGGAGACTGTGACTCTGTACAGCAGGGGGAGTCAGCAACCTAGATAGGAGGTTACTGTTTCCACTACCAATTGACACTGCTGAAGAGGAAAGTCAAAATGGCTACTAAGACTGTAGGGACGAGACAAAGGGACCAGAAAATTTTACATGTATGTGTATCGTTAAATGTCAAACAATAGTATCTTTTATCCCTGTATTTTGCATTCCAGTTGCCACAGTTCCACAGTTTATACCAGGCCCATAACAATTCACATTATTTTATAATTCATAAGTATAGTATATGTGACTATTTTTCTAAATGGGAATGGGGCTTTATGTTTTTGGGAAGGGGTTTCAAGCAGTACTTTTAAGTTAAGAGGTTCACCCCACGACTTTAGGAAAATGTGTTAAACATGTACAAAAATGTTTTGCATGGAAGCATGCCACACTCATTCATTGTGCATGAGAATCCATTAACTCATAAATCAAACAGGATTTTTTTCTATCTAGTGTTTCAGGGTGGCCCTGATGTCAAGGTGCTTTACTAAATGTGTTGTGCTCTATTTGAACAGTTCTAATATGTGCCTGTTAGTTAATTATAACCCCTAAACTGAGAGTTAATGGGTATTTTTATGTGGAACATTTACAGACAACTCTCAGCTGCAATTTTAGTGCAAGTTCTGGACACAATCACTATTTGTTCCTTTTATACTGCCATGGGTGAATATAATCAACGAAATCCAGAGGGATCTGCCCAACAAATCTGAATTGACCAGAATTGAACTTTACTGAAAATTGCTGTGCTTTATCCTGCAGTATTGTTTAGCCATCTTCAGCTCTCAGCAGGATTGATATTAAACATGACAAATAAATCCCTCTGTTGTGTAAATAATTGTTTCACACTGTGGTGCATATTTGAGCAAAATGGAACCAAGACTGGCAATCTTTGCATCAAATATGCACCACACTAAGTCTAGTTTGCAAGTTTTGCCAGGTAATATGATGTATTCTGTATCATTATACATAGTTCTAATGCTGTCACTGGTGCATGTTTATATTGCCTTTGCTGCTGTACACTGTTCCTTCCACTGTCCAGAAGTGTTTGATAAATGGGAAGTAATAAGCCAGTGGTAAACTGAGAAATTGCTCAATATGACCTCACTCCTCCTAGTTTGCAGCTAAGAAGCTTTTCTTTCCATTTGAATTTCCTGATTAACATGGATAATGTTATGTTGTAAGATCAGACTTCACAGGATATCTTGCAAATTGCTTGAAATGCTCAAATATGTGGTTGGATTTTCTAAGAAAAATATAAATACTGTACAAATTCATTTTATTTTACTTTTCAGCATTTGTACATATAAAAAAGCTGAGAATTAATTCAGGTCAGTACTACAGTCACTTTTTTTTACGTTGATCCATAGCACTTTTTCTTCAATAAACTTCCCAAAAAGAAAAACAAGAGAACAGCCAATTTTAGTTTACTTTTTAATAAATACACACATTTTTGGTACAACAAAACTTAATTCGTTAAAATTTGGGACCATCACTCACTTCCTTCTGCAAAGTGATATCTAGAAAAATATGAAACATTATTAAAATCTCAAGCACTGCCTGCATTGAGGGTATCAAGGAAATCCTTATTGCTACAAATTCCTCAATCCCTTTCTGTCCATTTGTATGGGCATTTTGTCTTGTGAAATGATTCATGCTGCACTAGAACTGTTCAAAGTGGAAAATGAATCCACACTTTTGTTTTTCACAAGGACAAAGTTGACCTTCTTTAACCACTCCCAGGTTATTTTGTGTTTTCTTACACAAAGAGAAGTTAAATGTAAATTCCTTTATTAAGCCTATTGACTTGTAGTGTATTAGTGAACTGCATGCAGGATAATGCTAATATTACCGTAAATAATGGTAAAACTACATTACAGAAACAAGATAAGAGAATAAATAATTTTTTTTATTGTATGTTATAACCCTGACTGTGTGTGATTTTTTTTTTGTCTCAATATTGCACAGTTGTCTAATGCTCACATGTAAATTCCAAATTTGTGCCACATATTCTTCATACCAAATTATGTAAACTATTTTTTGGTTTATCAGAGTAAATAGTCTACTCAATTGTAAATTCTTGCACGTGCAAAGCTTTTCTCATTATTAGATAATCGTGCCTTTCCCTATGATAGCCTTCTTTGGTCCTACAAATCATGATTACTCATAATGTTTATTTGTATGATGCTATACTAACGTTGTATTGTACTAATTTATTTCAGTTAGCAGTTTCTATTTGAAACAGCCTAAATATAGTTTTCTTGTGAAATGTCTTGAATATTCCAGAAAGATTTTGCTTCATGTCTATTTTATATGTATCATCTGTCTGTCTTTTCTCAAGTACTTGGTCCCAAAGATCAGGCCATGTGGGCCAAGCCAGTAGAAGCACAATTGTGGGCATTGTACTGCATTGGTTTGCCACTATCTGTTGCAGGATGGCTGACCAAGAAATACTCCTGCGCTTATCACCTGCCATCAGGCATATTGGAAAGATCTACAGGCTGACAATCAATCTGTTTGGCCAAGTCATGGACGCATCTTCATGTCATAGGACTCGAACCAGGAGATTCTGGCCCGGAGGTAGGGACGTTACCACTGTGCCACGAGAACTCCCTATGTGTAATACGCGAACTGATCTTCTCATTGCATTCACAATCAGATGGAGGATTTATAAATGCATGGGTAATATGCAAAATGATATTGACAGGGATCCTGATTTATAAATATTAGCAGCAGCTGTGAATTTGGGAACATTGGAGTTGGTCACCCAGATTAGTCAGCATTGAGAAGGGGGCTCAATATATAGAGTGAAGTGCTGAGATCTCAAAGGGAGCCTAGATCCAAGGACACAGCCAACATGGGTTCTCAGAGTGGTCAGGCAGTTGTCAGGCACTTGTATGATTGCAGAGAAATTATTTTCCCTGAACAGTTGGGATCAGGGAACTCTAAAAGAGCCCATGGAATCTGCAATATTAATGGCACAGCTGGGGTATGGAAGGGCAATCTTAAGAATGTGTGCATAATGGTAATAAATATTTTAATGGCTATCTTGTGTTGGCTAAGTGAGGAAACAAATCCTCATGCAGATCGTGAAATATTGCTGGAAGCAATACACATCTTCCCACAATCTGTGTCACAGTGAAAATGCAAGAATCAATGAAATGCATAATGCAGTAAACAGTAGTTTTCTTATATGTATATGTCCACACCAAAACATTTTCATCCTCTTTCACCATTCCATTGTGCCTTACTCCACTTCTTGAGATCAAGTGTGTTAGCATTGGACAAAACAAGATGCGTAGGTTGTTTTATGGCCTGATTTTGAAGACATATAAACATATAAGTCTGGAAATAAATGATTGAGACTCAATCAATGGCCTTAATGATCAGTGGGAAAGAAGTGCTTAGCCAACCGTCAGATCCTTCAATATGTGTGAAGGCAATGCTCCTCAAATCATTGGCTGGCCTATGGAGAGAGAGGTGGAGAAATTTCAGCATATGTGCCAGGATCAAGTTGCTAATAGAATTAATCATTCACAGTAATTTGCATAACTGCAATCTAATGCTGATATATTGTAAGATGCATTATACACATTAACTTCTTCTGAATTAGAACTGAGAGAGAACATCTAAAACTAATGAACCTATATGCTCCTCACAGGTACTATCTGAACACAGTAAGGAGGATCTGATAGCGTTGGGTCTCCAAAATATTAATTCTTGCATCTGCTTAGATTGTTCTGTTATGATATCCTGTTTTATTGAAGCATCGCCTTGTTGGACCCACTGAAATAATACAAATAATAAAATGGAGGGAATATCAGGCTAGCTGCAACATTATGTCTTGCAAGATTATGGTTTTTGCTTGGTGGTCAACTTTGTTAAGTATCATGTAGTGTGTCTCAGTATCCTTCTCAGGCATGCCAATCTCTGCCACACTTGCTCCACAAGAAGACAGGAGCCTTGGAAAGTGTACAGCTCATTGTGTTGTAATTCCAGTTTGTTATTACTGGGCAAGTCAGATCCCAAACTAAATTCTGGCTTGCTAGATTTTTTAAAAATTTCAATAAAGTAGTCTGTAACTGAATTATAAGCATGTAATATTGCAGATTTGCATTTAACAATAAGCCAGAAACTTATTCATAAAAAAAAAGATAAAATAGAAGTAACCAAAGTATTTACGTAAAGCATGTTTGAAAAATTCAAAACAAATGGTAAAAAATATAATCCCAATAATCCCTGTGTTACCACAGAGAGCTCTGTTCTCTATCAGCTTCACAGGACTTACTTTAACAATAGCTTCAACTCTCAGTCTTGAGAATCTGATAACCTTTTCCTGGAACATTTATACAATGAAGCAAACATGTTGTCAGCTTCAAACAACCTCTTCAAGGGTTTAATCAAACCCTTCTAGTCTGGAATGTTTACTAAACTTCTTACCCTGGGATATTCTATTTTAACAATTCTAAACTATTCTTTCCCTTTATCAGGTGTAACTGCAGAACTCCTGAAGAATTACCCAACTGGAGCTGAATAAAATACAATTTTTACAAACTAAGAGAGGTTCCTCTGCTCAAAAAGGGACGCAAAAAGTCAATCCCTGACCATCTAAACCAGAAAAAACCATCTAAAAACGAAAGCACCGTGGGCTACAGAAATACAATTTAATAGTTAACCCCCTTCAGAGACTCAAAACCCAAATATAACTAGTTAACTATTAAAAATTCAAATTTAAAATTAAATTAAATTAAAACATATGTAAATCATGCACCTTACATCACAGTTTACTCTAGTACCTCTATTGACCAAACCCTTCCAGTCAGCTTCTGGAGGTCATGATTATCAGTGACTATCTTATTTACTTGTGTTATTGTCTACCATCTTCATTGCTTGCATGCAGTTGCTCTTGGAATTGAGGTATGAATGTCCAGGAGATCATGATGAGTAATTTCCTGGATTATCCTTGTTGTGATTGTAACAACGTCAGCCAGGTGGACCTCATTGAACATGAATTCCCTGACTGAGTCTGTTAATCTGGTCCAATCAGGGAGTCCTGGCTGACAGATAAGAATAGAAGTGTGAAGACATCCTGCCACTCTGGGATTTAACTCTGACGAGGCTATACTAGAGTCAAGGACTTTTCATGCATAAATAAAGGGTGACTTGGTGATGGAATACCAGCCTCTTGGAGTTATTTTAATCCCTGTTGCCCTTCTTAAACAAAGGAACAATGTTGGCTACACTCCAGTCTTCTGGGACCCCTCCTATGACTAAGGAGTGCACAAAAAAAATACAAAGATTTTGCATAAGGTTCCAGTAATTTCTTCACCTGTCTGCTGCAGAATTCTGTGATAAATCCCATCAGGTCCTGGGTACTTGTCTACCTTAATGCTTTTCAGTACACTCATATCTCCTTTTCTCATATTGACTTGGATTAGAGTAGCAATGTACCTCTCCCTAAATTCACCATCCACTATGTCCTTCTCCTTTGTGAATACCAATGCAAAGTAATCATTAAGAACCTCACCTAATTTCTCTGGCTCCATGCATAAATTTCCTCCTTTGTCCTTGAAAGGACCTACCCTTTCCCTAGCTACCTTCTTACTCCTTTAATATATGTCTAAAAGGACTTGGGGTTTTCCTTAACCCTATTTTCCAAAGACACTTCATGGTCCCTTTTAGCACTCCAAATTCTTTGTTTGAGTTCTTTTCTGCTATCTTTGTATTCTTCGTGTGCTCTGTCTTCAGTTTCCTAAATCCTATGTATGTTTCCTAAATCAGTTTCCTATGTATGCCTTCTTTTTCTTTTTGAGTCAGCTCTCAGTTTCTCCTAATATGAGAATGTTCTCAAACAGTGATATATATCCTAACAAAAGTATGTATCAGATTATCAGATGAATCTGAAATCATTCAACCTTAACTCCTTTGGAATATCACCTAATTATTGTCTGGGAGTGAATAATGCCCAAATTTGGTACCACTGAAATGCTTTAGATCAAACAGATTGAATTATCTTTCTTCTGCTTTGATCTCAGTTGCTGATAATACCAGATAAGTCAGATCTGAGAAGGAAGCCTGGCTTGATAGGTCATGTGCTTAGTTTTTACAGTTGGTTACTATAGTGGTTAATCACTGAAACGTAATCATTGAACATGACGCTGTCGGTATTCTTAACAACAGAATGCAAGTTTATTATACAAAAGAAAGAAAAGGCTATATATATAAAACGTAAGAAAGATTCAAACACAGTACAGCAAAGATTTAACATTTCCCCAAAACTATCCCTTTACAACCACATAAACAGTTTTATGATTCTCTTCAAAGTCCGCTTGCATGAAAATATTGCAATTCTGATGAGTGACCTTAACTTTTTCAGTTCCAACACACACGGATTTCTATCCAAATTCTCATCTCTTAAAAATTACACTAAACTGATAGAACTTTTCAGATGTGACTGGTTCCCCAGCTTAAAACTTGATTCTGCTGCTAACACATACTTTTCTCCCTTCTTACTGAATGCTTGGTTCTTCTCAACTGAGACTGTGAACCTTCTTTTCTGAAGTAAAAACTAAAAGAACAGCTTTTTGGCCTGTTGTAAACCCAGCAAAAATAAACATTCCATCCATTGACTCTACATGGGGTACTCCCAGGCACTTTACTCTAATCATATGCTTTTTTTTGAATTGCTGCTGCAGTGACCTGCAGATAGGTTGTTGTTTCAAATCACATTCTGACTTATTTAAGACAACTGCCTTCAGATACGTTATCCACATCCACCTGTATTTTAAATCCAAATCCCAAACAAAACATGTAACATGTCTTTCATCACAGTACTACCAACTTCTCATTAGGGTATGCACAAGCTACTGCATGAAGCAATTAAAACCTGCCAGTTATCAAAGATCACTACTGTTTACAAAGTCATGAACTATCAATATTTTCCTTTTTTTGGGTGTTGTGCACTTGGCCAACATTCATTTACCATTCGTATTTACCCTGCCCTATACTTATTAATTGCTTTAACATTAGAAAACGTCCTAAAATGTTTCACATGGGCATAATCGGCTAAAAGTAGCTGCTAAATCATTAATGAGATTTTGGGAGGGATGATCAAAAACTTAGGATATAGGCAACAATTTTGAATAAGTTTCCAAACAATGGAAGATGGGATGCTAGCTTGTCAGCAGGAAGGTAGTGTGCTAGTTGAATTTGTGATGCTAAAAGCATTATGGTTCCAGCAATAGATGGACAGAGATAGAGACAGGCTGCAATGCAGAAGTAGAATCAGACAGTCTCTGTGCTGCAGCTTGGAAACTCAGCACCAATAATCTTAAATAAGTACTGCAGATGCTGAAGATCTGAAATAAATTGCAGAAAGTGCTGGGGAAACTCGGTGGGTCTGGCAGCACCTATGGAGAAAACTAGTTCAGTCACCATAGCTGAAGTGTTTTAGTTTTGTAGCATTTCCAGGTGAGGAGAGTTTGAACAGAAATTTTAAATAGTTAGAACTGGAAATGTTTATCATTTCTCTCCACCGAAGCTGCCAGACCCGTTGAGTTCTCCAGGATTTTCTGTTTAAATACCCATAACATCCTATTTTGTCTTTTTTCCCCTTCTGACAGCACAGCAATCTATCATGTCAGATATTGTTCGTAATTTTCTGCATGTTCCTCATATGAAACTATCACAATAATGAAATAGTGGCATCACCAAAACTTCAAAAAGAACAATTCAACCTGTGATAATGACCACAAAGAAGAATCAACTCAATGGAGAGGCTGTATAGTTTGTGGTGGGTGTCAAAGATGATTGAGCGAGTAATTAATCTCTTATTTGCCACTTGCCTAAGGCTGAACAGTAATGGAAATTAAGTTACAGCCTAGCAAAGTGTCGTTCTGCACATGGATTGTATCAGTGACTGTTAATTATTTGCCTTATTAGTGGCATTGCTGGCTACAATTACAGACATTCAGGAATCAGCCCCTGAACCTTTCAATTAGATTACTGTCTTGAAAGCATTTCCAAGTAGTCATTATTCCCCATTTAAGTTTACCAACATTTTATTGCATATTATCTTGCTTCGTCAGTTTTTCCTATTTCAGCACTTCCCCCTGCTGTCGGGATATAGTCCCTACAATTATAATCCTCAACTGATTGGTTGAACAAACATTTGTATGGGAATGGGAGAAAGACTAAAAATTTTTGATGCTGATATCCTGGCTGAATTTATAAACAAAATATTTGCCCATGTGTCCGACAACAAAATTAAGTCCAGTTATCTTTGGTAGATATGTCAGAGTAATTGTGAGATATTAATTTTACTGATTACAGATGAGCAGTTTGTGGCCATTGTTAAACAACAAGGTGAGATTACATGCTGAGATTAGTTTGGAGGATAATTGCATCCTGTTTGTGTCTTTTTCCTTCTGACGGTGCAGTGTTTATCACGTCAAATATGGCTTCCTCATTTTCTCCATGTTCTTCATAGATGAAACCATCAGAATACTGATATAGCTGCTGCATGTTTTTTAAGCAAAAATTAATCATTTTTTGGTGCAATGGATAGCATTTCTGTCTCTGATCCAGAATACTTAGGTTGAAGCTCCACTCCAGGACTTGATGGTGGAGGAAGGTACACACATAACAGACAAACTTTCCAATACATGCTGATGACAGGCGGTAAGAACAGGAGAGATTCCTCATCAACCAGGCATAGGAGTGAGATGTTTTTCAATAATTAATCAATTTGATTTGATTCACAAATGAGGAATTAAATTGCAATATATTTGTTTATGATTAGCAGTAAAACACTTTTTACAAGGAAGAATAGCCATATGGCCTAGGTCAACAGTAAGGTTTGTGGTTTTATGGCTGTTTGTAGGGGTCAGGCAAATGTAAATTAGGCTAACAAATGTGGAACAAACACAGAATTTGCAGGAAAAGCTCAGCAGGTCTGGCAATATCCGTGAAGAGAAATCAGCGTTAACATTTCGGGGTCTGGTGACCCTTCACCAGAACAGGAAAGTGAAAGTGGTTGAGAATGTAGCTGTGTTTTAGAATGGTATAGTTTTGTAACAAAGTATCCAGCAGGCCTATGTATGTTAATTTGTATGATTATTTTGAACTTCAATTTGTTTTAGTCAGCAACAGTTATTGTAGAGTCATAGCTACAGGCTACAGCATGTATGTAAACATGAATGTTGCCGCAGGGAATGATTGGCTCAATTGGTTGGACTGTCACTGTGGATGAGATTCATGCAAACAACACAGGATTCAATCCCAGCAGGACATGCCTCTTTGCCCTACGTGTGGTGGAGATTACAGTGTTGTAGATCACACTTGCCTTCAGGCATATAGATAAAGAAAATGTTTTCAGGGCAATAATCAAAATTGGTACAAATCAATGTATTCCTTGTGTTAAATTTCCTCTTTCCCCTGTCCATTGGGAGGTAAATTTTTAAAGTCTGACATTGTGGTTACCTATAATTATTTGATGAACGAATATAATACAAAAGCATTCAACAGAGTATGAACATTAGTTTAAAAATGAGTAGTGCAAAAGCCAATATATCAGCGGAATATCTGACCTTGTGCAATGGAAACATTTATTTTTCCATCAACTGCAGGAATTTGCAGAGCCTTCTACTTTGGAACCGGGGATGATTTACATCTCTTTATTCCATATTTAATCATATCAATAAATATTAAACCTTTTGTAAACATGAGTATATGACAAATCACCCATAATTCTGCCTTTGCAGATTAATTTATTTCATTAATTATTGCCATTTCAATAATTGTTTTTCATTCCCATGTAATATGAGCAGGAGGATTTGTTTTACTCCTGTTTATGAATATGATATTAAACATATCTAAATCCAAGAGGAATACTTTGTGGCTGATATAGTCCCAGCCCCAGCTCTAACTGAAAAACATGCAGCTGGATTTAACAACAATATTCTCATGCTCTTAATGTGAAAATAAAATCCCAGAGCATATTCCCAAGGCGCAAAACATGCTGAGTAATTGGATGTAAAATTAGCAGGATATTCAAAGCATATTTCAACAGTAAGCATGGAGGCTGCACATTGAAAGCATACAGGAACTGAGTTCCAGAAAGTAGGCTAAATAAACTAAATATTCTGCCATCAATAGCAATGCATAGGTGGCTAGAGTGAGAAGGCTATACTACCTGAAGTGAAGTGTCCGGCTGGATGACATTCTAAATGTACAAGTAATTTGAGGCAGGTTTGGGCAGGATTGATTGGTGTGGTGGGGAGTTTGTAGGTGTAGTTGATAGAAGAAAGATTTATAAAATAAGATAAAGGCCAGAATCTTATTGGGGTCTGTGCAATGCAGACTATATCGAGAGTAGTGGCTGAATCAAGATGAGAAGTCATCCAAGGCCAATCTCAACATCAGAAGACCTTGCTTCATCCTTTATGCTTTTTGTAAGTGGTGCAGCAAATTTCTCGATAGGCAGTATGAGTTGCCAATTAAGTGGAATCATTGCTTGTTAAATGCCTTCTTGAAACCCCAACTCACCTCATTAATAATTCAGCTTTCTATCTTACCAAACTCACCAAACAAACTAAATGTCAGGATAGCACAAGATGGAAAAAGAGACAACTCTGCAGGTCTGGCAGTATCTGTGGGGGGATAAAAAAGCAGAGTTCGTGTTTCGAGTCCAGTGACCCTTCTTCAGAAAGTGTGAGTTGATTTCTTTCCGCTGGTGCTACCAGACCCACTGAGTTTCTCCAGCAATTTCTGTTTTTGTTTCAGATTTCTAGCATCCATTGTTCTTTGTTTTATTATGGATGAAGAGCAGTTACCTGGGAGAATCAACTCAGTACTTGCTCTGAAGGACATCTATATTGGACACTGGACAACAGCGTCTCAGCGCACGTTCCATACGTCATGGACATGGATATTGGCATCCAATATGTGCCTGCATATAAGAACCTCCAGGGCACATCTCCGATCCACATACAGGATGCTTCTGCACTCCAATGCTGCACCTCAGGCTGTTCTGGCAACTATCACTGTAATGCTGCAGCAGGGACAGTTTGCATCAGGGTAACACACAGAGCAAGCTGTGTCTCTGGGTTTGTTGCTGACTGTCATAGTACATATTCATTCTGAGCTTACCTGTATGCTTACAACACCTCTGTATTGCCTTGCCTTGGTCTGTTTTGTGCCTTGAGGCCTCAGCCAGAGATGTGACGCTGATATTCCTTTTATCTTCCCTTGCCATTTAGTGCAGACATAAAGGAAAGAAGCTTGTCATAGTTGTCAGCTGTTGTCAGTTCTGCTGAAGGAGACCCAGCACAGTATTTCAAGGACAGCCTTCGAGACTAGTCCAGGGGATTGGAAATTGACACCCACCCATTCAGTGCAATCAGAGTCAGAATCCTGTCCATGTAAGTGATGAGGAAGGGCAGCCAATCACATATCTTGTGTCTTTCTGCCCTGATGGAGTCTGTTTTCCTCCAGAATGAGACTGAGATGGGTGTTAAGGGCTCTGAAATTAGGTAACAAAGCTATTACATTTGGTGCAGGTGGGGAGGTGTCACAAGTGAGTGAGTAGCCAGTGCAGATGGCATACAGAGTTGGTAGTGTTGGTCACTGGGGGTGATTTTGGATGCACCTGTGAGAGTAGCAGAGCATGAAGCTTGGTGGAATGTGGATACTGTAGTAGAGATAGACTGAATTTGAACGGTCAGAGATGGTGGCACTTATGATGGGGATGTTCTTCCTACAGTGCTGGGCATACGTACAGATGGCTGAGACTGTTTTAACTCCTGGTGGCTTCCACTCCTGGTCCTGGGAGAAAAGAAAGTCTCACCTCTGCACCTTCCTATCACCAGGTCCTCCATATTCCTCCCAACACAGTGGGTCACCTTTTTCCTTCTGTCTGTCATTTCCAGGCAAATGTCAGGAACCGTGCAGGGAAACTCCAGACTAACAGTACTTGGCAGGGTGTAGAATGTGTTTTTAAACATACTGCAGGCACAAAACATGCTGGTGAATTTCAAGGTATCTACTGAGTAGTGAGTTGTTGTAAGAAGGACACATGGTATGACACAAACAACTTCAGATATGAGGGATGCCATGATGGTGTTGGGGTTTGGGTAGCTATTGCGGCAAGTTTAGCAAGAGAAGGCAAGAAAACCCATTTGGTCTCATGTTGGAAATCCCTCCAAAAAACTCAACGCAATTTGGACATAGCTCAAAAAAAAGCAAAATTCAGCCCATGGATTTAAAACTGGGATTTCGGAGCTAGAGAATTCTGGATCAGCAACACAAGGCAAAATCATAAATGCATTTTACAGAAATGTAATCATCGTTTCTTCATACAGAGTTCACCATCAACATCTAATTCCAACTTGACCCCTGCATTAGTAATTAATTATTCGTTTTAATTTTTATCCGTTCTGCAAATGATTTCAACCAAACAAAATCCAAAGTGCCTCAGAAAATTAATCACATGGATTGTCCATATATTTTTTTCTGCAAAAATCAGATGAGATCTTTTCTCTAAACACGTCAGCAATTCATGTTTTAAAAAGGCCAACAGGATATTGACATTTAATTAAAGCCCTTTAAACCAGTGTAGTATTTTTTATTCCAAGAATCAACTATTGGATTTTGGGCCAAATTATACACCCAGTAGAAAGCCTGAAGCAGTTTCTTACAGTTGAGAAGATGCATAATACAGTGGAGAAATGTTTAATCTTCACACTTGTGCCTTGGAAAAAAAATTGGTCAGCTGGCACAGATTTCTTCAGGGATTGAGATGCGTATTGTATGTGCTTTTCACTTTCTATTTTGTAAGCTGACATGCATCATAGATCTTTCAGCACATTGTGGACATCAAAAAGTAGATACTCTGGATTGTTGTCCTGTCCTGCAGAATTTGGTCTGTATTATCAATAGTTTCCAAAATATTTATAGGATATAAAGGGACTATGGGCACCATTCAATTTCCTCATTCAAACTGGAAACAATATTGACAAAAGTAGTGTTGTGGTATTGCATTAGGCAAGCATGTACCTTTGAGAGTGTTATGTGATGATGTCATGCCATGTTACATTCATGTACAAAAGTATCAACTTCATCTTAATATTTACTGCTATACTCTGTGATCAACAAAACTGTCAGTTAGTCAACTACTTGAGCCTAGACTATACAAATGTCTCTGTTAAAGTTGTAGTGTAGTTTGTTGCATTGTAAACAAATATGCTGTTAGTTGTTTTCAGTAAGAACCTTGTCTCTATGTTTATGTAAAGAGAGTTAACATACTAGTAAAACCCGTAGAACATATCATGTGTTGCTTTGGTAGCAACTTACATGCAGCATTGGAACTTTTCAGAAGACTGCTCAGTAGTTAGTTCTTCAAAAACCCTCTTTAGTTAACGCTGGAAGACAGTTACCATTCTGTCAGCTACATCGCTGAGTCTAAGACAGAAATTTACAAGCAAGCAACAATCATTCAAAGTCCTTCACCTCACCCTGCAGCACAACAACCTCAGGGAAGGAAAGTTTTGAGTATATTCCATTCAACTGGAACACAATCGGTTAATTTCTTAGTTAACATACTTTAGTGAAATAGACCCACTTGTCAAAATACAAGAAAAGCAGCTTCTCAGTCAATCAATACCCAATAGTTGAAATCTGGCAGCTTATTATTAACAGTGCAAGGCAATTCTATTGTAGTTGCAGTTATCAGCCAGAGTGCAAACGTAACAGCCAGAGTTGTTCTTTTCAGGACTCTCCTCCATCAAGGCAGCTCTCGATTCCACCATTTTCATTTTTATGAAGAGCCTCACAATGTGAGGAACACATGCAAAACTCAATTTTCTTTTCTTTTAATACAAACAGTGGCCATCTTAACTTTCATTGTAGTCAATGAGATTTCAACTGTTGGCCAGCAACAATCACTGATTTGCTACGCTGCATCCGGTTGCAACAGTCTTTCTACCAGGACAGAGAGACTAACAGAAACAATGGCTGCAGTACTAAGTTAAAGCAGCATATCTCAGTTGGCGACAGCTCAGAAACAGTTCTGAAGTTTCTGAAAATATGTTACAGACACCAGAAAACAGAGAAACCAGGCTCATATACTGCCATAACAAGGTGTAGAGCTGGATGAACACAGCAGGCCAAGCAGCATCATAGGAGCAGGAGAGCTTGACGTTTCGGGCCTAGACCCTTCTTCAGAAATGTGCAGTTCCTACTATCTCATATACTGCCATGCTGTTTGGCACACACACAAAGCAAGGAAGCTTGTCATATTTGTTAGCAGGCCTCAGTTAAGTCTATGGCACAGCCTTTGCTCAGTAGTACCCAGTAGACTAAGTTAAGGACAGCTTCCAATGTCAGTCCAGGCCCTTTCAGGGCAAACAGAATATGGATCTTCCCCCCATAAGAGATAAGGAACCAAATGACAGGCAGTATACCATCCATCTTAGCTCTTTCTTGGCCCTATTGGTTTTTTTTCCCTCCGGGAATGACAGAAAGGCAGGTATCATGGGAGATGAATGAGCATGGCACAGTTATTATTGGTGTGGGAAGTTGGGAAGGTGGGGAGGCATCCTGAGTGAATGAATAGGCAGCACAGAAGGCCTGCAAAGTTAGTGTTATCAAGGATTGGACTGGGTGAGGGTGAGGGAGGAAATCGTTGCAGACAATATTGAGAGTGGTAGAGCATGAGCATTAAAGCGAGATGGATACAGTTGCAGAGATAAATTGAGTGGGAGGAATCAGAGAGAAGGTGGTGGTACTTAAAGCAGAGTTTTGAAAGACATTGACCTTTTTCCTGCATGCTCCAGACTGTTGAGACTGATGGCAATGTTGGAGCAGGCTGGCAGGGTCTCATGTTGTGGCCTCCCTGTCTGGTTTTGGGAAAGGAAGAAGCCCTCTGTCAGCGCCATGCTATCCAGCAGGTGCTCCTGGAACATGACTGCAAAGTGGAGTATTAATTCTCCCCCTTCTGCCATGCCTGGGCCAAATGTCCGGAACTATGTCAGGCAACTGTGGACAGACAATGCTTGTTCAGGCACACAATGGACTTTTAAAGATGGCACAAGGGATGCTGGTGAATTCTGGGATATCTGCTGAGTGACAAAATAATCCATGAATGATGGATGGCAAAATAGGGCTGGAATTGGATACGAGAAATACTGCTGGGCTGGAGTAGGTAATGAATGAGGCGAGTTTAATAAAATACGGCAAAAGAACTTGGTAGGCCTCACGATGACAAACCTGCTAAAACTACGTGCAACTTGGACTAGGTCAAAAAAGTGTAAGATTCAGCCCCATCCTGTTTACTTTCTGTGTTTGTGCCTTTTTTCTCTTTGCTACATCGCCTGGCAGCTGCAGCAAGTTGTCAAGCTGGAAGCATGAACAAATTTGCAGTGGCCAGTGTACCCTACAGCAATTTGCCATCAGGCATAACAGGTTAATTAGATTAAATAAAAACAAAGAACTGTGGATGAAGGGAATCTAAAGTAAAAGCAGAAATTACTAGGGAAAATCATCAGGTCTGGCAGCATCTGTGGAAAGCAAATGGAGTCAATATTTTAGGCCCACTAACCCTTTGTCAGAACTGATTGTAGCTAGGAAATGGTAGTATATATGCTGAAAACCGGAGGTTGGGGTATGGAAAAGAAGAGAAGGACAGGTGGAGATGAAGCCTCAAAGAGAGAAAAGAGCAGTTGGCAGTCAAAGGGATGGATAATGGTGAGTCAGGGAAAAATAAAAGCAGGTGATAGAGACCATTAATAGGGACCATCCACCTTCTTCCTCAACCGAGGATTCCCCAGCTCCATTCTCGACAGGGCGCTCAACCAGGTCCGACCCATCTCCCGCACTTCCGCCCTTACCACTTCTCTTCCCTCCCACAACAGCGATAGGGTTCCCCTTGTCCTTACCTACCGTCCCACCAGCATCCACATCCAAAAGATCATCAGGCACCTTTTCCGCCACATCCAGCAAGATGCCACCACCAGTCACATATTCCCCTCCCCTCCCTTGTCTGCCTTCTGCATGGACCGTATCCTCCGGGACACCCTGGTCCACACTTCCTTCACCTTTAACACCACCCCCACCCCATCAGCCCTACGGTACCTTCCCCTGTAACCAGCGATGGTGCAATACCTGCCCAGTTACCTCCTCCCTCCCGAGTATCCAAGGCCCCAAACATACCTTCCAGGTGAAGCAACACTTCGCCTGCACTTCCCAGTATCTAGTCTACTGCATTCACTGCTCACAACGTGGTCTCCTCTACATTGGGGAAACGAAGCGTAGACTGGGTGACCACTTTGCAAAACACCTATGTTCTATTCGCAAAAAAGACCCTGAACTACCTGTTGCCTGCTGCTTTAACGCACCACCCTGTTCCCTGGCCAACATGTCTGTCTCTGACTTGCTGCAGTGTTCTAGTGAAGCTCAATGCAAGCTGGAAGAACAACACATCATTTTCCACTTGGGGACCCTGCAGCCCTCCAGACTCAATATTGAGTTCAATGATTTTACGGCCTAAACTCTCCCATGTCCCAGCCCCTTACCCCACACACCAGACCTTGTTACCACATAGCCTGCCGTTACACACCCCCTGTTGTTAGTCACTAATAGTCTCCATTAACAAGTATTCACCCTCCCAGCCTGATCATTATCAACTATTTGTCTGTCCGACTGCTCTTCTCTCTCTTTAGGCTCTATCCTATCATTTACTCCCTGCCCCATCCCCCTCCTCTTTTTTCTGCATATAAACTGACATTTTCCCAACCAGCATCACTTCTGAGGAAGGGTCACCGGACCCGAAACATTAACTCTGTTCTTTCCTTCACAGATGCTGCTAGACCTGCTTAGCTTTTCCAGCAACTTTGTTTTTGTTCCTATCATAACATGTGCCTTGTAGATGGTGGACAGTCACCGTGGAGACTTGCCACAGAATTCCTAGACTCTGACTTGCTTTTGTAGCTGTAGTATTTGTGTGGTTAGCCCAGTTCATCTTCTGGTCAATAACTCCCAGAATTTGATAAATGGGCATTCAGTGATGGTACTGCCATTGAAGGTTAAACGTAATGGTTAGGTAGTCTCTTCTCAGAGCTAGTCATTTCCTGGTACTTAAATGGAAAATGACATTCATGCCACACATCAGCCCCAGCTTAGATGCTGTCCAGGTCTTATTGCACATGGAAATTGGCTGCTTCTGTATTTGAGGAGTGACAAATTCTACTGACATTGAGCTTTCATCAACAAACTCCCTAATGTCTGACCTCTAGATGAGCCAAGGGACTCATCTGAGTTCCCTGAGGAACTCCTGCAGCAATGTTTTGGAATTGAGATGATCCTGTGACAACCACATTAATCTTCCTTCCTATTAGCTATGACTCCAAACAGTGGAGAATGTTCTCCGTGATTCTCATTGACTCCAGATTTGCTGGAGCTCCTTAATGACATACTCCTCAAAAGCTGACCTGAAGTAAAAGGCAGTCAGTCTTACCTCACCTGTAGTGTTCAGCTTTTTTGTTCCATATTTGAACCAAGGCTGTAATTACGTGAGGAGCTGAGTGGCTCTGTGGAACACAAACTAAGCAGTTAATGTTGAGCAAATGCCACTTGATATAAAACATTTTCATTATTTTGCTAATCAGCAAAAGTAAATTGACAAGGCAGTAATTGGGTGGCTTGCATTTTTTCTGTTTTTGTATTCCCAGTGAATTTTCTACATTGCCAGGCAGATATCAGGTTTGTAGCTATACTCTAACAACTCAGCTAAATCTGGCACACAGGTCTTTAGGACTATTACTGGAGTGTTTTTAGGACCAACAGCTAACCAAATGGACAAGCAAGCAAATGAAGTCGCTGTAAAAAATGGGCGGTTTGCGAGCAAGGCTTGTACTATAGAATACTGCATTTCACTAATTTGTGCTAATCATTGTGATCTGGTTTCATGTGTGATACATTATAAACATGATCTATAAAAATTTTCCATCTACTGGTGACATGAAGCTTCTACATTAAACAGACTCATACCTCTCTTTGGCTCTAGAACAGGCAAACAACTTGTGAATTCCTTCAACTTTGTGACACCGCACACAGGCAATGCAAGGTTATACATATTTATTGTACCATTTTTCTTGAATTGACAAATCCACAGCAGTGAATTTTTTTATTGTTTGAGCAGCAATGCTGGTTTATCAAGGTGCATTTCAACTAATATAAATAGGTGAGGGTGATGTGCTTGCTCGTGATAGCTGTC
This sequence comes from Ginglymostoma cirratum, assembly GCA_024137785.1. Classification (NCBI taxonomy): domain Eukaryota; kingdom Metazoa; phylum Chordata; class Chondrichthyes; order Orectolobiformes; family Ginglymostomatidae; genus Ginglymostoma; species Ginglymostoma cirratum. The sequence goes on from JAHRHZ010000144.1 coordinate 54,238,073, forward strand.
ACTAAACTGTAGCTTTTTAGTATTTACTAATGGTGGTCTCATCAGGTGGCCTTGTGAATGTGATGAGATTCTGGGCAGGCTATACACCAAATATACCTGTACTGTTGTTAATCACCATGTCAAACTAAATTTTACTGGAGAGTTGCATTGATTGGTAAGGCATTGTATGTGGACTAAGTGTTGTCATCAACAAACTTCCACATTTCATCTGGCACAATATTGCTTCTTCCTGTGTGTGCGCTTGGCCTTCCAAAAAAATCATCTATTGCTGTACTGTGAGAGGGTTACTAGTTTTGACATTTGTTGCAAACATGTTCACAAAAAATATCATGTTTTCCTGACTGAACAATCGTGAGATCAAGTGTATCTCTGAGCGAGTTGGATTCACATTTTGTCAGTAGTCTGCTTAAACTGACTAGTATGCTTCCATAGATAACTCTTGTGTGGTCAGGGAGGGTCTTGGGGTGCATTTCATTGTAACCAAGAACTATTTGGAGAGGATTCTGTGACACACAAGTGATACTCCCTACCACAGTTGCACTGTGTGGATTCATTTTCTAAGTGTTATGTTCACCAAAGTGCTCTTTACATTCCAATTGTTCAATGCTTTACTCTTGAGATTTTGTGCCTTCACAGATAATGTTATGAAGGCAAAGTGGACTGGTAAACTTTACAATGCATGTAAAGTGCATGGATAAACAACTGTTATTTAACATTAGAAATATAAGAACATTATCTTTATTTTTAAACATTTAGCTATAAAATTGCAAAAGTGAACCATGCAATGACAAATATTTCCTTCACATTAATAGAAGTGTAAGAACAATTTCTCACTTTTTCAGAAATATGCACAATTTCCTGTATGTTTCATTTCTTTTGTTAAAAAAGCATCTTACTGGGAAAGATAGAACAATTTGGGTCTTGTTATTTTTTTCTAAGAACAAGCAGATGGAAAGCATTGCTGAGATGTTGTCGTACCTGCACAGAAGGTAGAAAACAGATGTTCATTCAATGTAACCAAAATCAATTTTAAAATATACAAGGTACCTTCAAATATACGATTCCTCACATATATTACAAACATCTATCATGGAAGTCAAAACACTTAACCAGCAGCAAGAAACATACATTTTCTTGTGAACAGATGGATCAAATGGTTATTCAATATTCCTGAGGGCTTAATTTAGTAGCTTCTTTCCTATTTCTGCGTTCCCTTAAGAAATAAAGTTTTAATTAAATATTTTGTTTAGTGTTGACACAGGCATACGAGAAATGGGAACACACTCCCTTTGAGTAGTAATGTGACGTCCTTGGTATGAAAAGCAAATCAGAAATCACTTGAGGAGGAAAACCAGAACTACTAAATATTTTCTAAATCATTTCTGAAAAATTTAATATTAAAATGAATAATTGGTGGAGATTAATCAGAATTCATTTAAAATTCCATCCCAGGGGGCTGAAATATTTTCTGGAGGAAGTACATTGATTTAAAAAGTTGAAGAAATGTGAATTTTCAGCAAAGAATAACAAATTGTAAAATGACTTTAACGACTGATTTTTAGATTCCATATATTGGTAGCAAGAGTTTAAATCCAGTTCCGCTACTCCCAGTGGTGATTTTTATTGATTCACATTTAGATAACAAGATGAAGGACGTCATGTCATCTCATTGCTTCCTTTTGCACCTTCTGTTCCATCCTGGTCTGATAATGAATTTACTTCCATGATGAAACAAATCTATTCAGCTATCACTATCTGTCAGTACAAGGAAACAGATTTTGAATCTTGCCAACTATATTGTAAGACCAGGTTACTTAACTCACTTACATCATAAGGAGTTCAATTCCACTTTCTATTTCAGTGATATTTCATAAAGGTTTCAGACATCACAATAGAGCAAATGATTTTAATGAATATTAATATTTGTTTACAATATGGAAAATATTAAATGGTGGCATTTCAGATATCTATTTAACTCAGAAATATCCCTTTTCCAGATTGTCGAAGTAGGCAACCATTCCATGCATTTGTTAAGCCTAATTTGTGTGATATCTTTGTTGTAAAAGGAATTCCTATTCTTTCTTGATGGACCTAAGATGTTATATTGTATGTCCAAATTAATCTCCAGGAAACAGTGAAGAAGTCAAACATTGAAGTCGCTGATTCTTTGCTCTTACCTTGATACTACTCATCTATTCACTAACTATGTGTAAGTCTGGTTATAAGCAAGATTTCTTCATTCTAAAATTGATGAAAAATTTTAGGATTTTGCAAGATGTTTATGCCAGATACAGGATGAATCATTTGCCACACACTGTAGGCTCAGACGTGAATGCATTGCAGTATTCAGAAAAGGCAGACTGCAGCATGTTAGCGGCTCTCCAGAGAATAACCATTACTTCAATAGAGCTTCAGTGGTGTTTCACGACAAAATTGCTCTTCCTGTTTTAGCAATGCATGCATTAGAAGATGTTATAAAACAAAAACATCAATAACTTAGATGGAGAATGATTCAACCATATTTAGAAAGAAATAAATTTCAAAATAAATCTGATATCACAAATTGTTTGTACATCACTGCAACATGCCACTGTATAAATCCACCTTTTCATAACTAGCACAGGCAGGCACTATCTTGAGCAGATGAACCATCTGTTTTTTTTAGCTGTATGCAGCTCAGCAGTCACAAAATGCATTTATATCTACGTGGGAGTGGGTGGTAATTGATTCAGCAAAAAGGATGCTATCAACAACTTGTTCAGATCATGAATCCATTTAAAAAATATTAAATACAAATGTAATGCCTCAAATATGTTCAGCCCAGTACATATATCATGGAACTAAACTATCAATGAGGTTTATTGTCTGAAAGACCTGGTTGACAATGTTGCCATTTTCAAAAACACTGCTCACTTCAAATAATCCTAATCAAGAGATGTTTGTCAAGTCTTCAAGGTAAGATCATGTTCAGAAGAATTTTATTTCAGTGCCTTCATGACAGGAATAACTATGGAAGTAAAGGGAATAAATTCATGCCTAAAATTATTTCAGTTTAAACGAGCTATTTTTGTTATTTCATAATATACCCTGAAATTAAGCCATTTCACACTGTTTGAACATACAAATTGGTAGGTTTTCACTGAGAAGCAAAGATTTCTGACAAATGTATTAAGTACTTTCAAGCCACTATCCTGCTAATTAATTTCAAGGCAGAAAATATTAACATGTGATTGGGTGGCAAGAAAGAAAATCAATTAGAAAACATTAGTGCACAGAATATTTTTGCAAACTGAAACAGCCAGAAACTTTGTGCGTACATAATTGAATATAAACATAAATTAAATAGGTGCGAGTGTAAATTTCTTTTCCTCCCTTGTTTCAGGCTCCACCTCCCCAAGAGATAATTGATTTATCAGGTAAGAGTGGGAAGAGCTTTGCTCACATTAGCAAGTGTAGCTGCCTCTCTTGGGTGAGTTATTTGGCCTAATCAGGCTTCAGACTCAACATTATGCATTTTTGGCAACAACAACCTGTTTTGCAAATGACTGAGACTTCTCATGAGCTGATCAACATTGAGAGGCTTCACAACAACACTAAGTGCTTTGGAAAGGAAACACTTGGCTATGAAAGAGCTGAGTAACAGACAATGTTTGGACTCACTGGAGCTTGGATTAAGATGTCCAACCCAATAAAATTGCCCCATCCACCCGGTAAAGGTCAAGGTGTGTCCAGAAAATTCTATTTAATCTTTTCAAAGGCTTCCGTCTTAGATAGGGCTTTAAATCTTAACAAATAGTTCAATTAGGCATGAAAAGTTTAATTGTCCACCGTTCAAGTGTATCCTTGGAGGTCTGAGGAAGTCACCCAGGCATTCTTGTTATCTTATGTTTCATAGGGTGGTGTTTGGGAGGTTAAGTACTGTGTGTGTCTTATTTCAGATGTGGTAAGAGAAGTGATAGTTGCTAGGTGAGAGGCAAACAAACAAAAACAGTAGGAGCCTGCATCTAATACAAGAATTGTTGAAATGAGGTTGTATTTTAAACCTGAACCTGGAGGAAAAAAAAAGAGAATAATCTTGAAGCAAATCTGTACACACTCAGGTGGAAATAAAAATACCTCGAGCCTGCACACCTTAAAGTCTTGTAGTATTAGTCAAGTTGTTTGGTAAATATAAACATTGCATAATTTAATTTCTTCATGCTGTGTTATAGTTTCTTTAACAAGTATATTACACCAACTTACTTTGGAACAAAGCTCTTTCTTGATTCAGAGTATCACAGACTTCAGATACTATAAACGATGCACACAGATTAATTGAGTGGTCAGTAGAATATCACAATGTTAAGTTACTTCCTTACAAAAGGAAGCAGTAATTGAAATTTTATAAAATCATGAGCAGAATGTATGTAATCTCCTATTGCTGTTATCAATTTTTTTTATGGAAAGAGGTGTGCCTTTTTTTAACCCCTTTGAATGTGTATTCCAATTAAATAATTAAGTTGTAAGTTTTCAGGAGTTTAAAAATAAAGTTGGTTACTCTCAGACATTTATAAATTAACCTTCACATATACCTGGTCTCACTTACACATCCAACACACAATGATTGAAGACAGATAAAGATAGTGCACTTTTATGGATTACATGTATCTCGGCCTCTGACTTAAGGCCTGTAGTCTTTTGATTGGTTTTAGTGACTTGAAGTTTCACTGAGGTTCTTGGGAAACAAAAGGTTCACAGGAAGTTACAATGTTTGTTGTAGTTGAATTTCTAGGAGATTAGTTCTCAGATGAACTGGAAAAGGCTGTTTGATGTTTTGCAGTTTGTTCTGGAACCTGATTCATTGACTGGATGAACTTTTGGTTCTGATGGCTGTGTTGAATCTCACCAGCAAACAGCTGTTTCAACAGACCAGACGTGACTGTCTTATTATGGGACTTTTCATAATGTCAAAGCTGTTCAGTGACTGACCTACATTGGTAAAAATAAAGTTAGGATCCATCAAGCTGGGTTCAAGTCTCAACTCGAGATGTCCACAGAGGTGTGTCATTACACATCTAAACGTTGATTAAAAATTAATCAGTATCCTTTAGTTTGTCTTTATATGCAGTCAAGTAACTTTCCAATGAGAGATAGTAAGAACTGCTGATGCTGGAGCCAGAGATAACAGTGTGGAGCTGGAGGAACACAGCATCAGAGGAGCAGGAAAGCTGATGTTTCGGGTCAGGACCCTTTTTCAAAAATTTCAAACAGCCTTTTCCAGTTCATCTGAGAACTAATCTCCTAAAAATTTCTGAAGAAGGGTCCCAACCCAAAATGTCAGCTTTCCTGTTCCTCTGATGCTGCCTGGCCTGCTGTGTTCCTCCAGCTCCACACTGTGTTATCTCTAATTATCCAATGAGGGCTTTCTACACATAGCTATTTAAAATTAACTTATGTGATGAATAGAAGAGGTGTTACAGTGACAGATACCTTAGTGGCCAATGATGGCCAGTCAGCAATTGATAGTATCTGCCACCTATTTCACCGAGAAGATGTCTTCGGTTGTCAGCTGAAAGTAGCCTCGGAAGTCTGGACCTCCTATGATGCTCAAACATGTATATTGGGGGTCTTAGGTCCTTCTAACTGGATCCCAGTGTGCATCCTGCCGACAATTGGAGGGGCATGTGGCTGAGGAGTAGGTGCTGCTGCTACTGTTGCTCCCACTGTTGCCAAAACTGGAGGTGAAAGGTATGGTTTCTGCTTTTGATTCTCAGCTGGGATAGAAAGTGGATCTGCAAAAGCTATTTTCATGTCATGGAAAAGATTGGCAACAGGTAAGTGTAGTTAAAGGTAAGTGAATTGCTAGACAGATGAAATGCCGTTGAAGCGTTTAGTTATCAGCTGCTAAGCAGCGGTAGCAATTTCAACACCAGTCTTTCAATGGCCATGGCTGGAACTCTTCAGTGTAATTAACCAAAGCCTTCCCATCTTGTCGATTTCACTGAAGAAGCTCCACCCACCCATACATTCACGTTGTGACCTGTGTGAGTTGCTGACTGGTTGAAAAACATTTAATGGTTTGGAAAGTTAAGCTTCAGGACTCTTTTTTCCAGAGTTGCAAATTACCTGATTGCTTAGCTGATAAGTCCAAGATGGTTCCCAATTCTCTTTCAATGTTGGCACTGGAAAACTCAGCAGAAGGTGGTTTTGTTCTTATGAACCAGTGGGGCTTTCAATCAACTTTAATCACAGCAAATGGAAGATATTAGATAAGAACTAATGCTGTAACTAAAATATGTTATAAAATGGAGGAAGAACTGTTGAGGGGTTTATGGGGTGGCACAGTGGGTAAGTGGTTAACACTGCTGCCTCACAGCGCCAGGGACCTGGGTTTGATTCCATCCTCGGGTGGCTGTCTCTGTGGAGTTTGCACGTTCTCCCCGTGTCTAGATGGGTTTCCTCCGGGTGCTCCGGTTTCCTCCCACAGCCCAAAGATGTGCAGGTTAGGTAGATTAGCTGTGCTAAATTGCCCATAGTGTCGTCAGTGGGAACTGCAGGCGTGGCTCTGGGTGGGATGCTCTTTGGAGCATCAATGTGGACTCAATGGGCCAAATGGCCTGCTTCCACACTGTAGGGATTCTATGATGACATGAATGTCAGAATCCAAATTTGATTTTTGTTAAAGTAAATATGCCTGTCATTTTAAGAAAAAAATGCTTTTTGTTACTGAATTGCAGGTTCAGCAACTTACTCAAGTGGAAATTAAGTTGAGCCTGGGCTTGAAGTCTACAATATCAATGTTAATTGTTCCTGCATCTGAATTTTTAAAAATCAGATTCACACTTTTCCAGTTCCAAGGAAGGGTCACCGGACCCAAAACGTTAACTCTGTTTTCTCCTTCACAGATGCCGCCAGACCTGCTGCACTTTTCCAGCAACTTTGTTTTTGTTCACATTTTCCATTATTTTGTTAGGGGGAAATGCACTCTAAGTGTAATTCTAGGAAATTCCAGACACTTAATTTGAAAATTTTATGGCAGTCAGATTCAGGCCTTCCAAGTGAGTTTTACAAATTCACTACAGGAACTGGAATCTACACAATTGAATCAACATATAAATCATTTCAATAGTATACATTCAAATGGGGACCATAAAATAGATCAATTTCTCTGATCTGAAGTTGTTCATGGTCTAATAGCAATGAAAGTTGCTATATTTTTCTCTGCAATTTTCTTGAATTAAGCACACAAGAAACAGCTCAGGCTGCTAACATAAAATGTGAAATATAGAATTGTCTAGAAATTTGAAAGTATCTAATAGATTATTATGCTATTAGAGTCTATTTTGAGCGATTTAGATGCAGAAATATGTTAGGTGTGCTTTTAGAAATAATTCTACCCATTGTGTGTGGACTTTTTGAGTAATTTAATTAAAACAAACACAATTGGTATAATCTCTTCATCTCTGTTATAAAATTTACTGAAAACCTAGTTCACTCATTTACCTTAATGTTTTGAAGAAATGATTTTACCACTCCATGATTGATATAATAGTGCAAATCAAGATTGTAAAATTTACAGTGTTAACCTGATCATATCTTATGTACTCAGGATGTCACAAAATGGAACAAAGGTTGTAATGACAGCCCAAATAGTATAAAAGAACGCACGTTGCAATTGAGAACAAATAAAACTTGATAAAAATATTATTTTGCTGCAGCAATCATTGAGGGAGCACTATAGAATATTTTAAATTGAAATATTTGTACTGGTTTGCAACAATTAAGGTAAGACAGGTTTTGGTATTATCTCACTCAGAGATAGTAAGAACTGCTGATGCTGGAGTCAGAGATAATACAGTATGGAGCTGGAGGAACACAGCAGGCCAGGCAGCATCAGAGGAGCAGGAAAGCTGATGCTTTGGGTTGGGACCCTTCTTCAGTAATAGGGGAAGGGGAAGGGAGTTCTGAAATAAATAAAGAGAAGAGGGGTGGGGCTGGGGAAGGTAGGTGGGATGGTGATAGGTGAGTGCAGGTAGGCAGTGGTGGGGATTGGTCAGTGAGACAGGAGAGAAGATGGACAGGTTGTGTCAGGTCAAGGAGGCTGGGATGAGAGGGAGCGTTGGTCATGGGATAAGGCCGGGTTCTGGGGAGATTTTGAAACTAATAAAGTCCACATTGAGGCCATTGGGTTGTAGGCTCCCAAGACAGAATATGAAGTGCTGCTCCTCTAGTTTCTGGGTGGCGTCATTGTGACACTGGAGTAGGCCCAGGATGGACATGTCACCCAGGGAGTGGGTGGGGGAGTTGAAGTGGTTCGCAACTGGAAGGTGTTGTCGTTTGTTGCGAACAGAGCGCAGGTGCTCTACAAAGCAGTCTCCGAGCGTCCGCTTGGTCTCACCGATGTAGAGGAGGCCACATCACGAGCAGCGGATGCAGTAAACCACATTAGCAGATGTGCAGGTGAACACCTGTCTGATGTGGAAAGTTTTTTTTGTTCCTTGGATGGAGCTGAGGAGGTAAGTGTAGCGACAGGTGTAGCACTTCCTGCAGTTGCAGGGAAAGGTGCCGGGGATTGTGGGGCTAGTGGGGAGTGTAGAGCGGACGAGCAAGTCACAGGGAGAGCGGTCCCTATGGAAGGCAGATAGGGGTGGGGAGGGAAATATATCCTTGGTTGTGGAGTCAGATTGCAGGTGGCGGAAGTGGTGGAGAATGATATGTTGAACCCAGAAGTTGATGGGGTGATACGTGAGGACAAGGGGGATTCTATCTTTGTTTATGTTGCGGGGAGGGGACGTGAGGGAAGAGGTACGGGAAATGCAAGAGATGCGGTCGAGAGCATTTTCGACTACTGAAGGGGGGATGTTGCAGTCCTTGAAATAAGAGTACATCTGGAACGTTGGCGAATGGAATACCCCATCTTGGGAGCAGATGTGACAGAGGCAGAGGAATTGGGAGTCGGGGATCGCATTGTGGCAGGAAGGTAGGTGAGAAGAGGTGTAGTCTAGGTAGATGTGGGAGTTGGTGGGCTTGAAATAGATATTGGTTTCGAGACGGTCACCAGAGATGGAGACAGAGAGGTCTAGGAAGGAGAGAGAGGCATCAGAGATGGTCCAGATGAAATTGAGGTTGGAGTGAAAGGTGTTAGTAAAGTTGATGAACTGTTCAAGCTCCTCGTGGGAGCACAAGGCAGCGCCGACACAGTCATCGATGTAGCGGAAGAAGAGGTAGGGGATTGTGCCAGTGTAGCTATGGAAGAGGAACTGTTCCATGTATCCTACAAAGAGGCAGGCATAGCTTGGGCCCATGCGGGTTCCCAAGGCCACCCCTGTGTCTGCAGGATGTGGGAGGAGTTGAAGAAGTTGTTAAGGGTAAGGATGAGTTCGGTTAAGCGGCTTTGGTGAGGGCGCAAAAGAGGTTTACCAAAATGCTGCCTGGATTAGAGTGTATGGGTTATAAAGAAAGGCTAGAAGACTTGGGTGGTTTTCTCTGGAGCAGCAGAGACTGAGGGAAGACTTGATAGAATTCTACAAAATTGTGAGATGCCTAGATAGGGTTGACGGTCAGAATCTTGTTCCCAGTGTTGAAATGTCTAATACTAGGGGGCATGCATTTAAGGCGAGAGGGGGAAAGTTCAAAGGAGATGTGAGGGGCAAGTTTTTTACACCGAGAGTCATAGGAGTCTGGAATGCGCTGCCCGGTGTGGTGGGGAGGCAGATGCGATAGGCGTGCTTAAGGCACTATTAGATAAGCACATGAATATGCAAGGAATGGAGGGATATGGACCAAAGGCAGGCAAAGGGATTAATTTAATTTGGCGTCATGTTCGGCACAATATTGTGTGCTGAATGGCTTGTTCCGGTGCTATACTCTTCCATGTTAAAAGAAAATTAGGAGCAAAAAGATGTGCCAGCAAATATCTTTGGCACATGGGATCAAGAAAAATCCCAAGGCAGTGATATCACATTGACCCACACAATCAGTCAGGGGCCGTGAGTGTAGAGACATTGAAGGCTTCCAGTTCAATTAGTAGCACTGATAGAAATCCCATATAACCTGTGTACAGTTTAAAGCAATGCAACAATCTTCTTATTGTTTCCTTTACTCAACTCTCAAGATCCCAAAAGTAGCTATTGTTCCCATTCACACAACATGCAGTGTAATGAGTAAGCAACAGAACTTATCATCTTGTATTACACAAGCAAAAGCAGATACACATGGGCTAAATTTTCAACTTACTTTGGAAACAAATTGTACTCCTGGATGGTACAAAGGTTTTTATGGCACCTCAAAAATGTTCTGCAAAATATTTTCCCAGCAAAGCTGAGGTGTGGGGTTTGGAGGCCTCATGTCTCTAAATAACAGCCTTTTGAGCACCTTGAAAAGATTCTGAATAGACTGAGGATTACCAGAAGATTGCCACAAGTAGAGACAGGGAAAAGCAAATGGTCTGTTGGATGAAAGAGCTCAGCAGTGGGAAGCAATGTGAGGAACCATTATGTGATGTGGCTGATGAAAAAGAATGGAAATGTAGGATAATCCATACAGAACTGATCAAGTTACTTCTTATTCAGTGTTTGGCCACTTGTCATGGTACATACATCACTAGACCTCTATCTCCTGCTTCCTTCTTTGTGCAAGGCAATTGCGAACCTTATCATGGTAGCTGTTTTCCATTGAGTATCATAATTTGGAGATGGTTCTTGCATCCATGCATTTTCACTGCTTTGTTCTCCAAAGATGCTGCCTGCCTTGTTGAGTACTTAGAATACTTTCCATTTTTTATTGTATTAAATATGAAATCTTTACTTTGGCTAAACTCATTACCTTAACTCATAAATATTTTGATGATCAACAATCAGCTTCTATTGGTATTTTTAAAAAAAATAATTATGTTATAGCAACCATAAACTCATTGAATTATAAATTACATTAAGCGCAACTGTAGAACTGTAGTACCAGGCACCATTAATTGTGCACTGAGCTGGCCTCCAATCAAGTTTGTGGCTTTCCAATTCAAAATGGTGTTGCATCAATATTGCCATACACAGTGTAGGTTTGAAATTGAGAAATGATTTGAGCTATGGGTTGTCGATCATGGATTGTGTTTTCTTTAATTTACAGAAATGCTATGTCAGTCAATCAATTGGGTTTAATCAATTAAAAAATGGTGGATTCTGTTCATTAAACAATTGGTTAAATTTGACAAACCAAGGATAGGGCTGCAATCTCGTTTATTGGATTCCACCCAAATTCTAATGTGTGACAAATAGTGAGTGCTGCACTATTACATCATTGTGATGTTTGGTTGCCAGGGAGTTTCAGTTTCTAGCTTTCCTTATTACATTTCTTATTTAATCAAGTACAATGCAGCTTGCTGCAAATTAACACAGTAAGTATAATTCTATCTTTTTGTGGATGCTGTGATCTAGCTCACAACATTGCAAATAAAGTACTTAATGATTCATTTCTAGTGATTGATTTTGTAAATATTTAATGAATTCAAATAGTTTGATACAGTCTACACAGCACTGAGATGCAATACACCTATATCAATGGCAATAAAAATGTTTGAAGGCTTTTGTATTTTTCTATTCCAGACTAATTGTCCACACCAAGATTGTAGCATGCAAAGTAATAGAGGTTTTATTATTTGTTAATGTTTATACTATATTATTTATATTTGTTAATGGAAAAAGGATGTTACACATAATTATTGATTCTTCAATGCTGGAAAAAGATCATGCTGTAATCAGAAATTGAATCCTAGACATTCATCTACCTAGACTGCTAGCAGGGTGAATGGTTGAGAAGTAGTGAGCTATTGCTAGCTATTCATCTGAGGCACAACAGGGGCTGTCAGAATGCCATGAAGAATTGAAGCAGTCTGTATTCTTCATGAATTATTTATAACTGTACGCATAAATCCTTTCATGCTACTAGCCTTTGCTTGACTTAATGTTTTTGAACTGGGAAAATATAACTCATTATTCTTCACAGGTAAATCTTTATTTGCACTTAATATAATTTATAATTCAATGAATTTTTGATTGCTATGACATAATTATTTTTAAAATATGCCAGTAGAAGCTGGTTGTTGATCATCTCAATATATATGAATGGAGGTAATAAGTTTAGCCGAAGTAAAGACTTTATATTTATTACAATACAAAAGAGAAAATATTCAAAGTGCTCAACAAGACAGGCAGCATCTCTGGAGAGAGAAGCAGGGATAATAGTGTGAACTTGACCAGGAAGTGTACTGCTGCAGCCTGACTCTTACTCACAAGTGACTGACTTTAAGAAAGGCAGTCCTACAATGATAATATCCTGGAAGCAGCCTTAGCAAATCATGAATGAAATTTGCGCACCTTAGGGAAAGGAACTCCCACCCTCAAGAGCTGTTGACCAATCAGTTTGATTAGCAACTGAGAAGTCCCAGCATTGCCGAGATACACTAGTGGCTGCTGCTGGAGCTCAAAGAAGTTCCATGTGATCAGACCTGGAGGTAAACCCAAGTTCCTTGACCATGGAGACTTCAGAGAGTCCTAGGGATAGCGAGAGGGTTGGGAGATGTAGAGTTGTGGTGTGGTCAAGGTCTGGGTGGCAGAAGTCACGAGGACATGGGCAGACTGTCAGGGAATGCCATGATGGGCTCAGAGCACATTCCAAAATGAGAAACCCCTTTCCTTGATGCTTTCTCCCCCGAAATGTGAAGTAACAGACTGGCCTCATTTTCTTGCATTCTTCAATCACATGTATTATTGTGGTAGGGGGAAAACAGGCCCTTAACTGGTCATTAATTGATTGGTAAAGAATCTCAGTTGTTTGAAGGGCAGGCGGGTGTGTTGACTGACACCTTATACGTTCACTATAATATAGACACAGCTCCAAGGTGCTGGGTTAACTATCCATTCCATTTTTTTGTGCCAGCCGCCAACACCTGACAGCTGGAAAGCTATGGAATTCCCCAATATTTCAGATTGATGATATTTCATCAGAACTAATTTTTACTGTGCCATCCAAGTATAAATCTTTCAGTTCTGAAGAACCATCATACCTGACTCAAAATGTTAACCCTGTTTCTCTTCTGCCAGATCTGCTGGATGTTCTCCAGCATGTTCTGTTTTTGTATGAGAATATAATGATGCCCTACCTTCATAGATAGAAATCTATTCCATTGATTTCAGATTATCAGTATTATTGAAAATTAAATTCTATTGAACCCTGGAAAATGAATGGCTCCTGAAAGAATGCAGAGAAAATGAAGACCCTGATGTGGCAACAGCACTCCTCAAGTATTTTGACAAAGGAAAATGAAAGAAATGCATGGAAAGAAATATGGTCGTACAAACCCTTCTAATTTAAAAAAAAGACTGAAGGTTACATATCTATACAGAGGGAGTGAATACTATATTTCTCTGTGTCTCTGTCACTCTTTTTTTTTGAAAATAAACTGTCAACCTCCAGTTCCAATGAAAAACTACAAATACACAGTTGAGTGAACCTCACAGCATAGCTATAAAGCTCTGTTGAAAGAAAATATAGCTTAAAAAAGACTTTAAAGAATTTTCTAAAGTAAGAAGCTTTCCCAACCCAAGTCTGAAGTCTAGTTAATTTCACCATTTAGTTTCTGGAAATTGACGCGACAGCAGAAATAAGCCTACATGATGTCATCATTCCTTATTCGGTGTGAATACCACATTGAGGCAAAAGCTTGCTAAAACCAACCTGCATTTCTTAATAAAGACAGAGGAGGACTAGAAAAGGAAAATCAAGCATGGGAAATAAAGGGAACAGAAGCAAAAGAAGGAAGATTTAAGGGAGACAAAAGCAAAACCAGCTTAAAAAATAAATAAAACAATATGCTGTACCTCTAAGCAAAAAGAAAAATAACGGCAAAATCAAGAAATAAAAGGAAAACACTTAATTATAGACTGGCAGCCAATGATATCTTAACTAAATTACAGCTATTCAAGCAATGTACACAGTTTCATTTTACATATTATATGACAGATTATCCCAAGAAGACAGCTTCAAACACTTTGCTTGCTATCAGTAAGGAGGAGCTTTACAGATTAACATATCTGGTCTTTCTGTGGATGATCAGAAAGGTCCAAGAAATGTCTGGAAATTTCTTGAAGATCAGCTCAAGGTAAGAATTAACTTCATGATTAACAGACTTCAAGATATACCATACAGATAGCAACCCCGAGAGTCCATTGATCAGTTTGTCAACAGATGCTGCAGCAAAGGGCATGAGTGTAACCTTCCTAAAGAGTAACTCTCAGTGAACTCACCTCCAAATCAATTGAAGACTTCAGAAAAGATCTTTGGGGGAAGTTAAAGTGCCACACTAATAACTCACTCCTTAAGGATTGACACAAATATCAAGCTATAGAGGCCATTCAGGCCAGAACTACATGTTTTAGCTACAGACAACAACATTATTATGGTTAGCAAAGCACACCAATCCAACAAAATTTGTAACAGATGCTGTTTGTCACAGCTACGTAGAAGTTGTTCAGTTTTTCACAACATCTCTAAAGCATGAGGCAGCAAGGAACATTGGGCACATTTTGTGGGAAATCTGATCCCATAGGTCAAACCAGACCCCAGAATAAAACACAGATGAGCAACAAGACAGTACAACACCACAATGCTGGCAGCAAGGAAATTGTTAAGAACATGTACAGATGCAAACACATCCCTTAAGTTAGAGACAAACCAAGTGAAATGCAAGCTGCAGAAGATCAATAAGCTTTCTATATTCTTAATTTCCTACACCAATGTCCATGATATAAAGTGATCAGAAGCTTTCACAATCATTAAAGTCATATTTCCTGAAAAGGCAGGATTACATATCCTAAAAACTGATACAGGTGCAATAGATCATTTTGTGGAATTAATTTAAGCTGATATTTCAATGGTTCAAAAGGCTGTTTAACACAGAAGACAAATTCTGGATTAATGGGTCTTTTCCACGTTGGAAAGATGTAACTAATGGAGTGCAACAAAGAGCAGTCCTAGGTCCTCAATTATTAACGTTTATATTAGTGACTTTGAGGAGGGGTCAGAGTATAATATATTTAAATCTTATGATGGTATAAAAATAGATTGGAGGGAAACTGTGCTGAGGAGATAAGGAATCTGTGAGAGGTTTATAGATAGGTTGAGGTTTGGGCAAAACCTTAGCAGATGAAGTTTAATTTAGGAAAGTGTGATGTCATGCACTTTGATAAGAAGAATCAAATGTCAGACTATTATTTAAATAGGGAGAGATTCCAAAAAAAAGTGCAGCACAGATGGATCTAGGTGTTCTTGTACATGAAACGCAAAAAAATTAATTATGAAGGCAAATGAAATTTTTCTCTTTATTGCTAGAGGACTGGAGTTTGAAACTAGGGATGTTTTGTTCTGAGGAAGGGTCACTCAACCCAAAATGATAACTCTGATTTCTCTCCACAGATGCTGAGCTTTTCCAGCAATTTCTATTTATGTCTTGTTACAACTGTACAAGGTGTTCCTGAAGAACTATGTATAGATTTGTTCCCCCTATTTAAGATGTGTCGGCACTGGGGTCTATTCAAAAGAAATTCAAAAGGGTGGGAATTCCTGGGACAGCACAGTGGCTCATTGGTTAGTACTGCTGCCTCACAGTGCCAGAGACCAGGGTTCAATCCCACCCTTGAGTGACTGTCTGTGTGAAGTTTGCACATTATCCCTGTGTCTGCGTAGGTTTCCTCTGGGTGCTCCAGTTTCCTCCCACAGTGCAAAGATGTGCTGGTTAGGTGGATTGGCCATGCTAAATTGCCCGTAGTGTCCAGAGATGTGCAGACTAGGTGGATACAAGGAATAGGATGGGATGTTCTTTGGAAGGGCAGGGCGGACGCTGTGGTTTGAATGGCCTGCTCCCACACTATAGGGTTTCTATGAAGGGTTGACTCATCAAGAATGGATAAACAGGTTAGGTCTTTATTTATTATAGTTTCGAAGAATGAGAGATGATCTTATTGAAACTTATTAATTTTGAGGAGGCTTGAGAGTGCACGTTAAGAAGATATTTCCACTAGTGGCAGCAATCTCAAACTAATTACGGGATAAGGTGATGCTCATTAAACTGAGATGTAAAGGAAGTTCTTCCCTCAGAGGGTAATGAATATCTAGAAATCTGTACCTCAGATAGTTGTGAAGACTAGTATTTAAAGAACAGATCGATAAATTTTTGAAATATTGGGGAGTTGACAGTTTTGATGAGCAAAACAGTATCTGTACCTTATATTTTTCCATTTCCTCTTTTCTAAATTCCCAACATCACAGAAAAGATTCTCCGCTGAAAGATTTGCTCAATTAAAGTCTCACAAATTTGTGGTTAGATGACCTACAATACATTACTGATGCTCTGAAGCAGGTTCTGTTACAAAATATTGCTTACTGCATAACTACGACCCCAGAAAATTCTCAAAGTGGATACAAATGTGTATGTCTTTTGCAGGACAATGTACCAAATACTTCTCATTTGAAAACCCAGCCTTCTGTATAAGTTAACTGATCCAACACTGAACATGAGACATTAGCTCTGGTATTTGGCATCATGCAGTTTCACATGTACTTATTTGGCATGTTGAAATAGATCACAAGCCACTAGAAATGATCTGCCACAAACTACTAAAGAGTATACTGCCACATTTACAGCATTTCCATGCCAAAGTACAAGAACATGATTTTAAAGTTAAATATAAGGCAGTCATGGGGGTGATTAGGTCTGGTGTGTTGAGCAGATTTCCAACTGACACAAAGACTAAAATATTCCTCTTGATCCATGCATTGACTTTCCATGATGCTGAAGACGTTTTCAAGGTTGGTCTGTTAGATTTTGGTCAGAGCCAGTGTGAACAATTGCAATCAGCAACTATCAAAGATGAGCAACTACAAGAGTTACTAAAGACCATTATTTAGGGATGGCCTTAAAGTAATAAAGAAATACTTAATACAGTCATTCATTTTGGTCATAAAGAGACAAACTTAGCTTTACAAAGACAAGTAAATTTCAAGGGTAAACAAGTCCTAATGCCGAAAGTATTTTGCCAGGATATTATGGCTTTGTTACAGCAGGAATTGGGTATTGAACTCACAAAACAGGAAGCACATGAATCTGTGTTGTGGCCACAGATGAACCAGGGTATTCAAAGACTCATGAATGTATTTGAAGTGGACCAACATTTCCAGCTTCCTTGGGGTCACAGAACAAATAATCTCTGTCAATGGACCACATTTCACCAAGAAACTGTTTAAAAATGTGTACAAAGTGGGAAGTGATGCATATCACCTCATCATCCATGTTCCAAATGATATAGTGAAGCATTTGGTACATACCATCAAATCGCTGATAATCAAGGTTCAAGCAACAAAACACAATTTTTCTATACATTTTCGTGCAGCACCAATGAAGAAGGGATTACCATTCCCAGCACAATTTATACTCATAAAGGCAGGTGCAGATGACTGCCCAGCAGCCAGTTATCTGAAAAAAAATGGAAATTACTTGACAAACTCAGCAGGTCTGGCAGCATCTGTGGAGAGAAAACAGAGTTAATGTTTGAGTCAAATGACCCTTGTTCAGAACCAATTGTGTAACCTTCCCAAGAAACTGGATATGTATTGTCAAAGACAGAGTTGAATGAAAGAAATACATGATAAGCATAAAACAAAAACAAAATCAAAATCACACACTGGGCAGAAAGTGCAAGTCAGAAATCCAAATCAGACACTTTTCGAATCTCCCCTTCAAACATGAAACGACAAATGAACATCATGCTGTTGTTTCCAAGACTGTCAATGAATTCCTCTAACGATCATCATAGATGAATCATAGATTCCCTACTGTATGAAAACAGGCCCTTCAGCCCGACAAGTCCATACTAATCCTCCAAACAGCACCCCATCCATCCCATCCCCCACCTCCATAACACTGTATTCGCCATGGCTAACACACCTAATCTACACATACACCTAATCTACACATCCCTGAATATTATTGGCAATTTAGCATGGCCAATCCACCTAGTCTGCACATCAACCAACCTGACCTGCTGGTTGCCATCCATTTTAATTCCCCTCACACTCCCCTGACAACATGTCCATCTTGGCCTCCTCTGCTGTCAGAACAAGGCCAAACGTAAACTGGAAGAACAACACCTGATATTTCTCCTTGGTAGCCTACAGCCCAATGACCTCAATATTGATTTCACCAGCTTTAAATCCCTCCACTCCAGCCTTATCCCATGTCAAGCTCTGCCCCTCCTCCTTACCTCCCTGACCTGAACTAACCTGCCTATCTTTCTACTCACCAATCTGCTCTACCCTTCCCTCTAACCAATCACAATAATACCCTACTTGTATCCAACTATCACCATCCAACCTACACTTGCCCCAGACCCACCCCTCCCTCTATTTACTTCTGAGCTTCCCTCCAGTCCTGACAAACGGTTTGGCCTGAAACATTGACTTTCCTGCTCCTCAGACGCTGTCTGACCAGCTGTGCTTTTCCAGCTTCACATCTATTGAGTCTGGCTTTCAGCATCTGCAGTCCTTGTTGTCTCCGAGGCATGAGCTGTCAATAGATAATCATGTAAATCTGTTGGGGATTTTTTAATCTTTGGAAGGAGGTGGGTGCGTTACAACAACTCACACCAGTTAGTATGTCAGTATACTTTAAAAGAAGTTCTCACTGGACCTGAACTTATAAAATTTCCAGATATGTTAACTCCAGTCACTTGAATTATGACACATGGAGGAGAGCATGTTGTTCTTAGTAACCAAACAGCCTAATTTTCACTCAGACACAGATGTCTCTGTGAATGCAATATTTATATACATTAGGGAGCTGTAATAAACATCTGTTAGATCTTCTAATAACATTTTATCTATATCTTTGTTTCTTATCAGACAAGGAATAAAATAAGCATTGTGCTGGCAGGTAAAGACACCCTGCTGGAGGCAAATGTAAATGAAGTACCACCTGAGGCAGCACAGTCAACAAACTCTACAGTGCTACACTTGCCCTAGTCTAACTAATAGCAGAATATAACTGTTCAATCTGGCTGAGAAAATGCCACACAAATGTCAGAGATATGCACCTCAGTCATGTTATATTGATTATGTCTGGGACATTAAGACATTTACAAATGGCTTCCTTTGCTAGTGTATATTGAACCTCCTGATATCCACAAGGAAAGCATTCTACTCAAAGAAAACTACTGTTTGACAGTTAAGAAGGCATTCCCTTTGATATAGAATCTCTAAACAGCCGAGGGACTTCATCTGTGTTCCCAGGGCTCAGTAGAGAGTTGTACGCATTAGTTTTATTATTGGAAAATGAAAAAGCTCCACAAAGGCCAGTATCCTGTCACCTAGTCACCCTTTATTTCCATGTGAAAAATCCTTGACTCTAGTACTGTCTCTTCAGAGTCAGCTCTCAAAGTGCTAGAATCTCTGACACTCCCCTTTTTATCTGCCAGCTAGGGCTTTCTGATTGGATCAGATTAACAGCCCCAATCAGGGAACTCATATTCTATGAGGTCCAGCTGGCTGACCTCACTACAATCACAACATTCCTCCCTTCTCAGCCCAAGGACATAGGCTGGTCCTTTTTCTTGGAGAGCCTCCCAGGGCGTTTTAGCACTGGGTCAGGTTCCTCTGACTCAGTGTCCGGTATGGGCAGCTTGCAATGTATGGGAGCTCACCTCTTGCACCAGGAGTGCTTCATGTCATATCATCAAATAAGAACCATAACAGCTTGGTATCTAGCAAGGCTGTGGGCTGTTTCTTCAAGCCAGCCTTCAAAGTTTGAACTGCTCTTTCTGCCAGGCCATTGCCTGATAGGGAATACGGAGCTGTCCTTGTATATCCAATCCCATTCAACTTATAGGAAATACCCAACTTCCCTGTTCATAA
Source organism: Ginglymostoma cirratum (assembly GCA_024137785.1). Lineage (NCBI taxonomy): Eukaryota > Metazoa > Chordata > Chondrichthyes > Orectolobiformes > Ginglymostomatidae > Ginglymostoma > Ginglymostoma cirratum. Next base: position 54,258,005 of record JAHRHZ010000144.1, read on the forward strand.
ATGATGGCCTGTTATCAGTGACCGACCCTCCTGTGGCACTGTGTATTGAAAAAAGATGCACAGTTTTTCTATTGTCATCTCCGTGTTTGACAAATGGACTCTATGCATCCACAATGATATAGAACATTGATCCCATAAAAGGACTTGCATAGTCGATGTGCAACTGAGTCCAAGTCGAGTCAAATGTGACTCTGTCTGCGTCCAAGCCTGGCCACTGGACATAACTTCTCACCAACATCTTTATTTTGGAGTCCCCTGGATGACCCTGTTGGAGTTCTGCCAGCACCTGGTGGTGACATTTGCTGGGGACAATCACTCTTGCTCCCGAAAACTATATGCCTCCCTCTACTGTGAGCTGGTCTTTCCATGTCCACCATAAAGGTTTAAATTCTCGTTATGAAGGCCCTTTGGTTTCCCCAATTGCCACTAGTTCTTTCAGTTTTGACAGGACTGGACCTTTCTTCGCCCAAAATCTGATATTGTCAGCTACGACTGGGAGAGTATCCAAAAAATTTAACACCATTACACACAATTCCATTGGGGGTACCACTGATGGTACTGCTAATGGGAGGCAGCTTCATGCATCCATATGCACTACTTGGTCTCCTGGATGGTGTTCTAACTTGTAATAATAAGCACTTGGTATTAGAGCCCACTGCTGGATGCGGCCCAAAGTTATGGGTGGCAATGCCTTGTCCCCTTTAAACAGGCCAAGTAGGGGATTGTGGTCTGTCACTATCACAAATTTGCATCCATAAAGGTATTGGTGGAATCTCCTGACTCTAAATATGACCACCAGTCCTTCTTTCTCTATCTGGTCTATTTATGATCTACATTATCCAAAGTCCTGGATGCATACACTATTGGGCGTACTTCTCCAATGGGCTACCTATGAGCTACTGTCACCCCGATGCCTTACAGGGAGGCATTGCATGTTAATATAGAATCATTCTTGGGATGCCTACCCCTTACAGGATGATAGCTGCTTCTTTACTTCACTGAAGGCTAGGGCTCGTCTTTGCGACCATTTCCAAGGCTGACCCTTTTTTTAGGAGTTGATTCAAAGATGCTAAGATAGAGGCCAGGTTATCTATGAATTTTCCATAAACATTTACAAATGTTTACCAGCCCAAGAAATGGCATAAGCTCCTGGACAGATATGGGAGCCGGGGCACCTTTCATTGCTTTCACTTTATCTTCATGGCTGTAAACCAGTCTTGTGGACTCTCTACCTCAAGTCAATCACTTGAAGGACCTGGAACACAAATTTTTCCCTCCTAAGGCAAACATCCACTTTGGAAAAATGCCTTAGGACAATGTCCAAGTAGACTAAGTGTTCCTTTTCAGCTTTCCCTGTTATTTGAACGTCAACTTTGCCAGATGTTCTCCATCATCAATTGAAAAATTAAACAGGCTGACAATACCCCAAATGGCAGTCTTGCATATTGGTACAAGGTGTTATGGGCATTAATTGTAGCATACTTCTGGAAATCAACACATAACCACAACTGCAAATAAGCATGGCTCATATCCAACTTTGTGAAGGACAGCCCCCCTGCCAGCTTTGAGTATAAATCCTCCATCAGAGGGATTGGGTATTTATCCAGCAGCAAAAAGTGATTTACCATTTGGTTAAAATCCCCACAAAGGCAAATCGTCTTGCTGGACTTCATAATTGGCATGACCTGCTGCCCATTCCACAAACTGGACTGGTCTGATGACTCCTTCACTTTCCAGCCTTCTGATTTCTGCCTCTACTTTTGCACACAAGGCAAATGGCACTCAGCGGGCCTTACAGAATCATGGAAATGCTTCCTGGTCAATATGCAAGGTGGCCTCGGCTTCTTTGATAGTCCCTAGACCTTCCTGAAAACGTTTTGGGTATTTAATTAGGGCTTCACTCAAGCAGCTGTTTTCTAATCAAGAAATGTTGAGCCAACCTTTGTGAATCTGACTCAACCAATTTCACCCATTAAGATTGGGCCCAAGTCTTTTATTACAATCAGTGGTAACTGAAATAGCTGCTTCTCATGAGAGATCTGAACCGATGATGTACAAGAATCTGTATAAGATCTCTGTCAAGTGAGGTCTTGTGCGAACTTATGGGTTGGAGTCCAGAACGAATTTTGTTAAAGACTGTTTCTGGTATCACTGAAATGGCCACACCAGTATTGACCTCCATTAGAACTAGTGACCATTTAACCCATCATTTATTTTGATTGGTTCTAATTTGGACGTTGCTAAGCAAATTAACTGTTCCAAACCAGAAGTAGGTGGGCTTTCCAGGGTATGCACTCTGGATACTGACCTATGAGCTCTCTTACTCAACTTAGGTCTGGTGGGACTCTTTTGCTGTCTCGAGTCCCCATACCAGCAACAACTACAATGGCTTGCTGGCCTGGATCCTGAAGAAAATTTTAACCATTTTGCCAAGGCTTGGCTTTGTTTTAGAGTTTTGCTGTGGGCTGGCCTAGAGTACCTCTGTTCAGGATATGTCCTGAGTGATGCCATGTAACTGTCTTTACTGAAGTGGTGTTCTCCCACCTCAGTCAGATCAGTGAGGGTGTCCACTTCCATCAGAATAGTCTGCAATTCATATGTTCGACTTGCCGCATTTTCCAATGATAAAGCTAGGTGTAGCACCTGTTCAAAGTCCAGTTGGGCTTCAGCTAGTAGACACTTTTGCATGGTTACATCATTAATCCCAGATACTAAACTGTCTCTAAGCATCTCATTAGGGGCTAAACCTAAGTCATATGCTTTTGCTAGTCATCTTAACGTGATCAAAAATCCCAATTGATTCATTTGGTTTTCAAATTACTGAGTAAAAACAATAGCATCTCAGAATTAGAGAAGGCTTGGGATCATAATATTCTTAACTATGTTTGTCAATTCTTGAGAAGTTTTCATATCTTATGACTCAGGGAATGTTAGTTCCTTCATAACCAAAAAAGTTGTAGTTCCACAGGTTGTCAGGACAATTACTCATTGTCTTTCATCTGCCCCAATGTCACTGGCCTGCATTCTTTCCATATACTGGGCATAGTCCTCAATGGAAGGCCCAAACAGACCCAGCTTCCCAAACAAAGGCATGATGTCAGAAATGCTCACCCCAACTCAAAGATGATAGCTGCAAGTGAGTTTCTTCAGGAATGTGCTTTACTCTCATCACCACTGAAATAACTCCAAAGAGGCTAGTATCCTGTCACCTAGACACCTTTTATTTATACATAAAGCATCTTTGACTATCATACTGTTTCTTCAGAGTCAGGTCTCAGAGTGCCAGAATCTCTGACACAGCTTTTATAAATCTGTCAACCAGGGCTCCCTGATTGGACCAGATTAACAGCCTTAATGAGGAAGATCATGTCTAAGAGGTCCAGCTGGCTTACCGCATTGCAATTACTGCAGAAAATAATTTGTGAAGGTTTTAATTCCTCTAAATTTTCATGGATAACTATTTGAGTAAGTCATAATGGAATCACCTGAAGTCTTTATATCTAATTCAGAGTTTGGGACTTTCTTCAAGGAGGCCAGATAATTGTCTGTCAGATGTTACAACCTCCTGGGTGAAGACAGTTGTGTCAGACCTTCTGCACCGTCCAAAATCACAACTCGTTTATGCTGAAACAACTATTTTCCTGTGGAATATCAGGACCTTTGCCATTTTTGGTCAGAAGCAAGTGGTCATTTGTCTCCCTCTGGTGGAACTTACATTACCTAATTGTGGATCAGTATGTTATGAAGGAAAACTGGAAAATATTTAAAAATTAATAAATGACAATTAAGTAATTTTATGTATAATATATTCAAATATTTAGTTTAAAATTCATGGGCCATCTAACTGAAGTTTAATGTGTTCTTGAACTATAAAATTAAGCAAAAGGGTTAGATAAATTTTCTTTATATAGTGACAAGAGCAAGGGACAGAAAATCATGGGTAGTGTGTTGTGGCAGATACAGTACCTTACTGTTACTGTACCCACAAAGAAAGAGACTGATTAGATCTCTTAAATTCAAGAAAAATGTTTAAAATGTTACTTTATACTTTCTATAGTATTGTTCTTTGATAGTTTGAGAATTGAAGAATACGTAATCTGATGCTTATTACCATTCCGCACTAACTTCAATATGATATTGATTTTCTGATCATTGTAACACAGTGACGTGACTGATATGTTATGGTGATCAGGTAAAAATTTAACCCAATACACTTGGAGAATGGATACAATTGTTTTAAATACTATTCAGCATGGAACAATAAAAACTTGCTTAAAGCAGCTCAAGTCTCCGTAGCCTTTTATTCTCAATTACGTTTCTCTTTTTACTCCATATTCCACACTGGATTTTCAAAAGTACATGAGATCAAAATACTTTTTCTTTTCAACCATTCATGCAATGCCAGCATTTAATGCTCACTCATGTTGCTCTTGATAGTCTACAGTAGTGAGAAGCTATATATATGTATTTATACAAATAACTTCTGGAATTTGGATTTCAAAGTAATGGTCGATTTGTGTGCATTACTTACAGGGTTTTCTTTTAAAAAAGATCAGAGCTTTTCTGGAACAGTGACCTAAACCCAACATTTGTCAGAAAACAGGTGACTACAGGCCACTGTGAGGTTAATTGAAATTTATTTATATTGTTAGGTTCAGGGCAGGTAGGGTAAACATTCAAGGCCATTAGTCTTGTTTTCAACTCAGAAACTCTAGGCTTGAACAATTTTTTGAACCCAGTTCAGAAAGTAAATAAGGGTTAAGTTCAGAAACAAGTTCAGTTTCTTTCCTAGAAGGAATTCAGGACAGTTCAGGGAATAAGTTGCTTCAGCTGAAGGGTTTAGCTTGTGCAGCTTCCACACCAGGAGAATTTAATTGGAAATATGCAAGTTATTAGAACTGAGAACAATTACAGGCTGAATTTTGTTTTTGGTTTAACTGCAACTTGTGTCAGGTATTTTGGAGGAATTTTCACCTCAAGGCTTAGCAAGGTTTCTTGCCATATCTTACCAAACGTGCTTCATTAAATAAAAACCAAAAGAACTGTGGATGCTGTAAATCAGGAACAAAAACAAAGTTTCTGGAAGAGCTCAGCAGGTCTGGCAGCATCTGTGAAGGAAAAACCAGAGTTAATATTTCGGATCCGATGTTTCATTAACTACCTATCACACCATTTTGGCACCCTACCGTCCGATTCCAGCCCGATCATAACCACACTTTATTCTGGACACAGCTCATCACTGTGGGATATCCTGGAATTAGGTGACACCCTTTATTCTCCAAGTCATCTTTAAAAGCCTGTTTTGCACCCAGGCAAGCACTGTCAATTTAGAACTGCAGTGCACAGACACTGACATTTTCATGGACATGGTAGATAGACGGAAATGCCTCGCACTTTCAGTGCCTAATTGGAATTTCCTCTTCCCCTAGGATTAGCAATGGAGTGTACAAAACAAAATTCTAACCTGGTCTGAGGTTGCCATTCAGGTTAGAGCAATCTCAGCCATCCGGAGGAAAGCCAGCACTGTGGGGAGAAAAGTCAATGTCCTTCTCCATTCTGTCAGTGTAAGTGTCATCATCTTCTCTCTGGTACCTGATACTTACTCTGCGATTATACCCACCTCTCAGTAAGGCCCATGCTCTACATTTCTAAAAGTTCTCTCACTTGTTGTCATTCAACAACCCCTGACAACACTAACCCTGTGTACTCTCCGTACTCCCTACCACTCTCTGGAAACACCTCCCCATCTGCACCATAAGTGTTAGCTGTGTCACCCACTTTCATCCCCTTAATGCCCGCTTCTCTCTCATTCTAGGAGGTAAACAGCACACAATAGGGCAGGTAGAGGCAAGACAAGTAGTTGGCTCCCTCACCCCTTCTGTGAAGTGGTTTCTGATTCTGACAGCCTGAGGCAGGTGACTGCCGGTGTCTAAGCCTGTAGTCTGGTATGAGACGCTGGACTTGATGTGCTGGGGCCCCCTCGGCAAAGGTCATCCCACTTGACTTTACTGAGGACTGCTTACAACCACGGCAAGCCTCCTGTCTTTCTGTTTGTGCTAAGCGGCATGTCAAGACAGAACTAGTGTGAGCCTGGTATTGCTGGCTGAGGCAGCAAAACACACATTAGAGAGGCAAGGCAGGGATACTGTGAGCATTGAGCTAAGCACATAGGGAGCACTATGCGGGCAGCTGAAACACCCGGGGATGCAGCCTGGTCCAGTTCACGAGCTGGGTGCGTGTCTTTGCTGCAACATTACAATGATACTTGGCAGTGCAGGCTGAGAAGCAGTATCAAAGGGTAGAAGCATCCTATAAGTGAATTTGAAATGTCTAAGGGATCTTAGAGGATGTCAGATGCCAATATCTGTAGATGTGGGGCGTGTCTGAATGGTGCCCTTGGACTATGTCCAGTGTCCAACATGGAAGTCCTTCTGAGTAATAAATTTCTGTTCTGCGTTAAAGAAAATCTGCAGCCCTGCCTGAAGATGTTTCAGTGACTAACCACCATGATTAACCAAACATAACAAAATCAGCCCAGGTTTCCTACTCATCCAGTCGTACCATAAGCTGGGAACATAGCATTATCCTCTGAGCTAGATATAAAGAGAAAGCTATAAGGGGTTGCATCTTGTGCTGGCAGTGCGGATCCGACTGATAGACCCAAAAACACTGGAATGGTCTGACCCCTTTTGGGTTCTGTCCATTTTATTCCATGAGTTGCAACTTTCCTCACAAGTCAATTGTGTGGCACTGTAGCAAATGCCTTTTGGAAGTTCATATACATCACATCAATAGCTTTCCTGTCATCAACCCCCTCTGCTCCCTCTTTGAAAACCTCCAACAAGTTATTTGGACATGATTTTACCTTAACAAATCCATGCTGCCTCTTTCAAATTAATCACAGTTTTCTATGTGACCAATAATTCTATCCTGAATAATTATTTCTAGAAGCTTCGCCACCACTGAATTTAAACTGACTAGTCTGTGATTTCTGGGCCACTTGTAACAGCCTTTGTTGAATGAGAACATAATATTTGCAATTCACCAGTCCTTTAGCACCATCCTTGAATCCAGGGAAGATTGAAAGATAATTGCATCTGCAATTTCCAGTCTCACTTCCTTTTATCTTCTTGTATGATATCATCCAGTCCTAATGCCTTATTAACTTTAAATACAGGCAACTTGTACAACACTTCCTCCTTATCAACTTCAAACTTTTCTAATGACGGATGTGCCTCCTCAGTCACCATGGCCTGGGCAGCATCTGCCTTGTAGATAAAGTAAGATAAAATATTAATTTAACACAACTGTCATGCTTCCTGCCTGCAAGTGTAAATCTTCTTCTGGTTCCTAACTAACCCTACTCTTCCATTTACCATCCTTTCACTACTTATGTGCTCATAAAAGACTTTGGGATTTTATGTCAGCCACCAGTCTTTTATCATCGCACCTCTTTCCTTCTTTCATTTGCTTTCACACCTCCCTTCTTAACTGTGTGTATTTAGCTTAGTTCTCAACTTATTTACTACCTAACACCTGTCGTAAGAATTCGTTAACATAGTTTCTATTTCCTTTGCCATCCAGGCAAATCTGGATTTTTTACCCTCCCTTTCCCTTTTGAGGGAATATACCTTGACTGTATCCAAACCATCTCCTTTCTGAAGATTGTCCATTGTTCAACTACTGTTTTTCCTGCTAATCTTTTGTTCCAGTCTGTCTAGCCCACCTCTGTTCTTGCCCCACTGAAGTCTGCTATCCACTAGTTGATAATTTTTACACTGATTAACAAATTTAAGTTTCTACTGTCATCCTAAACTTTATTGTATAGTGATCATTGACCCCTAAATGTTCCGCTGATGTCACATCATGTACTTGGCCCACCTCATTCTCAAGAACCAGGTCCAGCAGTGCATCCTTTCTTGTTGGACTCAACACATACTTTTTACAAAATTCTCCTAATCATAATCCAGGAATATTCCTCCCTTGCTGCTTTTTAACATGAGCATTATCCCAGTCGATCTACAGGCATTTCAATCCATTATGACTACTCTATCTTATTTACACCTCTCTACAATCTCCTTGCAGATTTGTTCCTCTGTGTCATCCCCACTAGCTGGTGGCCTATGTATTACAACAATGTAATTTCACCCTTCTTATTCCTTAGCTTTAAGCAAATCAAGCCTCTGAAAAATCATCTTTCTCCAGGACGGCAACACTCTGCTGAGCCAAAAATAATACCCCTCCTCCTTTATTCCTTTCTTGTCTTTTCTGAACACATTGTAACCAGGAATGTTTAACAGCAAGACCTGCCCGTCCTTAAGCCAGGTGTTCTTCATTGTCACAAGATCACAATTCTACATGGCAACTATACTCTGTGAATTCATAACATGTAGTTCAAGCTTGATTCAGACATCATTTCTCTCTCCCTTATTTTGACTCCTCCAACTTACTTTTCTCTGTGATACCTCCTTCTCCAGCATCTGGTAATACTTTCTAGTATCATCTCCTGATTCCTGCATCTCTGCTGAGTTAGTTTAAATCCTCACTAATGGCACTTGCTAAATGCCACATAAGGAAATCAGTCCTGGCTCTGTTTATATATAACCCATCCAGATGTAGAGGTGCCGTCTCGCTCAGAGCAAGGCCCAGTGTCCCAGGAATCTAAAGCCCTCCTCCCTTACCATGTTTTCAGCTGTGCATTCATCTGTCTTGTCTTCCTATTTCAGTACTACTGCACGTAGCACTAGAAGTAGTCTGGAGATTACTACTTTATAGGTCCTCCTTGCTAATTTTCTACCTATTTAACTTATCGAGTGGCAGGTCATGTAGAGAAGGTGGTTGAAAAATTCTTAGGATTCTGGGCTTTATATGTAGAGACACAGTGAGAAACACAGGAGTTCATGCCGCTGCTTCATAAAACACTGGTTTAGCTTCAACTGAAGGCTAAGCATCACTGAGGATGTGAAAGCTTTAGAGATGGTGCAGAAAAAAGGTTCCATTGGTGAGGGATTTCAATTACACAGATAGACTGGGGAAGCTAGCAATGTCCTTAGAGGAAGTCGACTGAATATTTGATAATTGAGGGATCAAGAGGAGATAGACAAAAAATGGTATGAGGAAGGGAAAACGAATAGGAGAAGGCTGGAATATTATTGCAGCGAGACTGCATGCACTTGATGGGCCGAACGTCCTTCTGTCGTGCTCAATCCGTTGCCCAACATGTGAACATGAGAAGTGTGAATCTCTCAAGGACAATAGCCCGGGCTGCAGGGTCAGGGGGAAGACTTAAGGCGTGAGCTGTCGATCACCAACGGCTGGATGGCGGTGAGCGGTGTTCGGAGCTCGATTGTCGGTGTCTGTGTTTGGTAACCAGGAGACGGCGGAGGGAGGCCGCCGCCGCCTGGGGTGGGGACCGAGCCTGGGCCCTTCGCTGGGATGGCGGAGCAGGATTCAGTTACTCTGGTAAGGGAGGGAGTGGGGCACCGCGCTCTCACGGCTCACTGCAGCTCTCTGGGTGAGGTGGACGGGCGACCATCCGCTTGTCGTGTGTCTGTTTGTTATTATTTGCAAATCTCTCGTTTCCCCTCCCCTCCTCTCTGGTCTTTTCCCACTCCCCCCCCCCACATTCTTGTGTTGGAAACTTCCACAATGTCTCACCCTCGGGGACAGCTGTCTTCCCCGTTAATTATTTACATGGTTTCCCTCGCCATCGGTGTCACGTCTCGTTGAAAGACACTCCACCACTGGCTTAGAGATTCTCTCTTGGCATTCACCGTGTGGTTGTGGTACAACTACAGACATGTACAGTCTCACTGAACTGGCACTGATGTGCTGGTCACTGTGGCCCACTACACGAATGGCATGGTGAGGTATCCTGTCATCACTCTCCATGCAGTCATCCCGTCTTTGTTTGTGTGAACTACGTGCCCCAATGTGGATTTTGCTTTGTATGACCATGCCTTGATCTACCACTTGACACGTCCATCCTGGGCCTCCTCCAGTATCATAATAATGCCACCCGAAAACTGGAGGAACAGCACCTCGTATTCCGCCTGGGAACCCTACAACCCGTTCGTCTCAATGTGGACTTTACAAGCTTCAAAATCTCCCCAACCCTGGCCTCATCTCAAGACTAGCTCCCCTCTTTGTTCTCACCACCTTGACCTGTCCGTCTTCCCTCCCACCTACCCGCCCCTCCGTCCTCACTGACCAACCCCCATCCCAACTCCTTACCTACACTCACCTGTATTGATTTCATCCCGCTTCCTTGACCTGTCCATCTTCTCTCCACCTACCTGCTCCACTATTCACCTTCTATCATCGCCTCCCTATCTCTCTATTTACTTCAGAGCCCCCTTCCCCACCCCGAATTCTGAAGAAGGGGTCCAGACCTGAAACGTCAGCTTTCCTGCTCCTCTGATGTCGCCTGGCCTGCTGTGTTCATCCAGCTCCACACCTTGTTATCTCAGACTCCAGCATCGGCAGTTCCTACTATTTCTTATTTCATGTGTTGCCTAATAATGCTGGCCTTCCAGCTTGCGACCAACTCAACTTACCTTTCCAGATTGTGTAAGGCCGTGAAATCTATTCCTATACTGAATCTTGCAAGGACCCCTTGACAATGGGGTTTACAATGTTTGCCACTTACAACTTTTACACTTGGTAATGTTTGCTGAACTCTGCTGCCTTTCTGCTTGAAAAAGGATTCTCCCTTTTAGCTGATTGTAAAAGTACTTTCAAGGAGTTGCTGAATCAAACTTTTCCAGATTCTAGAGCTATTCCTCTCCTGTGTTGTCTTTGCTGATGATCATTTTGCCTGCTTTTCCTTTAATTCCAAAGATGTGCAGATTAGGTGGTTTGGCTATGCTGAATTGCCCATAGTCTCCAAGGATGTGCACACCCTCACTACCCACAGAAATCCATATGCTGCTGACCCTAATTTTTGCTTTACGTTTAGCCAATCAATAAAAATCAGACCTATGGTGATGTTACGTTCTCAGTCACAGCTAGACTGCTACACAGCTCTTTCTGTGCTCTCATTCACAATCTCCCTTATCTTCCTTGTATCCGTCAGCAATTCTTGCAAGTTGTTTCATTCTGAATAATCATTTCTATGTTGCATATTGATATCTTCCTAAAGGTTGATAAACTCCTTCTGCCTTCTGACCAATCGCTGATTCATGTTTAGTTTAAACATAAACATAAGAACTAGGAGCAGGAGTAGGCCGTCCGGCCCTTCGAGTCTGCTCCGTCATTCAATAAGATCATGGCTGATCTTTTTGTGGACTCAGATCCACTTACCCACGCTCTCACCGTATCCCTTAATTCCTTTATTGTTCAAAAAATATCTATCTTAGCTTTAAAAACGTTTACTGAGGTAGCGTCAACTATTTCACTGGGCAAGGAATTCCATAGATTAACACCCCTCTGGGTGAAGAAGTTCCTTCTCAATTCAGTCCTAAATCTACTCCCTCTAATCTTGAGGCTATGCCCTCTTGTCCTAGCTTCACCTGCCAGTGGAAACATCCTCTCTACTTCTATCTTATCTATTCCCTTCATAATTTTATATGTTTCTATAAGATCCCCCCTCAATCTTCTGAATTCCAATGAATATAATCCCAATCTACTCAGTCTGTCCTCATAAGCCAACCCCCTCGACTCCGGAATCAACCTAGTGAACCTCCTCTGCACCCCCTCCAGTGCCAGTATATCCTTTTTCAAGTAAGGAGACCAAAACTGCGTACAGTACTGCAGGTGTGGCCTCGCCAGCACCTTGTACAGCTGCAACATAACCTCTCTGCTTTTAAACTCAATCCCTTTAGCAATGAAGGACAAAATTCCATTTACCTTCCTAATTACTTGTTGTACCTGCAGACCAACCTTCTGTGATTCATGCACAAGGACACCCAGGTCCCTCTGCTTAGCAGAATGCTGCAACTTTTTTACCATTCAAGTAATAATCCTTTTTACTATTACTCCTACCAAAATGTATGACTTCACATTTATTTACATTGTATTCCATCTGCCAGACCTCTGCCCATTCACTCAATGTATCTATGTTCCTCTGTAAGGTTTCACAGTCCTCTGCACACTTTGCTGTGCCACTCATCTTGGTGTCATCTGCAAACTTTGACACCCTACACGTGGTCCCCAACTCCAAATCATCTATATAAATTGTAAATAATTGCGGTCACAACACCGAACCCTGAGGCACACCACTAGTCACTGATTGCCAGCCAGAATAGCACCCATTTATCCCCACTCTTTGCTTCCTGTTAGTCAACCAATCCTCTATCCATGCTATTACTTTACCCCTAATGCCATGCATCCTTATCTATACAGCAGCCTCTTGTGCGGCACCTTGTCGAAGGCCTTTTGGAAATCCAGGTACACTACATCCGCTGAGTCCCCATTGTCCACCTTGCTCGTAATGTCTTCATAGAATTCCAAAAGATTTGTCAAGCTTAAAGGAGCACTGATGGAGGATATGTGGATGAGGCTGAGGGCGAAAAGCCACCAGGACCTCAAGTTGTCAAGTTTGAAGTAGGGGACAATTTTGAAGCACATTTTGTTCCTTCTATCAATCACCAAGATCTTCTGTACATTAATATTGTGGATTAAGACAGAGATTTCATTGGAACACCTGTTGCCGCCTTTACCACTATCCTTTCTGTTAGTCATATTAACTCCTTTCACCCTACTTCCAACCAGCTTTCAGTTTCTGGATTTCTCCATTTCCGTCATTGTGTTTTCCAAGCTCATATTTTCCATTAGATCCATTTCCAACTCCCTCAGCATTGCGTTACATCAAGTAGTAACTATACAATTATCTTTTGTGGCCCTAATATTTGCTGACATTATGAATAGTTGCCTTTGTTCAGATATGTTTCCTTATCAGTACCATTGTGCTGACAACACAAGTAAGTAGGAAAGGTAAGCTGTGAAGAGGACACAAGGAGGCAACAAAGTTATTGATAGGTCAAGTGAATAGGCAAAGATGTGGGAAATGAAGTGTAATGTGTGAATATTTGAAATTGTCCATTTCAGCAGGAGGTATAAAAAGAAGCATGTTATCTGATTATAGAGCTCTGAAATTCAGAGGAATCCTGGGCGCCCTCATGTGTGAATTGCAAAAGCTGTGTATGCATGTATGGCCAATAATTAGGTCATCGAATAGTATGTTATGATTTATTGAATGGGGGAATTGAATACAAAAGAAAGGATGTTATGCTTCACTTATACAGGGCTCTGGTGAGATTGCATCTGGAGTACTGTGCACAGTATTAGTCACCTTATTTAAAGAAGGATACAAAAGCACTGGAGACACCTCAAAGAAGCATTACTAGATTAA
>JAHRHZ010000144.1:54271755-54282082 GCA_024137785.1 Ginglymostoma cirratum
GATGAAGGGTCTAGGCCCGAAACGTCAAGTTTTCCTGCTCCTATGATGCTGCTTGACCTGCTGTGTTCATCCAGCCCCATGCTTGTTATCTCGGATTTTCCAGCATCTGCAGTACCTTTTATCTCTGATTACTAGATTAATACCTGGAATGAAAGGTTGCCTCATGAGGAAAGGTTGGACAGGTTAGGCTTATATCCACTTGAGTTCAGATGAGTGAGAGGTGACTTGATTGAAACAAGACATTATGAGAGAATCTAGATCTAAGGGTCGTTGTTTAAAAATCAGGGTTTGTCCATTTGGAACCAGGATTAGGCTAATGCTCTTTCTGAGATTCAAGAGTCTTTGGAACTGTCTTCCTGAAAAGCAGAATCCCTGAATATTTTGAGGCAGAGGTAGATAGATTCTTGTTAAGCAAGGAGTTGAAATATTATCAACAGTAGGCAGGAATGTGGATTTGAGATTATAATCAGATCAGCCATGATTTTATTGAATGGCGGAGCAGGATTGAGGGACTAAATGGCTTACTCCTGCTCCTGATTTGTGTGTTTGTGTCACTCTGTTCCTCAAAGGTTATGCCTTTTAATCTATTCATGCTGTTACATCCCCTGCTTTCTTTTGTCTTTAACTTTCCTTTCCTTGCTCAAGAAACATCTGATCATCATTTGGCATTTTTTCCTGTTTATGAAGGTGAGATTGACAATTTGAGTGAAAAATTGTAGCTGCAAGTCAGAGTTGTACTTCTCCCAGTGCAAAGTGCGAGATGGTATGGCATGTCACTTTACTGCTGTAAATGGTGATGAAAGTCTGGAAGTAAGTATCAGGGTGGGTGTGCTGTGACATTGTTACAATGGGGTATTATTCTAATCAAAGCTGATATTTCTGTAATCATGAATCTCTGTTAGAAGCAGGCTGTATATATGGAGAAACTTGTCATCCAAATATAAGATTTTAATGAAAGAGAGATTTTAACTGATTCCAAAACTACCCCCTTACCCAGAGTTATATCAATGTTCATCTGTGTTGCTTATGTGCATTTCTTAATATCTTTGTGTGTAACATTGGTTAATGAACTTTGGACTGCATCTGTTTTTTTTTCATATAAGGTCATCCAGTTGTGTAAGGGGTAATTGAATGGAAGTAAACCATAATGTGAAAAGAACGAATGGAGGAGGAGCAAATACTTGGAGAAGACTTCAAAGAAAAATTCGATGTACTTATTTGAATATTTTTACTTTTGCAGGCTGTAATAAACTATTACTGCCAAAAGAAATATTTTAATCACATCCAGATCACAGCAGACGAGGGACTCAAAAAGTATGGCAATGATGCGGTGTTCTTGTTTTTTCATGCTTATGGTGTTCTTATGGAAGGTAATTCACTGCAAAGTAATTGCAAAATATGTCTTTATATTATTCAAGCACCAACCGATAACAAAACTTATTTCACAATTCAAAAATGTCTTTATTGTGCACACAAAGACCGAATTCAAGAAGCTATCCGTGAGCTCGAGACTGTTAAAGAAAAGCCGGATGTGTCTCTGTGCTCTATAATGGCTCTAATCTATGCTCATAAGAAAAGTTTAGCTCCAGGTGAGTGTATGTCTCATAGATTAATTAATAATAAATTTTGGAATAGAGACAATAAACCTAAGAGATGAAGTAGGATCCTGCATTACAAATATGTTAATTTAGATTTGATGCTATTTATGATACTGTGATGCCGTCAATTTCTTTTCCCTATCTCTGTATTTTGTAAGTTTGCAGCTCTGGGGAATGACTATTTGTTTCACTGGAGGTTGTAACATTCAAGTCAAAGAATGTTCCGATGGTTACAACATTTAATTTTGCCTTGCAACAGGATAGGCATGTTGGGATATTTTAATAGGTCACACAAATCAATTCAACGGTCAGTAAACAGTCAGGGTGATAATTAGTAGCAAGGTTCGAAGTTGGGAGCTCAAGATTCCATGCAGGAAAACTGCTTTTAGTTGGCTGCATAGCAATTGGTGCTCAGGAAGCCACTCGGGAGCTTGGAAGGCAACAGGAGGCTGCTGGTTGCTAGGCAGTTAGGGCTAATAAGGCCTGTCAACAATGTGGTTCTGCGCTGAGCAACTGGACAGCTGGAATTGTGTAGGCAATTAGATGCTAGAGCATAGTCTTGTGATTCCAGTGGCATAGTCCTATGAAGAAAGGAGTGAGCAATTGGTGGGTAAGTATTTAAACAATCAGATGAACAGGCAGAAAATAGCACGGTATGGACCATGTGTAGGCAGATGGAATTGGTTTAGAATAGCATCATGGTTGGCACAGACAAGGGCTGAAGGGCCTGTTATCATCCCATATTGCTCTATGTCCTATGTAGTCATCGAGGTAGCCTAAGGCTTTTGATGGAAATCAGAGACTAGATCTTTGAAAGGGAAGAGCTAAATCCCTCGTGAGAGTGACAGTGCAAAAGAATTTCTGCTACTATAAGTTCGATCGGATCTGTGTTTATTGCTGAGAAATTTGTGGAATTGTCTTCTTTGTATCTGCTATTTAATATGCA
Organism: Ginglymostoma cirratum; assembly: GCA_024137785.1. NCBI lineage: Eukaryota > Metazoa > Chordata > Chondrichthyes > Orectolobiformes > Ginglymostomatidae > Ginglymostoma > Ginglymostoma cirratum. The sequence continues at coordinate 54,274,300 of JAHRHZ010000144.1, forward strand.
GTTTGTGTTTTGTTCGGCTACAGTTTTCCAGTTAATTCAAATATTCATATTAATTCTGGATTTACAGGATGTATTGTAATTTGCTTTGGTGCATTTTTGTCGTAAAATTTATTCTGCTTGTTTAAAAACTATGGGACTTTGTGGTTTTATTCTCTGAGTAAGTCAACTGGGATTTCAAATTTTGTCTACTTTAAACAAAAACTTATTTGTGGTTGTAGACTTGCTCACCGAGCCAGTGTGCTTGGTTGCAGACGTTTCATCACCCTAGGTAACGTCGTCAGTGCGCCTCTGGTGAAATGTTGGTGTTCTGTCCCGCTTGTTATTTATATGCCTTGGTTTGCTGGGGTAATGCCAACCACCCCAGCAAACCGAGGCATATAAAAACAAGCAGGACAGAACACCAACGCTTCACCAGAGGCCAATGATGAAATGTCTGCAACCAAGCACAGCAGCTCGGCGAGCAAGTCTACAACCACATCCACAACCCGAGCTACGAATCTTCTCAACTTTAAAAACTTATTTGTCCCAGACTGAATAATGAACAAATTTTGAGGGTTTAGCCTGAGATTAAAAACTGTCCAACCCGACTTGTTTGTAAGCAAGCTACGTTTTATATATGTTCATACCTAATTTCTGTATGGTTGGTTCATTTATGAACATTTGAAACCCTGGAATCTATATTTTTCATCAAATTACTAGAATGTTGCCTTATATTAGTTTCATGACATATATGACTACTGAATATGTTACTTAAAAGAAAATTAACACAGTAGAAAAAAAAATAAAGGTAAGTAGGGAATTCTGCTAAATTCAATGAAGAATCCCTGTTGTATTGATCATTTCTTTTTCACTTCTTTATATTTGTAGTTTATTCTTTTCTGAAAGTATCTACCATAATATTTTCTACCCAGAAACCTTCTTTTTCATCAGTGAAAGTATAAACTTTGGTATTTTTCCTTTTTCTGAAATAGCCAGGTTTTATTACTTTATTATTTTTGTTAAGGATCTGATTCCCATGATACACCTTTTACTATTTCTTTTTTTCCTGTCCTCTTTTAGAAATCATTAGACATTTGCTGTGGCATGGATCCAGTCACTCCAAAGTTGTCACAATTTAAGTCTAAACTTTGAGTAAGGTCTGGGGCTACATGCTAGCATAACAACTGAGCCAGAAAATAATCAGCAGTGCGAACTCTGGACATATTCATCACTATGACACAGATGATGTAATTAGTTGTATTTCCATGAGTGCTTCTCTTACTGAGATTAGTTATCTTAACACAAAATTGGGATCAAACTGTGACTTCTGTGTTGTGCGTTATTTGACTACTCTCTGGGCATTGTTCTCAACCACTGGAGAAACAAAACTTTACATCTAAAAAGGGGTAACACAGTGTGAAGCTGGAGGAACACAGCAGGCCAGGCAGCATCGGAGAAGCAAGAATGTTGACATTTCTGATTGGGTCCCTTCTTCAGAAATGTGGAGGGGGAAGGGAGCTCAGAAATAAATAGAGAGAGGAGAGGTGGGGCTGGGGAAGGTAGGTGGGATGGTGATAGGTGAGTCCAGGTAGGGAGTGATTAGTGGGATGTGTGGGCAGGTGGGAGAGAAGGTGAACAGGTTGTGTCAGGTCACGGAAGCGGAGATGAAAGGGAGAGTTGGACATGGGATGAGGCTGGGGTTGGGGAGATTTGAAAACTGGGGACTCTACTGCCATTGGGCAGTTGAGTCCCAAGGTGGAATATGAGGTGCTGCTCCTCCAGTCTGTGGGTAGCACTATTGTGACACAGGAGGAGGTCCAGGATGGACATGTCACCCAGGGAGTGGGAGGGAGAGTTAAAATGGTTCACAACCAGAAGGTGCTGTTCGTTTGTCACGAGCAGAGTGCAGGTGCTCTACAAAACAGTCTCTGCTTGGTCTCAATGATGTAGAGGAGGCCATCTCGGGAGCAGCACGTGAAATAGACCAAGTTGACAGACGTGCAGGTGAACCTCTGTCTGATGCGGAAGGTTTGTTTTGTGCCTTGAATGGAGGTGATGAGGGAGGTATAGGGGCAGGTGTAGCAATTCCTGCGGTTGCAGGGAAAGGTGCCGGGGGTTGTGGGGTTAGTGGGGAGTGCGGAGCAGACGAGGGAGTCGCAGAGAGAGCAGTCCCTATGAAAGGCAGATAGGGGTGGGGTGGGAAATATTTCTTTGGTTGTGGGGTTGGATTGTAGTTGGCGGAAGTGGCGGAGAATGATACGTTGGATGTGGAGGTTGGTGGAGTGGTACGTGAGGACAAGGGGGATTTTGTCTTTATTTTTGTTGGGGGGAGGCGTTGTGAGGACAAGGGGGATCTTGTCTTTATTTTTGCTGGGGGGAGGCGTTGTGAGGACGGAGGCACGGGAATTGCAAGAGATGCAGTTGAGGGCAGTTTTGATCACCGGAGAGGGCAATTACAATCCTTGAAATAGGAGGACATCTGGGATTTACATCTAAAAGCTTTTGTTTGAGTATGCATACTAGCTGAAAGATGTAAAACAATACTTTCATTAAATAAAATGTGTCATGAAACAAAGGCTTATTATATCACATAGATGAGCATTGAGTTTAGTTACAGAAATCCTGAAATTGATTTGTTTTTGCATTGATAAAAAGATCGTGATGCCATTCATGAGCTTGATAGCAAACTAAAAGAAGACCGGAAAACTGCAGGACAGGTGGCATTGTATTTTGCGGGCCTCTTCCTTTGGCATATTGGGCGTCATGATAAAGCTCGTGAATACATTGATAGAATGATTAAGCTTTCTAATGGAGCAAAAAAGGTTAGTATACTTTCTATATATAATGCAACAGAGAAATTGATAATATCAACAAAAGGAGATTTGCATAGATGAATGTCCAGTATTGCCACTGATGTACCATGTTAAAGTATATAAAATGCCCACAAGATATCTACTTTTGAAATTGCCATATTGTCCTTGTGAAATTAATTATATCTGAGTACATAAAGACATTGGACAGGATTTCCTCTGTGGGCTTTAGAACACTATTAATATGTTCAAATGAGGGTCAGAAGCCTCCACTCTGTGATTGTAATATTTTTCTTGAGTTGGCCAAGTAATGGCCAAAGATTTGGGAAATTTCATTTCGTATCTGACAATAATCTTTAATGGGCCTTTTAATGAATAACAAATTCAAATTGACTAACTGCAGGATATGGTGGGTGGGTAAGCCTGCCACCCTGTTATTCCCCAAACTCCATACTGCCTCTAAGTAATAGGCTGTGGTGTCCTGCAGCACACTGACTGTTAGGGTGAATTTACTTATTTACCCGCTCTGTGCCCACCCCCATCTGGGTCTAAACAATTAGTCTATGTTCAAATGAGGTCAGTTCAGTATATTGACTACAATTTTCTAGATTGCTGTTCTAACTTATTTCACACAAATTTGTGTGTCATAATGTTTGTTTGAGGCACTGTGAGACAACCATATGTGTAAATGCTTCCAATAGCAACAATATAAATTTGCTCACATCATTTTTATATTCATCACACTAATGCTGAAAATTAAATGTTCTTTTTATTTTAGTTTAGCCTCCCAGCTGTTTTCTGTTCACATTAAAATTGCTATGATATATCTGAGTTCTTTGTGCAAAGGAAAATGTATGTCATCCTAATTTTTAAATCTAATTTTGATTACGTTTGTAATTGAAATGTAGAGAAGCTTAAATGGTTTCAAATGATTTGAAATATATCATATTTATGTTACAGTTTATTTATACTTGGCAATGAATTTATCAACTGGTAGCAAGGTTTCAGCTTTAGAAGTTCAGAAACATTATGGAGTATTTACTAAGCAGTTATTTACATTAAATTAAGTCATTCAGTTATTCAGTTTTAACAGATGCTTGATCAAACAATAAAATTTCAGTGCAAGGTATACAAAGGAACTTACCTTTATAAATTAGAGGGTATACCTTTTTAATCCAAATTTAAAAACCCTCCCAGTTATCTGCTTGTTAAATTTACCAGATTGAATACACCTGACCTTTGTCAATGTAATTGACTTTCAACTGCCCTTTGGGCAACTAGGGATGGGTAATAAATGCTAGCCTAGCCAGCGATGCCCTCAGCCTGTGAACGAATAATAAAGAAAAGGAACAGAAGTATTCTGCCAAATGCCACCTGCGAACAACTATGTATATTCTAAACGTGATTCATATTTTCTGTTTCTGGTTAAATTTTTATGTGGTCAGATGCCGGATTAAACAAGCGGTAATAAGTATAAAAATTTCCAAATGGGTATTTTGACCCATGTGTTATAAACTCGTCAACATGTAGTAAATTGTATTGTTAACGAGAATTTAGCTTTACTGAGCCATTTTAGGGGAGAAATTATCTGATCATTTACCTTTCCTTTTTTTCTTCTGTGGTTTAATGTTATTAATCACCATTTTTCTTTTAAATCAAGTAGATTTAATCCTTGTTATTTGTGGATTCACAAACTTGTGAGGTTGGCCCATGATCCCTTTTTTTAAATCTGATTGACTCATCTGGTTTTGATGGCTTCGTGGTAAATAGGAAAGTTGCATAGGATCATCATCCATGTTTGTTATCCATAGAAAGTTCGTGCTCCATCTCCAGAGATAGTGAGGAATTAGTATATCTCATTGGTGTGTTGCTTGTGGTGACTCAGAGGTGTGCTGCAGGTCTCAACTCATATTTTATCAACTGATTCAGCTGCTTAAGTGGGAAAAAAAAACACAAAAGCAAAGTACTGCAGATACTGGAAATCTAAAACATGAACAGAAAATTCTGGAAGCACACAGAAAGTTTATGCTTAGTTAGGATTGAAAGTTTTAATTAACTTAAAATGATTATTGCTGGTCAGTGTACAGAACATATTTTCTGTCCTTATTTCAGTAACTGCTACTATTTGATTATTTCTGTGTAAACCGCTCTTTGAATGCTCTTTTAAATCAACGGTTTTGTAATTCATTTTGGGGGCATCAAACTGCTACATTAAATAAACTTAGAGTATGGAGCCAAGGAACAAATTTTGCCTTATCACTGGCCGTGACATCATAGGCACTGTGACTGTGTAGGTAATGAGCACACTCCCTTGCAGTTGCAGTGGTAGCAGATCCGCCTATAAAATATCGATGATTGATATTTAAATCTTTGGCTGATTTAATACATGGATCTTCCATCGACTGCAATGATTTTAGAAAGAAACAAAAATGCTACCTTACAATGATGTTGAAACTGACATAGACTAGACAAAAGACAGTCAGAACTGAAGTTAACATTTTATCAAAGGGCAATGAAACCAGTCAGCCTGGCCATCTGGGAGCCTTCATCAATTTGATGTGTACCATTTATGAGAATCTTCACACGCTAAAGATGACGCGTTGCCTACAATCTAAGTCTGGAATAGCAAAAATGTCAGATAGAATATACAAACAAATATACTACTATTTCAAGGTTTTTTTTCTTTTTTGGCAAAAGAGAACTAAAGATGCAAAAGATGCACAGGCTGAGAACAAATAGAATTGTGGCAGCATTGTCTGTCTCTCTCTTTGTGTCTCTGTCTATGTCTGCAAGACAAAAAGTGCCTGGTAACAACTGATAAGGAACATGAGAAAATGAGAGCTCAAAATATAACTGCAATATTCGCTACTGATTGGTCCAATTAATCAATTAACCAGTTTTCTTCTCAGGTTAAAACCTTACACCTCAAAGACACCTAAAAGGACTTTTATCCATGTAGTTTTCAATCTTCTATTGTACTGAATGTAACAACGTTGTACCTGTGTGTGAGAGAGCTGAAATGATTTCAGGAAGATCATCTGCTTAACATTGTGCCCTTATGTTTCTCTGTACTGTCAAGTAATAAACTCACTCATTTTTTAATTCCAGGAAACGTTGCAAATGGCCCCTTACCACCACTGTAAAAACTAATTAACTGCAGTTTAATTGAAGAAGGCTAGGATTTCATGTTAAAAAGAACTAGATAACTTGTGACTAACTGAGATGCCTGAAAAGAATGAGAGCTGGTTCATCTCTTCTCACCCAGTTGTAGCAACAGTAATACGCTTGCAGCTGACTTAAGAGCAGTTTTACGAGCCTGAACGTTTGCATAACAGCCAAAAAAGTGACGCACTGATTCCTGAGAAGTTCACCTTGTTTCCCCATTTAATCAGACTCTATATTGACTTAATATCTCGACCCTCACCTGATGCATGGTGACCCGCAGGTTAAATTAACCACCATTAGTCACTGTGTAATGAACTAGCAACCCGATGGCCCTCTGTGACTATGGCAACTTTACCCCTTTTATTATCTACATATGTCAATATGATGATTTGTGTACTGTCATTACATAGGGCTTGATTTTGAAAGGATGGATTGAACTAACCAGTGGGAGAGACGCATACGCTAAAAAGGCCATCAAATATTTCGATGAAGGAATCCAAGATGGAAATGATGTATTTGCTATGATGGGCAAGGTGAGTTAAGAATGTAAAAAAGAATTGTAGAAATAAGACAGATGAAATTGGACTTCAGAACATCCTTTGAGCGTTTTCTCTGTTCTTCTGGTAACAACTTGCTATGGAGGAGTTGTTTTGGAAATCTTATGCCAGGCATGGAGACTGTTTGGCCCACCCAGCACAACTGATTGATAATAACCTGTGCCTTGTTGGGGATGTTGCCTGAGGGAGGAGACAGATATTGGAGCAATTATCCTGTGTGACTTTTATGTAGTTTAAATTAAAAGTTAAAAGATTTACCAATTAAATAGAAATGTATTTACAACTTAAGTAGTGCACAATGGAAGTTATCAACCAATACTATGCCATAGGATAAAAGCTTTTCAGTCCTGTGATCTTGTTCCTCCCAAAATTATAACTTGGTTAAGATATTTAGTTAGTGTTTTTTCATATTTCCGTTTTAGTTCCAGAATATTGTTTCTTTTTGAAAATAGGCACAATATCTTGAGATGCGTCAGAACTACTCTGGAGCTTTGGAAATAGTAAACCAGATAATAGTTCATTTTCCTGGCTTCCTGCCGGCTTTTGTAAAGAAGGTGGAACTCCAGCTAGCCCTGCAGGATTGGGACCAGACAATTGAGACAGTACACAGGTAAAGAAACCAGTATGAAATCAGTCTTATCAAATCTTAGCAGTGAGAGGATAGACCAAAATGTTGTGTTGGAGCTGCTTAAAAACACCATTTGCTTACAGGAAAGGAGAAATCTGCACCTAAGTTGAAATAAATCATCTCCAGTCAGTCTCTATGAAATAAGGTTACAGTAGTTACTTCCATTTATCCTTTGAAAATTTGCAAAGAACATTAAAAGAACATTACTGTTTTCTAACATTAAAAACAATTAAGAATGTAAGTTTTCGTAATGTCCAGAACTATCAATAGATGTAGATTCAAAGTCATAATTCTCTGGATTGTTGTGAATGTTGTTAATGTATTTATAATTTGATGTAGATATCTCCAACATGTTAACAGTTTTACTTCTGTAGGAAAATAGAAGATGCTTGTGATAACAACATTTTATATATTTTTGTGATGTAGAGGGTTGAGCAATTTCAATTCTTGATTTTGAATTTGTCTTAGCATTTATATTCTGCAAAAGCAATGTTCAATGATAAGTGAGAGATAAGTGAGAGAGGAACTGCCGATGCTGGAGAATCGGAGATAACAAGGTGTAGAGCTGGATGAACACAGCAGGCCAAGCAGCATCAGAGGAGCAGGAAAGTTGACGTTTTGGATCGAGACCCTTCTTCAGAAAA
>JAHRHZ010000144.1:54282482-54301058 GCA_024137785.1 Ginglymostoma cirratum
CCCTTCTTCAGAAAAAGACCCTTCTGGGCTTCTGAAGAAGGGTCTCGACCCGAAACGTCAACTTTCCTGCTCTGCTGATGCTGCTTGGCCTGCTGTGTTCATCCAGCTCCACAACGTTCAATGATAAATGTTTGTCAATGAGTAAATTTAATCTGCCTGGTAAAAGTTAGAGATTGAGATTCAATATATGTGAATGTACTTTATTGTGGTAATTTAAAATTTATTCTCAAATCTTATTACAGACTCTTACAGAAGGATAGTCATAATTTTGAAGGTCTAGGGATGCTGGCCCTTCATTCTTTATGCAGAGAGGGAAATATTAAGGAGGTATGGAAAAAGCTATAATGAAACACCAGTTAACAAATATTCATTTATATTGTCATAGAGATATACAGCATGGAAACAGACCATTTGGTCCAACTTGTCCATACCAACCAGATATCTAGACCCACTTGCCAGCATTTGGCCCATATCCGTTTAAACCTTTCCTATTCATATACCCATCCAGATGTTGTAATTATACCAACATCCACCACTTCCTGTGGCAGCTCATTCCATACACACACCAACCACTGCATGAAAACGCTGTTCCTTAGATCCCTTTTGAACGGTTTGCCTCTCACCTTAAACTTTTACCCTCTAGTTTTGGACTCCCCCACCCTGGGGAAAAGACCTTGTCTATTTACCCTATCCGTGCCCCTCATGATTTTATAAACCTCTATAAGGTCACCCCTTATCCTCCGATTCTCAAGGGAAGGTAGCTCCAATCTGTACTCAACCTCTCCCTATAGCTCAAACACTCCAAACCTGGCAACATTCTTGTTAATCTTTTCTGAACCCTTTCAAGTTTCACAACATCCTTCCTGTGGCAGGGAGACCAGAAATGCAGATGGTATGCCAAAAGTGACCTAACCAATGTCCTGGACAGCTGCAGTATGACCTCCCAACTCCTATACTCAATGCACTGACCGATAAAGGCAAGCATACCAAATGCCTTCTTCACTATCCTATCTACCTGCAACTCCACTTTCAAGGAACTATGAACCTGCACTCCAAGGTCTTTTTGTTCAGCAACACTCCCCAGGAGCTTGTCATTAAGTATAAAAGTCCTGTGCTGATTTGCTTTTCCAAAATGCAGCACTTCACATTTATCAAAATTAAATTCCATCTGCCACTCCTTGGCCCATTGGCCCCTCTGATAAAAATCCCATTGTACTCTGACGGAACCTTCTTCGCTGTCCACTACACCTCCAATTTTGGTGTCATCTGCAAACTTACTAACCATACCTCCTATGTTCACATCATTTATGTACTTATAATGTCAATGCTTGTCAGATCCAACAACTGGGGCTCAGTAGTATAATCTAATAAGATTTTCTTAAATTTCTTTGTTACTCATTCAAAGTCAATAAATCTCTCATAAGTTACTAAGACCTGTGCCTGTAAAATTAAGGGCTAGTTTTGTAAAATGTTCTCTGTATTGTAATCAAATCATCTGAATTGATTTTTGAATAAAATGCATAGAGATCATTTTTAGAATTTTTAAGTGGAAAATATACTCTATGCTTTGTCGGGATTGAGAATTATGAGCTTCTGTAATTTGCATCCTCCAGTCAAATCTAAAATTTCAATAAATTTCAAGGTGATTGTTTGTAATATCTCCAGTAAGGGCCTATGAATAGACCAATGAAAACTCAGAACCTTTCATGAGGAGACAGTGGTGTAGTGGTAGTGTCATTACACTGGTAATCTTGTGTCCCAGCCTGGTGTTATGCCAACCCAGGTTTAAATCTCACCAAGGCAGATGGTGCAATTTGCTTTCACTAAAAAGATGAAGTTGAAAGCTAGTCTAATAGCAATGATGCAACCATTTTTGATTCTCTATCAAATTACGAAAAGCTACCTGGTTCACTAATGTCCTTTCTTTTAGGGAGGAAGAAAAATGCTATCATTACTTGATATGGCTTACACATTATTCCAGCATTTCAGCAATATGCTTGACTCTTAACTGGCCCCTAAAATGACTCAGTAAACCACTCAGTTCAAAGCAATTAGGGACAGACAATTGATGGCTGCGAGAGCAATGGTCGCATCCCATGAATGAATTATTTGAGTATGACGAGAGGAAAAATTGAAACAGTATTTAGCAAATTTATTTAAGTTTCACAACTAGTAAAACATACAAAAAGATCTATTAAGGTGTACCATTCAGAGTCTGTGAACTGGAATTCATACTATTTATTGACATCTTTCCAGGCCGGCTCTAGACTTGGTGATCTAATCAGTATATTGGACCGTTTTGAACCACGTAATCCTGATCTCTTTTATAAAATGGCATTGGCCTTCAGTAGGATGGTAAGTTTGTTAATATTTCAAAATAAAAATGTTTTCCCGATAGCTTAGGCAATTTGATTCAATTAGTAACTAAAATATAAAAGCCAAGTTTGATCTCATTCTATCCTGAGTTAGTTAATTGCTGACGAAGTAGAAATAATAACAACTCCTTTCTGGAGCCTTAGAATAGAGACTAGGCTGTTGGGCAAAGGTTTTGCTTTTATTTGGTAATTTGCAAACTCTCTCCTGGAAAGATGTATGAATATTGGGTGTCAAAAACTTCAGGATTCATGAAAAGTTGCTCAATATAAGATAGTTTAATAATACCGCTGGTACCCAGTTATGACTGTTGTTTCCTTCAGGGTAGCTACTAGATCAAACCATATTCCATTAAGCAGCCAATGTTGGGGGCTGGGGGGATGTGTTTTTTTAAATAAAAAGACCAGGATTTAATTTTTTTCTAGAAAGAGGAGTTCACTTTTTAATACTTCTAATGGGTTAAGTTTGGGCTGTCATTAAGGAGTTTATAGCAGGATACTTTTAACTAATTTACTGGAGTTCTTTGAGAAAGTAGCAGCAAGTTGGATATAGGGGAACTGGTGGATTTGGTGTACTTGAATTTCCAAAGGGCATTTGATAAGGAGCCACATCTAACGATAAGCTTGAAGTTGACACAAAAATAGGTGATAATGCAAGTAATGAGGATGAGACAAGAAGTCTGCAGAGTGATATAGACAAGCTAAGTGTGTGGTTACCAGATGGAAAATAATATGAGAAAACGTTACCATATACACATCGGCAGCAAGACTAGAGGAGATATAAATATTATCTACACATGGAAAGACTGCAGAAAGCTGCAGCACAGAGTGGGTGTCCTCATGCCAAAATCACAAAACAGTTAGCTTCCAAGTTCAGCACATAATAGGGAAAGCAAACAGAATGTTGGCCTTTATTCAAAAAGGATTGGAGTATGAAAATAGGGAAGTCTTGCTAAAACTATCGAAGGCACTAGTCAGACTGAATCTAGAAAGCTGTGAACAGTTTTGGTCCCCTTACTTAAGGAAAGATGCTTTGGAAGCAGTGCAGAAAAAGTTCACAAGGTTGATCCGTAGAATAGAGGATTTTCTTATGTGAAGAAGATGAATAGATTGAGTCTGTAGTCATTTTAAAAAAAAGGTCACCATAACTACTAGACAATAGAGCTGCTGCCTCATGAGAGGGAGAAGATTGATGGTTGTTTAACCTGAGGGTCACCACATCTCAGGCGAGGGGGATATTGAAAAGGAGGGTCGCTCATGGTAACCTCAGCTGGTACAGGAATCGGACACATTCTTTTGGCATCACTCTGTGGTGCAAACCAGCCATCCAGCCAACCTAGCTAATCGATCCACCCTGTCCTTATTAGAGTTTGGATGAATGAGAGGCGAACTTATTGAAACATATGAAATTCTTCAGAAAAAGGGTCTGGACCCAAAACATCAGCTTTCCTGCTCCTCTGTTGCTGCTTGGCCTGCTGTGTTCATCCAGCTCTACATCTTGTTATCTCAGAGACTAGTGATAATTGGGTATATTGGTTTGGTAAGCTGTAACTAATAATGTGCCACAAGGATCAGTGCTGGAGCCTCAAATATTTACAATCCACATAAAAGACTTTTAAGTGACCGAATTTGTCAAGTGGCTGAATTTGTCAATGACATTAAGATAAGTAGAAAGTAAATTGCTAAGAGGAGGTAAGCAGCCTATAAAGGTTCAGTGAGGAGTAAAGCTTTGACAGATGGAGCAGAATGTAAAAAATGTGAACTTGTCAACTATTGGCAAGAAGAAGAGAAAAATGGCAAAGCATAGTATTTAAATGGAGAGAGATTGCAGAACATGGTGGTACAGAGTGGTATTATAATTTCACCTTGTCTTATTTAAATGGGCATCTTCTGATTTTTAAACATTGATTGCCAGTTCTTGATTCTCCTATAAAAGAAAACAGCCTCTTCAGTTCTAACCTCAATAAAAGGTAGATGAATGTCCAAGCCTGATTGTGTGGGTGCTTGGAAAATTTGGAGGAAGAATTTCTGCTCCTTTTGGCCCACATGGAGTGCTCTTAGGTAGATGTCTTCCTCTCAAAGTTGTTCTCAATTTACTACATCTGTTAGATTTCCTGAAGCACAGAACCCCAATCAGCCACTGTTAAATCTTCAAAGTTTAACCTGAGACTTCTAGCCACATTAGCATTTTAAAATACTAGTCACCTGTTGAAAGTGACTGCCACCTGAGTAAAACCTAGAACCCAACTTTTATCAGTAACTTCATAAAGTCAATAACATGAACTTTCACTGCTACATAGAAAGTCTGAAGTGCCATAAGTTACCTATATGAGAAATACTCGACTGGTCTCGTAGCATCTAGAAAGAGAGGAAAGAGTTAACATCTCAGATCAACAAAACTCCTTTCTTCTCCAGCATCAACTTGCTATCTCAAAACTGTCCTGGTCCACACTTCCATTTCATCCACTATCTTACTGAGCTGGGGGGAGGTGGGGTAAAAGAAGGTATTCTCATTTCTTTCAGCTGTGAAGGAGCGCAAACTTATGATTACCTACCTGCTTCCAAATCCTCCTTCCCTTCACTTTCCACTCATTCTTCCAATCATCCTCGCTGCTTTTTCATAATTCTCTCTGACACTGTCCTCAGTTCTCAGTTTTGTTCCCTTTACACTGTGCTTAAGTGCGTCTAGAGTTAAGAACAATACCGAACACTCCTTCCTACGCTTCATATCAACACCCGCTTTGCAGCCAGGAGTCTTCACACACCGAGAAGCCCTGTTCCTCCTGTTTTCAGGATTCACCTTCCACCTGGAAATCTCCATCAAACCTTTTATCCTATCTCAATCTTTTCAATGAGTACTGCTTTCTTACGTCCTTCCGTACAGATTCTACATCATTCAATCCAAGATTTCTAGCTATCTTACTTATTCCATCTTGTATTGACAAAGTTAGTGCACCAGCCTTCCCTTTTCTCTTCCTGTTTAACCTTCTGAAAATCACATACCTTTGAAAATTTAGTTCTCAACTTTGATCTCCTTGTAACATTGTGTCCCTAATGGCTATAAGATTATATCCATTAATCCCTATTTGTGCCAGTTCACTTGTTTTGTTCTGAATACTATGTGCATTTGAGTATTGGCTAATTTTTTTTTTTTAACCATTTATCCCCCATGACTCTATTTACTGCTGTCTTTTGTTTGTACACTTTGTCCCTTCCTACCCTACTGTGGATAATGTTATCAAAATAGTTGCTTTGCAATGCACAGATATCCTTTTGCTTTGTAAATCTGGATGTTCTCCCCACTTCCCCCAAGCTTTTCCTGATCTAATCAGACAGAATCCCTCTTTATGTCCTTAATTATTTGATTCACCTGGACACTGATTCCATCGTGGTTCAAATGAAGCCAACTGGGACAGCTCTTTTCTACTCTAATCCACATGGTGCCGGTGTCCCATGAACCAAAATCCATTTGTCCCATGCCAATCTTTAAGCTACATATTTAATTCCATTACTTTATTTACGCTGAGGTGGTTTCTCTGTGGCTCAAGTAGATCTTTGCAACTCTGAATATTCAGAGAATTTCTGTCACTTGTACATTCCAGGGCAAGTCCTACTCTAGCATTTGCACTTCCGTCAGATTTATAGTGGTGGCAGGAGTGTGCTAGAAGGGCTGAGGAAGTTGCCAAAGTGACGTAGATGTTTATCTTAGAAGATTAGAAATTTCAGCTCTAAAATAATTGCATCACAACTTACTCAGTCCTGTACTTGATCACCCATGTTATTAAATAGTGTGGACGGAACCAGATTGTCCTTCAGCAAACCTATACTTTGGTTGAAAGAGCATTCAACATATCGGCACGTAATGCAGAGATTGCAAATGAACTTGGCTATCAGATGGTGTTACAAGGAAAAGTAAAAGAAGCTGTGAGATGGTACAAAACTGCGATGTCACTGGATGAATCAAGTGTTCCTGCATTAACTGGTAAGACTTTTTTAAAATTTATATTTCTTTATATCCACGGGCAACAATTTTTAAGAGCCTTGATTTGTTTGATGTAATGATGGCTATACAGCTTGTTTCTCTCAGACTCTGAGGGAAGATTTTAAAATCAATGTTTTCTAAAGTGGGGGCTACAAATTTGCATTGTTGTCCCTATCCTTGATACTGGCCCAAGTTTTGAACTTTCTTGCAGGTAGTTTGCTGTGAGTGAGATTTTTTAAAAAATATTGTCTAAGTTTGTTTCAACTTGATTTGCCAACTGCCAGTGACATCTATTGCAATACATTTTGAAACCAATAACAGAAAGGTAATTGAATTTCCAGTGACTTTTGGAAAGGATTACATGACATGATTTCAAGTTTTTTTCGAGCCAAATCTTCTGGCTTCATTTAAGTCCTGAGGCATTTGGTCACTTCAGTCTGAGATCAAACTCCCAGCGAAATACTGTTTGGTGAACAATAGAACAGCCGCTATCCCTCTAGTCTGTTTTTAAGATTCTTGTAGGCTGACCTCTTTCTGTGACTTTCAGTTCTGAGGAAGGGTCACCGGACCCGAAAAGTTAAGTCTGATTTTGTTTTTTCTTCACAGATGCTGCCAGACCTGCTGAGGTTTTCCAGCAACTTTGTTGTTGTTGTTGTTGTTGTTCCTCATTTACAGCATCAGCAGTACTTTCGGTTTCCTCTTTCTGTGATAGTCTGCGATATTTAAGAAATCTCTGTACATCAACACTACACTGCTTAAGTCTTCAAGTCCATCTCCATAGCAATGTGTATCAAATGGGCCTTGTATCTGTGTAGAAATGCTACTGACATATGTTCTAGACAACCCCTCCCTAACCCCCCACATCCTCCAACTCTCTAACTGCCAACTCCATTCTGTCCAGGAATTAAATAGTTTAAAATATAACTTCACAAAATTTGGCATTCCAAACACCACATCATGAAACTTGGAGAATGAAGTCCAGATTTTCAGGGAATCGTGAACTCCAGAAGTTAAAAACTACTTACAATGGCTTGATCCTTATCCATCCAAAACACCCAAAGTCCTTCAACTAGTTTATTCTTATCCTTTATATTATCAGCCGTCTCAAGTTTTCTGTTTTCATCTTTTAAGTTCTCCTTGGTGATTTGTTTGCATATTTTCTGTTGTTTTTTTACATTCTGTATTTATAGAATGGAAATTCTGGTTCTTGAATTAGCGTAGATCTGTTGAGAACCTTGTAGTTGATTGCCCAAAAATCCTGTATCCAGTATATATAAAATTATATGAAAGTACTTTTAGCGAGTGGTAAATTAATTTTGAATATCTTTGTAATTCAAGGTATTATAAGATGCCAACTAATTGAGGGACAACTAGAAGATGCAGAACAACAGTTGGAGTTTCTTAATGAAATTCAACAATCTATTGGAAAATCTGCGGTAACTCATCTCTGTTCTTGATGTTTGATTTCAGTTGTACTTAATCACTAAACAATAGTCAACCATATTCACATACACTGTTCTTGCCAGTCTGCCTGTAGGCACTTTAGCATGAACGAGGCCAGTATTTATTGTTCATGCCTAATTGCCTGGAGAGAAGTTTAAGAATCAAACACTTTGCTGTGGGTCTGGAGTTACGTGTAGGCCAGGCTAGATAAGGATGGCAGATTTCCTTCCCTTCAGAACATTACTGAACTAGATGAGTTTTTAACAATAATTGGCAGTGTTTGCATAGTTGCCATTAGGCCGCCTCCTTATCTCAAGTTTTTTATTGAATTCAAATTTCACTATCTGCCATGGTGGGATTTGAACTTGTGTTTCCAGAACATTGGTCTGGAATTCTGGAATGCTAGTCCAATGACATTACCATTGTGCCACTAACTTCCCAGATTAATATCAGATATAAATAGATGATTAAATACATTTTTTCATATCATTTTTCCATATAAATATTTAGGGCTTTCGTGAGACCAAAACATTCAAGATTGTTAGGCTATGGCTGTGGATGTTGCAGATCTGTAGATCTCTCAAACTGTGACCTGCTAATTTAGCAGTAATGTGGACATGCAGCCAGTTCTCCAGCCAGATGTTGTCCTGACCTCATCCAATTGCCTATGCTTTGTTAGGGTAAACATATTACTGCAGCTTACCAGCAGGTGCCTCCTTTGCAGCATGTCATTAAAATAGTGAATTCAAATCTCTCGTGCTGTAGGAACCAAGTGGTTGATGACAGAAATTCCTGAAATCTAGGTTTTTTGATTTAATTGCAAATACGGATAAAAATTAATTGCGGCAATTTCCACCATGAATCTACTCTTGTTCCCTTTTGCTTTAGTTGTGTCTCTTAAAGAAATTCTGTGAAGTTTTACTGCAAACAGGTTCTAAAAAGAGCTAGTTGTACAATTCTGTATGCAGCTGGTAGCTAAAGCAAACAACATCCTACAACAAGTCTCTCAATTTCTGTATTTGCTGGAAAATTGCATTTATACAGCACACTATTAATGTGCTAAAAATCCAAAAGTGATATTGATAAATGATAATGATAAGCAAATCCTTGGAGAGATAACCAAAGACATCATTTAAGAGGCTATATTTTTGTAAATTTTTGAAGGTGAGGATTGATTGAGGTCAAGGTAGATGAAGACTGTGTTCTACAAGAAACCAGCAAAAGTACTGGTAAATGAAAGGCTCATATTCCAAGGAACAGTGTCTTGGACAAAGTGAAAATGGCCTTTGTGAACAGACCTGAATAGTGACAAGTAAAATGCATTCGTGGTAGTGGGGCTGGAAGAATTACAAAGATTTTGTTCCATATTTCAATGTTAATATAAGGAATGCAAATCATTTTGAAAATCATCAATATTTTGACATTTAATTTAGAATAGTTGATTGCAAAAAATGCAGTAGTGATATAAATTAGAACTTTAACTCTACAGACAATAACATGGACAATTGAAATGTCAATCACTTCAGGACATTGAAAATGTTCACTGAGGAAGAACTTGTATTTATTTGTATATTGCTTTGTCATATCTTAGATAAAAGTCTCATGCCTTATAAAATGTGCAATTGTTGAAGTGAGTCACTGTGTTACACAATGAAATTATTAAAGCTTACATTAAATAAACATTTGAAATACATCTCCACTAATGAACAGTCAGGTTAGAAAACAGCTGTTCCCCTTAGTTGAAGATTCAAGAACAAGAGGGCACACTATTTTAAAGTGAAAGGCAGAAATTTTAGAGGGGAATTGAGGAAAAATCTTTCCACTCACAGTGGGAGGAATCTGTAATGCACTGCCTGGGAGGGTAGTTGAGGCTGGTAACCTCACAATCTTTAAACGGTACTTGAATGAGCACTTGAAGTGTCACAGTCAAGGCTATGGGCATCATGCGGAAAAGTCGGACTTGTGTCGATAGTGATGTACTTTGGCAATACAGACTTGATGGGCAAAAGGGCCTCTTTTGTACTGTATTGTTCTAAGTACTTTGCAAAATGATGGAATGCCAACTATTGCTGACTGTAAAGCATATAGCTGCTGAAAAATCCTTTTGTATGCAAATAAAACAATTTTCTGAACTAAGCTATTTCTATTGAGAAGCAGAGGCTGGTGAATGGCTTTCTGTAGGTTGTCCCCTTCTTGATGTTGGGTCCCTCAATTAGGTACTGAATGCTTTTGAAAGAGGGACCTAACCCTGGAAGCCGAGAAGCATACACTCCAGGATTTACTTGTCATGTTCCCGTCATGACAACTCCAACCATGCACATAATTGGGGTGGAGACAAGGAGGCAATGGGATACTCACGTCCATCCTCCTGCCTGATTAAATGTCCTTCCACCACAAGCTTACTACAAGATTCCCCTTAAAGACTTGCATAATTAGGGATCTCTGGTGGATCAGAACACCTAAAGCAATGTACTTTTGAAGTGCAGTCTCTGCTGTAACGTCGGAAATGCAAATTTATAACAACCGTCTCCCCATATGCAGCAACGTGATAATGATCAGGTAATAAAAGTTGGTATATTGATTAAACAATAAATAGAAGCCAGGACACCCATTCTTTGAAATAATGCAATGATATCATTTACATCTACCTAAAAAGGCAAATGGGACTTCAGTTAACTATCTCAACAAAAAGATAGTACCTCCTCAATTTCAGTTGCAATACATGACATTGTTTGTACTTGCAGTTTAGTGAATCAGTTATCAATTATTATTTAATTACCAATTCACATTCCCTGCAGTCCAGGGAGCTATGGCAGCTCTGCTTTCTGGGATGTGGGAAATTTAAAACTTTAAATATGCTGGTTTAACTGTAAGTACTGACAGCAAGGTGACTTGCAACAACGATCTTGACTGAGATAAACTCAGTCACCTCAGATGTAAGGACCGTTACAACCTCGTTGTTGTGATTAGGAGACTATTTGGTTCCTCTGCACCTATGAATCATTGTTTGATCCGTTCGATAATATTACTCAAAACTTGAAAACAATTGTGGTTTAAAATTGTTACTTCCACTGCTCCAGACGTGTGTAATAACATTTCTGAACAGATTCAGTTAGAAATATCTGTCCTGCCTTAAGGGACTCGTGACGTGCAGTGGTAGTTCCCTAGCTCAGGACCAGAAGGCCTGGGTTCAAGCCCCATCTGGTCCAAAGATGTGTCATAACCTGTCTGAAGAGGTTGATTGAAAGTATCTATCTTTCCTTAGGTAAAGAGACCTTTATGATTCACTATTTTCATCTGAAACATAAGCATTATTAATCAAAAAATCTTGTGTGTAAAAAGAAATGTCTGCTCAGATAGAAAAAGGAAATCCAATCACTTGCATCTTTCTTCTCCAGGAACTGTCATTCCTGCATGCAGTTTTGGCTGTGAAGAAACATAAGGGGCAGGATGAAGTAATTCATTTCCTAAATGATGCTATTGACATTCATTTTTCCACATTGCAAGGCCTGCCTCTGGGAGTTCACTACTACGAAAAATTAAATCCTGACTTTCTATTAGAAATTATTCGTGAATATCTTGTCTTCTGTCCCACACAGGTAAAAGTTCAATGTTAAATTAACATTTACTGAAATAGATTCAGAAACATAAGAGATGCCTATACTGTGAATCTGTTGTGGATCTGAAACTTGAAAGGAGTAAGATTGTCAGAGCATTTTTTTAAAACTGATCCTGTTGTATAATTTTAAGTCAAATAGTTGATAAGATGAATGAAATTTTAAGTAGTCATGAGGCAAAAATGTCAGCGTTCAACATGATTACCTTTCTAAAAGAGACAGCAACTTTTGGAGTGTGTGCAATTGAAATAGATGGAACAAAAAGTTGCTGTCAGTAATTCTGTATTTCTCTGTTGTGGGAGGTGTTGAAGTCCCTCAGATTGAAATCAAGTAGAATCACTGAACGGAGTTGCACTATCAGTTTTGTTGTAGAAACGCTTACAGGGAAAAGACTACACGCACCTTTTATGAATAAGAAGCAACTGGGTTTTTTAACAAAACTCTGTGTATTTTTGAACTTTTTAATTTCGTTTTTGTGCATGGCTCATTCATGTACTGGTCTTTCAGTAAAATTTTGAGCAGTGAAGGATACTGATACATTTTACTTCCTGGTTTGCTGTATGTGAGTCTGTTTCGGTGTAATTGGCTGCTTATCCTGCTTAATAACATGCATATTCTTGGGTGCTGAAAAATTACCATGGCTTGACACCAGATTCAAACTAATGTTCAAAAAGGGAAAATCCGTGCTGCAGAGATTGCTAAATGGCTTTCTTTGATGTCAACAGTGAGCACCATCACTTCACTGCAAACCACAAAATCCAGATCGCAATGTTTTATACTCTTGAAAGTAACAGTTACCAAAACATAATTTTGAAATAAGTATTTTTAATTGTTTGAAGTTGACAAGAAACTAATAGAAATGTTTTATTTTCCAAATCAACCTGTTCAGAGTTGTTGTGATACACTTCTGAAGCAAGCATTTAACATTGGCTTCCTGGCCCAGCGGTAGTGACACCACCACTGTGCCACGTTATCTCTCAATTAAGAAAAAGGCAGATGGAACTTCAGTTAAATGTCTCAATAAAATGATGGCATCTCCTTAATTTAAGTTACAATATATGCCGTTGTTTGCACTTGCAGTTTGGTGAATCAGTGATGGTGATTGAAAACTGGAATTATCTTAAATTGTTGCTAATGAATTGAGATGCTTTCTGTTGCTGTTCTCTGAGAGCCAATGGTATATACATAGACAGAGATACAGTGGAGACACTTAGAGCACCATAAAACTCAATTGATTTATAAAGTAGTCATACAAATAACACACACTTCTAACAACAAGAGGTATCTCAATCTCTGTCTTTCACTACCCTGTGTTCTATAACTAACTCCAAACATTACTACCTGGGAGAGTCAGCAGCCAGCTAGACTGAAAGTCTTCGTGACGTCTTCAACGTTCCTCCTGACGTAGGGTACCCCCTGCGGAGTGATTCTTTGAAGTTCTGCCGAAGAAAGTATTCTTCTTATGCTCTTTACACACAGACCTCTGTGCCAAATGTATGCCTTATTTGGAATTATCCATGATCGTGACCAATCCTAAATGTTTCGTCCAAATCTATGCCTTCTTTGATAGAGACAGCAGTTACTGATTTCCTGCAATCTTAGCTCTTAGCAGTCCTGAATGACTGACTCAGCATAATTCCACTGACATAACTGCCCGTTGTAAAGCCTCTTATCAGTTCCTGTTACCTTCAGCCTTATCCACCATTTCCATAGTAAAATAAAGAACTGTAGATGCTGGAGTCGGAAACACAAACAAAGAAGTACTGGAGAAACTTGGCAGATCTGGCAACATCTGTGGAGAGAGACACAGAGTTAGTGCTTCGAGTCCAGTGACCCGTCTTAAGAACATTCTGTCTTTCTAACTTTCTGTTTTTATTTGAGATGCTTTCTCTGTTGACAGGCAATTCTTCTCTATCTTGTTGAATTCCATTTATTCTAACGTGAATAAATGGAGTCAGATAAAGGGTAAAAATCACCAAGCTGTTAATTTTATGTTGAGTTATCCAGAATGCCATCTAAAAGGGTAATCAAAGAATATTAAAGCCAGTACTACTTTTAAGAGCTTAGATTATACGGTACAGGAGCAGAATTAGGCCATTCAGTCTATCAAGTCTGCTCCTCCATTCAATCATGGCTGATATGTTTCTCAACACTGTTCTCCTGCCATCTCCCAATAACCCTTGATCTCCTTAGTAGTCAAGAGCCATCCTATCTCTGTCTTACATGTACTCAATGACTTGGTCTCCACAACCCTCTAAGCAATGAGTTCCACTGATTAGCTACCCTCTGGATGAAGAAATTCCCCCTCATCTCCATTCTGAAAGGTCGTCCCTTCACTCTGAGGTTGTACCCTTGGGTCTTAGTCTCTGCTAATATCGAAAATATCTTTTCCACGTACACTATATCCAGGCCTCTCATTAGTCAGTAAGTTTCAATCCGATCTCCTCTCATTGTTCTAAACTTCATCAAGTACAGACCCAGAGTCTTCACTCACTCCTTATGTGACAAGCCCTTCATCCCTGGGATCATTCTTGTAGCCCTCCTTTTCACCCCGTCCAAAGACAGAGCACCCTTCTTGGATACGGGGCCCAGAACTGCTCTCAATACTCCATATGCAGCCTGACCAGGTCCTTATGCAGCCTTAACAGTACATTTCTGCTCTTGTAATCTAGCCCTCAAAATGAATACCAACATTGCATTTGCCTTCCTACCCACAGACTAAATCTGCATGCTAACCTTGAGAGAAACCTGAACTAGTCTTCCAAGTTCCTTTGTGCTTCAGATTTCCGAAGCTTTTCCCCGTTTAGAAAATAGTCTATGCCTCTTCTTCCTACCAAAGTGCATAACCTCACACTTTCCTGCGTTGCATTCCACCTGCCACTCCTTTTCCACTTACCTAGCCTGTCCAAGTCCTTCTGCAGCCTCCCTGCTTCCTCAACACTACCTGTCCCTCCTCCTCTTTTTGTGTCAACTGCAAAATTAGCAATGATGCCTCAGTTCCTTCATCCAGATCATTAATGTATAACGTGAATAGTTGTGGTCCCAACACTGACGCCTGCAGAATTCCACTAGGCACTGGCTACCGTCCTGAAAAAGTTCCTTTGCCAGTCAGCCAGTCTTCTTGCCATGCCAGTTCCTTGCCCCTATCACCCAAGGTCTTGTATCTTATTTAGCAGCCTCCTGTGCAGCACTTTGTCAAAGGCCATCTGGAAATCCAAATAGATCATGTCTGCTGGCTTTCCTTTGTCTAACTTGCTCATTACCTCCTCAAAGAATTCAAACAGATTTGACAGACATGACTTTACCTTGATGAAGCCGTGCTGACTCAGCCCTATTTTATCATGTACTTTTAAGTACTCCACAATCTCATCCTTCATAATGGACTTTAAAGTCTTATGAATGACCGAAGTCAGGCTAACTGGCCTATCTTAAATGGTGGTGTTACATCAGCCATTTTCCAGTCCTCTGGGACGCTCCTGATTCCAGTGATTCCTGAAGGATCACCACCAAAGCCTCTACAACCTCCTCAGCTATCTCTTTCAGAACTCTAGGGTATAGCCCATGTAGTCTAGGTGATTTATCCACCTTCACACCTTTCAGTTTCCCCAGCACCTTCTCCTTAGTATCTGTCAAGTGCTTATGTTCCCATGAAATTGGTATAAAACACTGTTCTAGAGGGAATCTGCTGTCCAATCAGGTGCTATGTTTTAGTGGAGTTATCACTTCTGTCCTATGATATTAAAGTAAATAATTGAATGTACTGTTTCTGTTGCATATGCAACATATTGAAGCGTTAAAGTCAGCTTTTTTAGTTTTCAAATAAATTTCTGAGCAATGTTCCTATAAATCCTAGAAGTTCAATATTTTAAACCTCTCTTTCTAATTTATTCCTCAAATCAGAACAAATGCAAATGTGTAAAGTATAGACACAGTACGGGTAAACGTATTGGCCTGGATTTCCTGATGGCCAGATAATAAGTCAAAGTTGTACATCCCAGATATAGCAGAATCAGGAAGAATTGTGCAGGTAATTGAGGATTCCACTATGCAGTTCCCATATTCTGGAACCCATTTATTCATATAAGTATCCATTTAAATTAGATTTAAAGAGACCAAAGCTGTTCACGATATTCTTGGTGTGATCCGGCTCGTGCCTTGTATAGTTTTAGCAAGGCCTGTCAATTTTTATGGTCTGTTGAAATAAACCCCAACAGTTCATTTGCCCTTCCTGTAACCCACTGAACTTAGTTGTGAGTTGAGATTCATGCAAAAAGATCCCAAAATCTCCCCGTGCTGTGCTTTCTGCAGTCTTTCCCATTTAAGTAATATTCAGCTCTTTAAGGTTTTGGAGTAGATCTGTAGCTCCAGTTGTGGGTGTTGAGATTGGTTGGCTCGTCGAGCTTGTTTGTTGTTCTGCAGACGTTTTGTTACTGTGCTTGGTAACATCCTCAGTGCAGTCTCTGATGAAGCGTCAGTGTGTTTTCCCTCCTGGTCTTTAAACTCTGGGGTCCGTTGCGATGGATTTGCTGCACTTCCGAGTTTCCTCCGTAGTGGAATGTATGTGGGGTCGAGTTCGAAGTGTTTATTAACAGCATGCTTCGTGGAGTGCCATGCTTCCAGGAATTCTAGTGCTTGTCTCTGCCTAGCCTGTCCCAGGATCTTGGTGTTGTCTCAGTCGAAGTCGTGGTTCTCCTTGTCCAAGTGAATTGAGATGAGTGAGTATTGGTCATGTCTTATTGTAGCCAGTTGGTGTTCATGTACTCTTGTTGTTAGTTTCCTTCCTGTTTGTCAATGTAGTGTTTCGCACAGTCTCTGCAGGGGATCTTGTAGATGACATTGGTCCTGTCCATGGCAGGGAGTGGGTCTTTAGTTCGGGTGAGCACTTGTCGTAGAGTTGATGTGGGCTTGTGTGCCATTCTGATGCCCGGTGATCGTAGAAGTCTTGTGGTGAGTTCTGACGTGTTCCTGATGTAGGGTAGTGTGATGAGTGTCTTGAACTTCGATAGTAACCATCCCAGCACACACAAACGAAGCTGCGTGTGAACAATATTTAAAAGGGCAACAACACACTGCAGCAACATGGAACTATGCCAAGAGGAGGAGGAATACCTCTTCCGAGTATTCGAGGATAATGGATATCCAAAGAACTGGGTCAGGAGATGCCTACAGGAACAGCATCAGAAAGATTCTACACTCCCCGAGACATTCATCACACTACCCTACATCAGGAACACAACCCCATATACATTCCACTATGGAGGAAACCTGGAAGTGCGATGATCCATCGCAATGGACCCCAGAGGGATTGAGTTTCGGAGCCGTGAGGTCATGTTGCAGCTGTACAAAACTCTGGTGCGGCCGCTCCTGGAGTATTGCGTGCAGTTCTGGTCGCTGCGTTATAGGAAGGATGTGGAGGCATTGGAAAGGGTGCAGAGGAGATTTACCAGGATGTTGCCTGGTCTGGAGGGTAGGTCTTATGAGGAAAGGCTGAGGGACTTGAGGCTGTTTTTGTTCGAGAGAAGAAGGTTAAGAGGTGACTTAATAGAGACGTACAAAATGATCAGAGGATTAGATAGAGTGGACAGTGAGAGCCTTTTTCCTCGGATGGTGACGGCTAGCACGAGGGGACGTAGCTTTAAATTGAGGGGTGATAGATATAGGACAGATGTCAGAGGTAGGTTCTTCACTCAGACAGTAGTAAAGGCGTGGGATGCCCTGCCTGCAACAGTAGTAGACTCGCCAAGTTTAAGGGCATTTAAATGGTCATTGGATAAACATATGGATGATAAGGGAATAGTGTAGTTTAGATGGGCTTCAGATTGGTTTCATAGGTCGGTGCAACATCGAGGGCCGAGGGGCCTGTACTGCGCTGTAATGTTCTATGTTCTAGGTGGGAAAACACACCAAAGCTTCTTCAGAGGCTGCACTGAGGATTTTACCAAGCGCGGTAACGAAATGTCTGCGGAACAACAAACCAGCTCGGCGAGCCAACCAACCTCAACGTTCAGTTCTTATATTATTCCTGCCAAAGTGTATGACCTCATTTTACCACAGGATATTCTATCTGCCAAGTTTTTACCCATTCACTTAACCTGTCTAAATTCCTCTGTCGTTGTTTTCTTCAAGCTGTGCGGTCCAGCAGCCAAGCTGAGGCTCTGAGCACAAATCAATGTGCCAACGCATTAACTTCTAGCTTCTCCAGCCACCTCAGAGGTCCATGCAACAGCTAGAGAAATTAGACTGAACATAGCCCCCTCTGGATTCCTTCCGTCATCCTTATTACTTGCCTTCTCGCTTATTTTGTGTCATTTTCAAACTTACCAATTAGTATCTTCACTGCTCTGATCCAAATCATTAATGAATTTTGGACATAATTGTGGCCCTAGTACTGTTTCCTATAGTTCCACTACTTACAGGTTTTCATCCTGAATTTGCCTACTTTATCCCAATTCTGTCCTGACACCTGCCTCTGCCCAGGGACTGGATATCCTTTCTTCCCTTTCCTACTGATGTCACCATCCCCCCCGACAGTGACTGACAGTGGCCCCTCTCCCCCAGGGAACCTGGCACACATACTGTAAATATGGCAAGTGACTGCTGTGAAAAAGCAGTCTTCCTACCCCACTTCTGACTATACTGCAATGCAGGGAACCTGTCGGATTTACATTATGGCTCCGCATTTTGAAAGGAGGCTCAAACAAATTCTGTCAGAAATGTAGATTATAAGGAACAAAATGGATATCTGCGTGTGATTGCCAAACCTTGGAAAATCTGGTCCATTATTTTGATTACTGCTGACAGCCCAAAATGCGAAACACTGGAAAATAATACTTGTAAACATGCACTGCAGTATTTCAATAATGGAATTTATTCCAAAGCATGTACTGAGTTTCAATAAAACAAATGCAAAATATTTTTTCTGCAAATCTGAAATAAAAGTAGAAAATGCTGGTAACACTCGACAGGTTAAGCAGCTTCTCGAAAAGGTTAGAAGCAATACACGTTTTGAAAGAACTTGAAGAATTTCTGAGACAACAAGCATGGGGCTGGATGAACACAGCAGGCCAAGCAGCATCATAGGAGCAGGAAAACTTGACGTTTCGGGCCTAAACCCTTCATCAGAAATGGGGGAGGGGAAGAGGGTTCTGAAATAAATAGGGAG
>JAHRHZ010000144.1:54311058-54372945 GCA_024137785.1 Ginglymostoma cirratum
GGAAGGCTGACGTTTTGGGCCTAGACCCTTCTTCAGAAAAAAAAAAATTTTTCTGAAGAAGGGTCTAGGCCCGAAACGTCAGCCTTCCTGCTCCTCTGATGCTGCTTGGCCTGCTGTGTTCATCCAGCTCTACACCTTGTTATCTCAGATTCTCCAGCATCTGCAGTTCCTACTATCTCTGAAACAACATCAACATCCTGGTGGTTTTGTTAAATAAAAATTAACTAGATCTTTTGTCTAAATACTGTGGCTATAGGTGCAGATCAAAGGCAGGGAATTCTGTGGTGAATAATTCATTTAATTCTCTAAAGCCTGTTCACTATCTACAGGGCAAGGTCAGGAATATGATTGAATACTCTCCATTTTTCAAAGTGAGTACACCTCAAGAAGCTGACCACTATCCAAGGAAAAGCAGCCAACTTGATCAGCACCCCATTTTACCACGTAAACATCGACTCCCTCCCACACCAAGTCACACTGGCAGCTGAGTGTACCATCTATAACAGACACTGCAGCAACTCGCCCTGGCTCTTTTGACAACACTTCTGAAATCCACAAACTCAACTACCTTGGAGGAGACACGCAGCAAACACTTGGGTCAGCTCACTACCAAAAAGCTTCCCTCCCAATTACATACCACCGTAATTTGGATTGATATTGTAGTTCCTTCACTGACATGGATCAAAGTCCTTGTTCTCTCCCAAACAACCCTGTGGGTGTTGTAATATCACGTGGACTGTGACAGTGTGAGGATGGGCTATAAATGCTGATGTTATCAACAATGTTTAAATCCTTTGAACAAGTTGAAAAATAAGCTCTTTACAGTATGTACACATGTTGCAAAGTCTCAGCAAATAAGCTGAAAACAACAAGAGGGTTTTGATTTTCTCCCTTACTTAAAATGATTTTCCCCTTTCAGATTCGTGAGCATCCCCTGTATCACTTGATTAGAGCTCAAACTCAGAAGAAAATGGGTGATATTCAGGAAGCCATTAAAACCTTGAAGATTGCTGCAGGTTTGCCTGCAATGAGGAAAACAGGAAGTACGTCCAAATCAAAAGGCAAAAAAATTGAATTTAGTGCAACTGATCGTGTTTCTGTTTTTCTGGAGCTAGCGGAGGCTCACCGCATGAATGGAGAGCAGGTAATGAAAGAAGTTACATTTTTCATGCCTTCCATTTATGCTTTTCTTGCCTCTGAACTTGACTATTCCAAAACTATCCTTGCTAATTTCCCACATTCTATCCACCACACTTTTGATGTCAACTGAACCTTTTTGCTGCCTGTTTCATAACTTGCTCCTAGTCTAGTTTCCTAGTCACTCCTTATGCAGTCTACTGCACATTGGTTCCCAATCAAGCAACATCTAGATACTAAAATTCTAACTCTTGTCTCAAATTCCTCCATGGTCTAGCCTAACTTTCTGCTTGTAATCTCTTTCAGCTCAACAGTCCCCTGAGATAGCTGTATTAATGTAATTCTGTGCCCTCTTCAAAGCCCCCGTTTTAATTGTTCCACCATTTGAAGTTGTAGCCAACCCTAAGCTTTGGAGTTCTCTATCCCCACCTCTCTGCCTCTATGTCACTTTCCTCCTTTAAGAAGTTCTTTTAGAACCTATCATTTTGATTTGTGCTTTTAGTCATCTCACCTAACATCCTATGTGGCTTGGTGCCATATTTTATTTTCTCATGCTCTTGTGAAATGCCTTCAGGTTTTGTCTAATTATTTGTTGTAGGACATATATTTTAACATAGAGGATTGATTTATAAATGTGTGTCTTATCATAAAAGTATTATTCAAATTTTACCTGGTTGTAATTTCTAATATGGTAAACTTAACTTCATGGATGCTGGGAATTAGCCTATTTTTTTTTGAACGGAAATATCATTAACTAGCTACTCTGCAGATCATGCTGAGATCCAGCACAATATGTGCGGCATGTAAATTACTTGCATCTGTTACACTAATAAATTTCACATGTAATATATGTTGATGTTTCTAATAACAATAGAAAAGCATTTGTTTATGTCCAGCATGAAGCTGCCAAAGTGATGCAAGATGCCATCAATGAATTTTCGGGCACCTCTGAAGAGTTACGTGTTACAATTGCTAATGCAGACCTTGCTGTTGTACGTGGGGATATAGAGCTGGCTCTTGGTATGCTGCGGAATGTTACACCTGAGCAACCTTATTTTATTCAAGCAAAAGAGAAGATGGCTGCCATATACTTAAACCAGAGGAAAGATAAACAGTTATATGCAAGCTGCTACAGGTGAAAGAATTTTCTTTTACAGACTGTGCAACATTTCTCTTATTTGTTTGTAATATATTGAAAGTGGAAAATTACTTCACTTGTAAGTAACATTGAAGGTGACATTAACTGAACGGTGATCAACTAGTTGTGTGACAGCCCCACTGCAATTGTCCTTTGTGGCAGTTGGAAGTTTTATAGTAGAAGGGTAAAAGGGTAGACAAATGGAATGTTGACCTTTATTTAAAAGTGATTGGAGAACAAAGGAAGGTAATTTTGCTAAAACTTGACAAGGTACCAGTCAGATCACATCTGAAATATTGTGAATAGTTTTAGACCCCTTATCTAAATTGAGATATACTGGCATTAGAGGCAGTCTAGAGAAGGTTCGCTAGTCTGAAACCAGATATGGAGGGAATGTCTTATGAGGAAAGGTTGAGTAGGTTGGGCTTGTACTTTAGAATTTGTAAGAATCAAAGGTGACCTTATTGGCGCACCCAGTGTCCTTGGGGAACTTGACGGGGTAGATGCGAAAAGGTTGTTTCACTTGTGGGAGAATGTAGGATCAGAGAGGGGTCGTATATTTGATACTGAAGTGAGGAGAAATTTCTTCTCTTGGAGGGTAGTGAATCTGAAATTCTTTATCGCAGAGGGTTATTGAGACTGGGGCATCAAATATATTCAAAGCTGAGATTGACAGATTTTTAATCAGTAAAATGGAGTTGAGGATTAGCAAATCATCCATGAGCTAATTGAATGGCCAAGCTGATGCAATGGGCTAAATGGCTGCCTCTACTCCTATGTCTTTTGGTCTTGTAGAAACTCTCCCTGTTGAGCAGGAAGCTAACTTCAAGCACATGAAACTCACATGCTTAATGGCAAAAATCACCTAAGAACCTCACACCTTTGCTCACTTCACAAACACTAGTGAAGTCTTATAATTTTTTCAACAGGGCAGAAAAAACAACCATTGGATACCACTGTTCTTTCTTCACTCCATTCAGAGAAAAGTGATTCACTGTCCTCACCCACTAACTTGAATGACAATCCTGGCCTATGGGAGAGGGACAGCAGAATTCACCTGCATTGCACTCAACTGCTCTTTGCTCAGAAAGTTTACCCACCCATCTGTTTGTCCCATCATCTCAACCAGTTACTCGTCCCCTTTGTTCCACGTTATCCTCGCATCCTTTTCTGTTCCCCCTTCTGTCTCTGTGTTTAATCATATTCCTGATGCACTTCTCTTTCCTATTTTCATCCTCTTCCCTTCCACTCATTTCCTGTTTCCTTCTCCTTTTCTATTTGTAACTGGCTTCCTAATTATGCCTTTAATTTTGTGTTGATCCAAGTCAAGTGTCACAGGAAGTTGTCTAATAAAACTCATAAAATGTTCTTCATCGAAGACGCACAATGACATTTCCTTATCGTACAATTTATATGGTATATGGATGAAGGTACATTAGGATGAATCTGATAAAACTAATTTTAAGTATGATTTTACGTTTGTTCACAGAGACTTGGTTGACAAACTTCCTGGACCCCACACCTATCTTTTGTTAGGTGATGCCTACATGAATATTCAAGAGGTGAAAAATTTATTATTTTTCAACTAAATTTCTGATGGCATGATCAGTTGATGAATAGAATTGTTATGTTCAAAAAATAGGGCAGGGTGTTTTCTGTCAACTTTTCCATTTCAAATTTCTACGTCAGCAAAACAATAGAAGCAACCTATCTAAATTTGTCAAGCAATGATTGCTTCCTCACCTCTCCCACACCCAACTCAACATTAGTGGTAGTGTAGTATATTTCTAGTGTAATTTGTACTGTACTTTTGCGCCATATATTGTTATGGTACAGAGATAGTTGCGGTTCCACAAAATACTTGAGAGATTACATGCACCTGAAAGAGTTTATACGGAAGTTATGAAATGTATATGGAATTTGAGGGGAGACTAATGTATGTGCCAGTCTGAGTATATAATCTAGTGCAAGTGGAGCATAGTATAATTTAACACTGTTATAAATTTATTTTTCTTTTTTAGAAATTAAAATGCTATGAAACTGATGGTGTTTTCTATTCCATTGCAGCCTGAAAAAGCCATTGATGTATATGAACAAGCTCTAAAGAAAAATCCAAGGGATGGAACTTTGGCTAGCAAGATTGGAACAGCACTTGTTAAAACACATAATTACAATAAGGTCAGTTATAAGACATTTTCTATTTTCAACCAAAAGCTGCCTTAGTGAGACCACACGTGGAGGATTGTGTGAAATTTTGGTCTGTGTTCATAGAAATAGCGCAGCAAAAGTTCACCAGCCCATATCCTGAGATGGAGAAGATGGCCTATGAAGCAAAATTAAATAAATTGCCTCTTTATTCTCTGGAATTTAAAAAATGAAAGGTGATCTCATTCAAACATACTAAATTCCCATAGAATTTGAGATTGTGGATGCAGAAAGGATGTTTCCCCTGTCTGGGGTGAGGTTCTTGGACCAGTGAACAAAGCCTCAAAATAAGGAACCAGTCATTTAGGACTGAGATGAGAAGGAGTTTATTCATTTGGAGGGGCTTAACTCTTTGGAATTCTCTGCCACTGTGAAGGTTCGGTCATTAAGTATATTCAAAATTGAGATTGATAGTTATCTACATACTAAAAACATTGAGGAATGGTGCAGGGAATACTGTTAAGATAGAATATTAAGCATGATCTCACTGAATGATGGAATGGGCTCAGTTGCCCGAAGCCTATTTCTCTTCCTAGTTCTTATATAGTAATAATATTCCTATTTTAAACCATGCTGTTCATAATTATTCAGTTGTTCCTAGTAGTGTAAATTGTATAAAATAGTAAATTGCTTCTTGATCAAACTGCTGTTCCTAGGAATACGGGATTTATGAGTACAAGTAGGCCTTTCAGCTATTCAAGCTTAAGATAACAAGGTGTGGAGCTGGATGAACACAGCATCATAGGAGCAGGAAAGCTGATTTTTCAGGTCTGGACCCTTCTTCAGAAATGGGGGAGGGGAACGGGGCGCTGAAATAAATAAAGGGGGAGGCAATGATAGAAGGTGGATAGAGGAGCAGATAGGTGGAGAGAAGACGGACAGGTCCAGGAAGCAGGATGAAGTCAGTACAGGTGAGTGTCGGTAGGGAGTTGGGATGGGGGTTGGTCAGTGAGGAGGATGGGGCGGGTAGGTGGGAGGGGAGACGGACAGGCCAAGGAGGCGGGGATGAGGCTAGTAGGTAGGAAGTGGGGGGTGGGGGTTGGTCAGTGAGGTGGGAGGAGCAGATGGGAGAAAAGGTCAAGGAGGCGGGGACGAGAGGGGCTGGTCTTGGGATGAGGTTGCAGGTAGGGAGATTTTGAAGCTAGTAAAGTCCACATTGAGACCATTGGGTTGCAGGGTTCCCATGCGGAATATGAGCTGCTGTTCCTCCAACCTTTGGGTGGCATCATTGTGGCACTGGAAGCGGCCCAGGATGGATATGTCGTCCAAGGAGTGGGAGGGGGAGTTGAAGTGGTTTACGACTGGGAGGTGTTGTCGCTTCCCCCTCTCTCTATTTATTTGAGAGCCCCCTTCCCCTCCCCATTTCCGAAGAAGGGTCTAGACCCGAAACGTCAGCTTTCCTGCTCCTCTGATGCTGCCTTGCCTGCTGTGTTCATCCAGCTTCACACCTTGTTATCTCAGACTCCAGCATCGGCAGTTCCTACTATCTCTGAGTGAGCTATTCAAGCTTGTTGTGCCTTCCAATAACTTCATGGTTGATTTGATGTAGTGTCAGCTCTGTTTTCCCGTCTGGCCATCATAACCCTTGGCTGTCAAAAATCTACCTAACTCAGCTTTGAACAAATCCACTGTTTTCTGACAAATGGCATTCCACAGATTAACAGTGCTCCAAGAAGAAAAGTAATTCTCCCTCACGCTGTCTTAAGAACAAGGCCTCTTTTTCTTTTCTAGTCTCCACCACATAAGGGAACACCTTTCTTGTAATTCATCCCAGCAAGACCATTCAGCATCTTATATATTTCAGTAACATCATCTTTCATTCTTGTAAACTCTAATGGACTTAAACCCTTCAGCCCAGAAATGAGTCCCCTGAACCTTTTCTGAACTGCTTCTAACACAGTGGAATAAGGGTCGAAAAACTGCACACAGTGTTTCAGATGTTGTCTCACCAGGGCCCAAAACAATTGCACTCTACTCTTATATTCCAGTCCCCTTGCAATAATTGCTGATGTTCTATTTATCTTCCTAATCACATGCTATCTCAACTCAGGTTGGGACTAGGAGCACTGCAGTGTATCTCAGTGCACATTGGTTAGGGTTGGGAAGTAAGTGATCATGGTTTTCAGCTCTGGTCCATTTAGGATGCTCTTTCTATGCAAAGAAATTGGTTCCTATCCTCAACACAGATTGCAGAATTGGCCGCCTAAAACCTACTAAAGTGGACAATCCGTACCTAGTACAGTTGTTGGTAATGCTGCAGCCATCCTAAGTTGGCAAGTTACATCAAGATCAAAATGGGGAGAGCAGGCCCATGACTCTCATTTTCTTCACTTCAAGAAAGTCCCTGGAACAAAGAGGCTAATGTTGAGAGCAGCTTCTCATATACTGCCCAGCACCTAGACTGTAAAAACAATAAAGTTGTGAGCCAGAAGTTAGTGCCGAGATCAGACCACTTAAATGAAACACCATTGACACATACAGAGCTACTCTATCTTGTATATCTAAAAATGGAACTCCAGTATGGCCAGTACATTAATTTCTGGATATTGCTGTTTTTTGTTTTTTTAATTTTTTTTTTCCCTCTGGGTTGTGAACATTTTCAAGAATACCTACTTGAAGGAGACAAAGTGACAGTCAGGTGAGATCACAAGCCATTTCAGATAATTTTTTTCTCAAGCCGCTACTAACTGGTCCAATCCATCTGCAAATAATTTCCTCTGGGTGCAGAGATACCATCTGGATGTGACATACAAACAAGGGAAACATATACATTGCTGACACATTGTTGAAAGTATAAGTACAAGGACATAAATTTTTTCAGATCCAAAATGAAGCAGTAGCTGTCACACTCTGGAAGTCTTCAACCCAGCAAAAACACTGAATTTTACCAGACAAATGCCTTGTTCAAAACAAGAAGGCTCCTCAACAAGATACAACTCTCCATGTTTTGCAAGTAGTGATGACAGAATGGCCTGAAACCATCAAGGCTACAACTGTTGCTGTAAGAGCATACTGGGCAGCCCAAGATGGCCCAAAAATTGAGAGGAGAAATGCTAAAGTGTATCCTTACAAGCTACCAAAGAATTGAGTTGAATCTGAGGAAAGCAAGAAATATGTTTGGTCAGCAGAGCACGAGCAATGAAATCAAGGACCGCATCAACTCGTGCAGTGCTTGTTATGAGTACCAAGGTAAGCAAACTAGACACGCCACTCAGACCAGGGATGAAGCTAACAGTAGACCTCTTCACTCTCACAGGAACTGATTATCTTGTCTTTGCAAACCGCTATTATAACCAGCTAACTTCACTGACTATCTGTGGAACTATAGAATTCCGAAAAGCATACTTTGGCCTTTATACCATTCTTGACATCATAATGATGTCAGTTCATTACTGAAGAATTCAGCTGTTTCACAAAGGATTGGAAATTCAACACAACGTGTCATCTCCACACTATCGCTAGTCAAATGGAAAGGCTGCATTGGAAGTTGCCAACAGAATCATAAACAAATTGAACAAATCCAACATAGATATATACAAGGCAGTTCTAGGGCAAACAAATACACCTACTGAAGCCAGGAAGCATAGTCCAGCTCAAAGACTAATATCACTCATGTCCATCTGCTTTGCCTGTAGCAAAAAACGCTACGGAAGTCAGCAGTAACAACATACCTGAGTGACAAAATCATGGTGAAATTGCAAAAAAGCTCAATTAGTTTTGACACTGCTGCCAAACCATTGTCAGAGTTGAACATTGGAGAGCAAATCAGAGTACAAGCCTTCATCACTTTCAACAATTGGGACCTATATAGAGCAGTTGTTAATTCAATTGCATATCGTGAAAGTGAACAACCAGATAAATTGCAATCACAGGCATGTACGCACCACTGGAGAAGCTCTTCCTCAACTGTAAGTAGTTAATCCAGAAAATGTGAACTCAACATCTGTACAGACCAGATTGACTAGAAGTTCATGTCATCTTAACAACAGAAATGGAATGACAATACGTACCATGTGATTCAATCGATTCTCTGGCCCTTTTTCCAAGAATGGGAATTATTACTGATGACCTGGCTACTTTTGTTGCTGAATGAAGATCACAAGAACAAATCATCAAGTCATTATCTCAACTGCTGTTTGTAGGAGTTTGCTGGATACAAATTAGTTGTCACATTTCTAGCATTACAATACTGACTAGGCTTCAAATACTTACTTGGCTGTAAAAATGCTTTGAGATGCCTGGTATTCATGAAAAGCAGTATATGCATGTAAGTCTTTCTTTCGTTCTTAATTTTTCTTCAAAGGCAATTAATTATTATGAAGCAGCTTTGAAGACTGGCCAACAGAATTTCCTTCGTTATGACTTAGCTGAACTTTTGCTTAAGCTTCGACAGTACGAGAAGGCAGAAAAGATCCTACTGCAGTCATTAGAACATGATTATGGTATGAAATTTTTATGTGGGAGTTACCTGGTTCACTACTATTAGAATTTAGTATTAAAAAGAAATGATTTAATATATTTAACTGTATGAGTAGTAAACAATGATGTAGTCAATCTGCAGTTAAAAGTACCTGTTACAGGAACTGCCCCATTTTTCAAATAAGATGAAAATCATGTAAATTCAGGGTGATTCACAACGCTGATTTTATACCAAATTGGCTAGTTGAAAAGCCCTCCCATAATTTAGATAAAATGCTAGATTAACAAGCAGTTCATTTGTTAGACAGTAATAACTAATAAGTAATGAATAACCTGTTGTGTTCATGATATTCTTTTTGATGATTCGTTACTGTATTGTACAAAAATAGAAACTGTCGAGAAAGATAGTTCTCTTGCAAATAGGCTAAGTAGGTGGTTTTAAAAGAGGAAAAATCATGAAGGAACATGGAATAAACAACATTGAATAAAATTGACAGTACACAAATGATCTCTGTGCATGCAGTTTAAAAAAAATGAATTTTTTTACATAATTCAAATTTTCAATCTTTTACAGTAAGTGATCTTCAAGCTTTGATGGAAGATG
Source organism: Ginglymostoma cirratum (assembly GCA_024137785.1). Lineage (NCBI taxonomy): Eukaryota > Metazoa > Chordata > Chondrichthyes > Orectolobiformes > Ginglymostomatidae > Ginglymostoma > Ginglymostoma cirratum. The sequence continues at coordinate 54,320,562 of JAHRHZ010000144.1, forward strand.
CACGATATTTAATGCTTCTGGCAAAAATATATAGTAAGAAAGAGAAGATAGATGATGCCATCCTTGCCTTGCAGAGGGTGAATAGACTTTGTTCTTTGTTTGAGTATTGAATGGTAAATTATGCTTTCAAAAGTTTCACCTTTTTAAAAAAAAACCTGTAAAGTCAGTCTGTGCATTGAAATTAATATCATAATTTTGCTTTGCTCAATTTAGAATGCACCATTAGAGTGCACAATGTCCTCACTAAAATTAACCATGAAAAAATTATTTGTATGCACAATATCTAACTTTTTTACATTGTAGTTGCAGTAGATATCATTGAATTATACAGCACAATTGGAGACCCATTGATCTGTTGCACCTGTTTTGCTTTTTCTTTGAAGATCTAATCACTTGCCTCACTCACGCATTCTTTTCTTATACTTTTCGAATTCACTTTTGATAGTTACTATTAAATCTGTTTTCCCCAATCTTTCATGATGCGGAGGTGCTGGTGTTGGGCTGGGGTGGACAGCCAGAAGTCACATGACACCAGGTTATAATGAAACAGATTTATTTGAAATTACAAGCTTTCAAAGCACAGCCCCTTCATCAGGTGAGGTGTGAGAGAAGAGCACGCAGGTACAGAATTTGTAGGTAGAGAAATCGATGGCAGAGATGTGGTGTGAGTGGAGCGTTGAATAATAAGTCTCTGCAGGTGACCAAGAGTGTTAGATGGTGTGAGTAAAGTGTCAACAGCTGAATAACAAGCAAAGGGATGACCTATAAATCCGATTAAATGAGGCAGAGAGATAATTACAAAAAAATTAAAAATAAGATGGCGCAGGAGACAAACTGGAATAACATGATGAGTATAAGAGTCACATGCCAAGGGTCTACCTAAAGTAATATGTAATCCAAAACTGTACAAACTAATTAAGGTAGAGAGATCATAACAATTTATCAAAGTGATGGTGTCAAAACAGGATAGTAAGGAAGGTTTTACATGTGCCATAACAGTGTGGTGGGGTAACATGCAAGTGCAACATGAACCCAAGATCACGGTAGAGGCCATCTTCGTGGGTACAGAACTTGGCTAATAGTTTCTGCTTGGCAATTCTGTGTTGTTGTGTATTTCAGAGGATGCTTACACAAAGATTGGAGGCTGAATGTCCTTGACCGCTGACGTGTTCCCCTACTGGGAGGGAACATTCCTGTCTGGTGGTTGTTGCGCAGAGTCCATTCTTTTATTGTCATAGCGTCTGCATGGTCTTGCCAATATACCATGCCTCAGAACATCCTTGCCTGCAGCGTATGAGACAGACAACATTGACCGAGCCACATGAATATCTGCTGTGTACGTGGTGGGTGGTGTTCCCACGTGTGATAGTAGTGTCCATGTCAGTGATGTGACATGTCTTGCAGAGTTTGTCATGGCATTGTTGTGTGGTGTCCCAGCTGGGGAACACCTCAGCAGTCAAGGACGTTCAGCCTCTGATCTTCGGGTAGGTGTCCTCCAAGGTAGACCTTGAGATACACAACAACAGAGAATCGCTGAGCAGAAAATGACAGACAAGTTCCGTACCCACGATGACGGCCACAACCGTGATTTGGTGTTCATGTTGTGCTACATGTGACCCCACCGCACTGTCCTGTATCTGTAAAACCTTCCTTCCTGTCCTGTTTTGATGCCATCTCCTTGATAAATTGTTATGATCTCTTTACTTTAATTAGTTTGTACAGTTTTGGATTACGTATTACTTGGGTTAGACCCTCAGCATGCGACTCTTAAACTTACCATGTTATTCCAGTCATTTGGTTTGTCTCCAGCACCACCTCATCCTGAATTTTTTGTAATGATCTCTCTGCCTCAATTCATCGGATTATAGGTCATTGCTTCCAATGTTATTCAGCTGTTGACACTTCACTCACACCATCTAACACCTGCAGAGACTTATTATTCGATACTCCACTCACACCAGTTGTATGATCTATTGATCTCTCTGCCTACAAATTCTGTGTCTGCGTGCTCTTCTCTCACACTTCACCTGATGAAGGGGCTGCGCTCCGAAAGCTTGTAATTTCAAATAAACCTATAATCTGATGTCGTGCAACTTCTAACTTTGCCCAATTTTTCAGGCAGTGCAATCCAAATCACCATAAATTAATGTGGAAAATCTGTCTCTTCACCCACCTACTTTTCATTTGTGAAATTACATTAAACTGTGTCCTTAGCTGCTAGCCCTTCTGCCAGAAAGAGTAATTTCTTTTTTTCAATGTTTAGTAAAATACATTATGATTTTAAATATCACAACACTGCTTAATGTAGAGATAAGGTGTAGAGCTGGATGAACACAGCAGGCCAAGCAGCATCAGAGGAGCAGGAAGGCTGATGTTTCGGGCCTAGACCCTTCTTCTTGTTACCTCAGATTCTCTAGCATCTGCAGTTCCTACTATCTCTGAAACTGCTTAATGTAGAATGTTTAATAAGCATTTGACAGATATTACTGGTGTACAGCATAATCCAGGTAAGAGTGACAGGGGATTCATGCTATCAAGATTTACGCCCCATTATCTCAGGCCTACTCAGGCAATTTTTAGTTACTTGTGCTGTTTAGTTGGCTCATTTATTTACTCTAATTAGTCAGGAATCTCCATTTGTTTGATGTCTCTTTTAGCTAAGTGATTATGTGGTTCTTGATAGCATACATTCATAGATAGCAGCTCTTAACCTTGAGCTTTAATCATGTAGTCTATCCGTCATTTTCTGGTAGAAAAGAAATTTTCTACATTCAGTGCTCTGTCTTCTTGACTTTAAAAAAACATATTTATATAACTTTCTTCTGCCATTTTTTGTACCTTTTCTTCGCTGACTTCATTGTAGTTTTTAAAAGTGAATGCTACTGTTGCATTCTATCCAGTGTTTCTGTTTTGAAATAAATGAGTGAACATCAGGCATTACGCTTCTGTTTTATTTTGCTTACTCAAATTTTTGACCCTTTAATCTTTGCCAGTCTGCTGTGTGGTGCTTTGTCAAAGACTTTGAACATACACTACATTAACTGTATTTCCACCCATTGATCATACTTGTCACCTTCTCGAAGGACTCCTTTATGATTGTTAAATGCAGTCTTCCTTTCTGAAATATATGCTCCCTACTTTTAATTATTTTTAGTTCTAGATTTTTATGAAATCATAGGCAAAGATTTTGATTTTTCCTTTCCCTCCCACAGTTGTTAAGTTGACAGATTTGTATTCCTTTTGATTCTCTTTGTAAAAATGCTTATTACGTTGGCCCTGCTTTAGTCATCTGGCACATATCCATTGTACATAGAATGGTGAAATGTAGTTTCTGGGGCGTCCACTATTATTTTTCCAGTTTCCTTCCAGGCCCTGCTGTATCCCATCAGATTCTACTATTTGTCTTCTCTCAGCTTAACTAATTTCAGTGACACTATATTTTGTCAATTATTGAATTTCTGCTTTCATTTTTACCAATTTCACTGTTTATCTGTTCTCTATCGTCATTCTGTTTCACACAAAATGAAGTCAAGTTTTTAAGTATCCCTACAAATTTCCAATTAGTCAAGCAGAGTTCAGTGTTCAAGTCCACTTGAGTAAAGTCTCTCTATTGTCCTAATATATTGTAACTAATCTGCAGAAAATAGTTCCCCAACATGAGATCTAAATAAGGATTTCTTATAGTCATATATTTTTAGCTGGCATTCTTGGCAATCCTCGTTCTTGGTTTTGGATTTATTTTTGTTTTTTTTTTTCTTTTTTATTGTGTTATATTACTGAGTGTACATGAACCTTTATTTGGTTATGTAAATGTTCCAGAATCTTAAGAAGTATTTCCCAAACAGTTGTTAATATTAAGAATTAGACCACAATATATAGGAGCAAAAGTAGACCATTCAGCCCTCGAGTCTGTGTCATCCTCAGTACATGCTTTCCCATCTATTTTTGTGTCATCTGCACACTTGGTGGTAGTACATTAACTTCTGTCATCCAAGTCATAGATATGTGTTATAAATAGATGTGGCACCAGCACTTACCCATTGTCACTCCATTACTTACATATTTCTGTCTAAAAATGCTTCCTTTCTCCCAAATTAATTAGCCAGTCCTATATCCATGTCTTATGCGTGTCTTTCATTGAATGCCTTTGGAAACCCAAATATATTGCATCTGTTCTGTTCTCCATACTATGTACATGTTGTTATTATTATTTATATTTAATATTCCTTTTTATTACATTTGCTTGACAGTTTGCTTGGTGGAAAGACTTTGGAAAAATATGACAGCGTAAAATCTGCTTCAAATTGCAATTATTTCTTAATGTAATGTTGAAGTACGCCCTTGTGTGAAAAAGTATCATTTTGTAACAACCCATTTGTATCACAATGCATATGTTTAGCATATGTATTTATATGCATCCAATAGACATTATCGGCTTATTTCATGTCATGTTAATATTCTGCCAGTTGTTAGTCATTTTTTTATTCTTTCACTTTCTGAACAGGCACGGGAGGTCCAGGCTCAGGTGTTAAAACGAGTTCAATTAGAACAGGCTGATGCAGTTCCACACCAGAAACAACTTGCAGCAGAGATCTGTGCTGAAATAGCAAAGCATGCTGCAGACCAGCGAGACTATGAAAAGGCAATTAAGTTCTACAAAGAGGCACTTGTCTATTTTGAGAATGACCATAAGGTTAGTTTGCAGTTGCTAATTTATTATATGCGGTGATGTCTAAAAATTCTAAACTATGGCTTCGTTTCACAATGGAAGAATGTATATGTTTGTATAGATCGTTTGGGATGTGAGAATTATGTTGAATACTACATTAAGAGATATTTAGAAAGCTTAAAGTCATAGAGCTGTACAGCATGGAAACAGACCCTTTGGTCCAACTTGTCCAGGTCGACCAGATATCCCAAATAAATCTAGCCCCATTTGCCAGCTTTTGGCCCATATCCCTCTAAACCTTTCCTATTCTTATACTCATCCAGATGCCTTTTAAATGTTGTAATCATACAAGCCTCCACCACTTCCTCTGGCAGCTCATTCTATGCACACACCACCCTCATTGTTAAAAAGTTGCCTCTGAGGACCCATTTAAATATTTCCCCTCTCACCTTAAACCTTTGCCCTCAAGTTTCAGACTCCCCCACCCCAGGGAAAAGACCTTCGCTATTCACCCTATCTATGCCCCTCGATTCTATAAACTTCTTTAAGGTCACCACTGAGTCTCTTATGATTCAGGAAAAAAAGCCCTAGCCTATTCAGTTTCTCCCTATAGCTCAAACTCTCCAACCTTGGCAACGTCCTTGTAAATCTTTTCTGAACCCTTTTTTCAAGTTTCGCAACATCCTTACTATAACAGCGAGACCAGAATTGCACGCAGGATTTCAAAAGTGGCCTAACCAATGTCCTGTACAGCTGCAACATGATCTCCCAACTCCTATACTCAATGCACTGACCAATAAAGGCAAGCATACCAAATGCCTTCTTCACTATCCTGTTTACCTGTGGCTCCACTTTCAAGGAACTTTGAACCTGCACTCCAAGGTCTCTTTGTTCAGCAACACTCCCCAGGACCTTACCATTAAGTGTATATCCTGCCCTGATTTGCCTTTCTAAAATGCAGCACCTCACATTTATCTAAATTTAAATTCCATCTGTCATTCCTTGGCTCATTGGCCCATCTGATAAAAATCCTGTTGTACTCTGATGGAACCTTCTTCACTGTCCACTTCACCTCCAATTTTGGTGTCATCAGCAAACGTACGAACCATACCTCCTATGTTCACACCCAAATCATTTGTATAAATGATGAAAAACAGTGGAACCCAGCACTGAACGTTGTGGCACACTGCTGGTCACAGACCCCCACCTTTGAAAAGTAACTCTCTACCACCACCTTCTGTTTTCTACTATCAAGCCAGTTCTGTATCCAAATGGCTAGTTTTCCCTATATTGCACGTGGTCTAACCTTGCTAACCAGTCTACCATGAGGAATCTTGTCGAACGCCTTACTGAATTCCATGTAGATCACGCCCACCACTCTGCCCTCTTGATACTTCAAAAAATTTAATCAAGTCAGTGAGACACGATTTCCCATGCATAGAGCTCTGTTGGCTATCCCTAATCTGTCCTTACCTTTCCAAATACATTTAAATCCTGTCCCTTAGGATTCCCTCCAACAACTAGCCCGTCACGATGTTAGGCTCACTGGTCCACAGTTCCTGGCTTTTCTTTACCACCTTTCTTAAATAGTGGCACCAGGTTAGCCAGCCTCCCGGTCTTCTGGCACTTTACCTATGGCTGTCGATGATACAAATGTCTCAGCAAGGGGCTCAGTAATTGCTTCCCTAGATTCCCACAGAGTTCTAGGGTGCACCTGAGAAGGTCCCATGGATTTATCCACCTTCATGCATTTTAAGACATCCAGCACCACCACCTCTGTAATATGGACATTTTTCAAGATGTCGCTATTTATCTCCCCATGTTATGTATCTTCCGTATCCTCCTTCATAGTAAAGACAACGCAAAATATTCATTTGGTATCTCCCCATTCCCTGCGGTTCCACACATAGGCACCCTTGCTGATCTTTAAAATGCCCTATTCTCTCCTCAGTTACTCTTTTATCCTTTATGTATCTGTAGAATCCCTTTGCATTCTCCTTAACCCTATTTGCCAAAGCTATCTCATGTCCCCTTTTTGCCATCTTGACTTCCCTGTTAAGTACACTCCTACTGCCTTTATACTCTTCTAGGGATTAACTCGATCTCTGCTGTCTATACCTGACATATGCTTATTCTTCTTTTTATTGACCAAAACTTCAATTTCTGTCGTCATCCAGCATTCCCTACACCTACCAACCTAGCCCTTCACCCTAACAGGAACACACTATTTCTGGAATAAAAACCGAAAGAGCAGTTCTGAGGAAGGGTCGCTGGACCGGAAACATTAACTCTGATTTTTTTCTTCACAGATGCCGCCAGACCTGCTGAGCTTTTCCAGCAATTTCAGTTTTTGGAAATTTTTGCAATTTCAGTCTCTGGAATCTCGTTACTTCATTTTTGAAGGCTGGTAATTTTCCAGCGTATCCCTTTACCTGAAAACATCCACCTCCAATCAACTTTTAAAAATTTCTTGCCTAATACTGTCAAAATTGGCCTTGCTCCAATTTAGAACTTAAATTTTAAGAACTATCCTTTTCCATCACTATTTTGAAACTAATAGAATTATGGTCACTGGCCCCAAAGTGCTCCCCTATTGACATCTCAGCTACCTGCCCTGCCATATTTCCCAAGAGTAGGTCAAGTTTCGCAACTTTTCCAGCAGATACATCCACATACTGAATCAGAAAATTTTTTTGTACACACTTAACAAATTCCTCTCCATCCAAGCCTTTAACACTATGGCAGTCCCAGTCTGTGTCTGGAAAGTTTAAATCCCCTGCCATAACTACCCTATTATTCTTACTGATAACTGAGATCTCATTACAAACTTGTTTCTCAATTTCCTGCTGACAATTGGGGAGTCTATAGTACAATCACAATAAGGTGATCATCCCTTTCTTATTTCTCAGCTCCATCTAAATAACTTCCCCGGACGTATTCCCGGGAATATCCTCCCTAAGTACAGCTGTAATGTTATCCCTAAGCAAAAATGCCACCCACCCTCCTGTCTTGCCCCCTCTTTCTATTATTCCTATCGCATCCATACCCAGAGTATGAAAGAACAAAGAAAATTACAGCACAGGAACAGGCCCTTCGGCCCTCCAAGCCTGCGCCGATCCAGATCCTCTATCTAAACCTGCCGCCTATTTTCCAAGGATCTGTATCCCTCTGCTCCCTGCCCATTCACATATCTGTCGAGATATATCTTAAATGATGCTATCGTGTCCGCCTCTCACACCTCCGCTGGCAATGCGTTCCAGGCACCTACCACCCTCTGCTTAAAGAATTTTCCACGCATATCTCCCTTAAACTTGTCCCCTCTCACCTTGAAATCATGACCCCTAGTAATTGAGTCCCCCACTCTGGGGGAAAAAGCTTCTTGCTATCCACCCTGTCTATACCTCTCATGATTTTGTAGACGTCATTCAGGTCCCACCTCAACCTCCGTCTTTCGAATGTAAATAAGCCTAATTTACTCAACCTCTCTTCAAAGCTAGCGCCCTCTGTACCAGGCAACATCTTGGTTAAGCTGCCAATCCTGTGCATTCCTGAGCCATGTTGATTTGATTTGATTTGATTTGATTTATTTATTATCATGTGGTACCGAAATACAGTGAAAAGCTTAGTTTGCAAGTGGTATAGGCAGATCATCGTAAACAAAGGATGTACAGATCAAAAAGACTTAGGCATACAGGTTACATTGCACAGGGTGTGTGCTAGATGAGATCAACGTTAGCAAGATCAGCGTCGTTTGAGGTGAGAGAGTCCGTTCATCAGCCTGTTAACGGCCGGGAAGAAGCTGTTCCTGAACCTACTTGTGCATGTATTCAGGCTTCTGTATCTTTTGCCTAACGGAAGAGGTTGTAGGAGATCATTACTGGGGTGTGATGGGTCTTTGATGATGTTGGCGGCCTTTCCGCGGCAGCGAACTGTGTAAGTGGAGTCCATGGCTGGAAGATTGGCTCCTGTGATGGACTGTGCACACAACCTTTTGCAGTTTCTTATGGTGCTGGGCAGAGCAGTTGTCATACCAGACCGTTACGCACCTGGACAGTATGCTTTCAATGGTGCGTCTGTAAAAGTTGGTGAGGGACCTTATGAACATGCCAAATTTCTGATGTCTTGCTGTCAGCTGCAGAAATGCCTGTCTGTGCCTCTGACTAGAGGGTCCCCTTGGAGCCTGACATACCCCTCATTACATTAGAGGCAGTCTCGGTACCTGCAACCTGGCTGACATTGCTACATTCCCTGAGAGTCCATCAGCCCCTACATTTTCCAAACAGCATACTTGTTTGAGATGGGGATAGCCACAGGAGACTTCTGCACTACCTGCCTTCCTCTCCTACCTTTCCTGGAGGTAACACATCTACTTGACTGTATCTGCAGTTTTTCTCCCTTCCTGCAGCCCCTAGCTGCTGTAAATTCCTCATTGCCTGTGACTGCAGCTCCAACCGATCCATGTGATCCAATAGGATTCGCAATCAAACACACTTCCGGCAGACACAATCATCTGTAACCTGGAAACGCTCCCTAATCTCCCATATCCAAAAGGAAGAGCACATCACTCTACTAAAGACCATCTTTCCACCTTAACAATCTACAGACGCAGAAAAAAGTCCAGTCTTACTGCTCTGAAAACATTGCTCCAGGCTAACTTAGTACCTATGTTTCATATTTTTAAAGTGTAATCAAGCGACAGATCTCCATAAAAGCATATAATGAAAAAGCCCACTCTACTCACTATTGTAGATTTACAAAAAAATCAGTAAGTCACACTTTGAAACTATTCACTTAGTTGCTCCCATGCTGTGAGTTCCACCACATCAGTTTCTCCAAGGTCAGCTGTGAATTTCGCTGTTTGTTTATTTTTCCCAGGTGAACTCGGATGTCCAGAGATACTTGAAACTAAGTAACAGGGGCAGTCAGCTGTGCAGATTCACTGCTGAGTCAGACAGCTGTGCAGGTTTACTTCTCTGTTTGTTTCACTTCCCACATAGTCACTACCTTTGTCTCTCTTTCCCCCTTTTTTAATCTGCCAATAAAGTTGTTAATTATCCTGCCTGAAACCACTAAAATGAAACTGCCTGTGAAAGCATTCCATGTTTGATTACTCTATGCAATAGTAAAGTGAAAAAATGATAGGTCTGGAAGCAAATTTCTTTCTGTTATTGCAAGCTTTGCATTTTACACCAGCCAATTGACAGCTGTCTAAAGCCATATTTCATCACAAAGTAGAGACTGAAGTTTTGCTCAAAAGCAATTAATGCTGCTCCCAGCAGTAAATTGTCACAGGTTCAGTATCAGGAATGTTGATGGGTGTGCAGGAACCATGGTGTCCTATAAATTCAGCTGAAAGTGTTGTAAGGCCCTAGAAATATATTTTAAAAATGAAAGACACATGCTCAGCTGCAAATAACTGCTTCCTGTTTTTGACTCTGACTGAGAGACTGTCTGTTAGGACAGTTGTATAGGTAATCTTTTCCTACTCCTGAGAATGAAGTGAGATTTCAAACTAAAATTTCAAGGAATATATTGGAAATCTTGCAAGTGAAGAAGTTGGTCATTTGAGATGGTGTCTTTAAGCTCACAAGTGAATCTGAAAATCAAGCCACATCATCTGAAATTAAACCTTTCTGTCTGATTTTTTTTTAAAGGCTGTCAAAAGATAGATAGCAACTGTCAATTTGCAAAAATTTGTTTGGTTTGCATCCGAATTTCCAAATGACACATAATTTTACAACTATCATTGCAAAATGCAACAATCCTGAATAGAAAATCATTTTTACTGTATGTACTGTAATACATGTAGATGCATGCATCTAACATTAATACATCACTGATATTTACTAGCCTGTCTAAACTGTTTAGTAATGGTGATAATATCTTGAATTTCATTAAAAGACTTCCTGAATATTCATATATATTCAAAAAACAATTTGTAACACTGTTTCCTCGGATATCCAAATGAGTCAAAGTCTTACATTGTTGTGGAATAATATATAATTGTCTGCCAGATATCTTGTACTGTTATTTTATGTGGCATTCTTATTGTTTTCTGTGGCAGGTAATGCTAGAACTTGCACAACTTTACCTTGCTCAAGATGATATTGATGCCTGTCAGCATCAGTGTGCAGTTCTTCTGAAAAGTGACCAAGATAATGATGCAGCTACCATGGTTAGTAGAAATAGAGCATAATGTTAGAAATAACTGAGACCTTATTGTTATTGCTGATCACTTTTAACATTTTAGACAGTTGTCACACAACCGTATCATGAAGACACTAGTGTTCATTTAGTTTTTTTGTAATCCATTGATTACCTTGTATTGAAAGATGAATGAGGTGTATGCCACAGAATTGAGATGGGACCAGATCTTTGTGAGAATATTCAAAATGGGCATAAGAGAAAACCTCAAACCCTTTAGCTTAAATCTCATCAAGAAATCATCTACAGTTTGCTGTCTAGTATATGCATAGGGGTTAATGAGTAAATTTATATCACCATCAAGTGGTTTTGCATTGGTCAATTAGCATTTATTCGCATTTGTTAGTGACAACTTCCCATCATGAATGTACAAGGTACTGAATGAATAAATGACCCCTTTTCTTACTGATTATCAAATAAGTCAGGTAATGAAGTCATGTGTTATCAATCATTTGTTAATTGGTTACAATCTCAATCTTAACTTCTGTCATCTATCTTTATCTCTTTCTCTCCCTCTTGCCACCCCATTTCCTAGCTATACACATGCACAAAAGTTAGTAAAGAACTGTAATTAAGCAAGAATGGTGAACAGAAAACTGAAGATTGAGGATTTCAGCATCAAAACACTACTAAGTTGTTCAATAAATCTTTATTTTGCAAAGGAACACCCTCAATTCTTGAACAATTTCAGCAATACCTGTGTTAGAAGAGTTCAGAAGTGTCGATCACCTCAGGTAGCCCTATTGGTAACCTTAATAGCCTCAAATCGATGTAGCTCTATCACTTAGATATACTAGCATTTCCATTTCTTCTTTAGCTCCTCATTTCTTTGTTACCACCCAGATTCGGATAGGCAGAACATTTTTACGTCACCTTGAGTAAGCTGTTTCCAGACTTGTCCTCTGAATAAAATCAGAAATTGATGTAAAAACTCAACCAGTTCTGGAGACTGGTCACTGGACTTGAAAATTTGATTCTGTTTTCTCTCCATAGACGCTACTAGACCTGCTGAGTTTTTCCAGCAATTTCTGATTTTGTTTCTGATTTTCATTATCCACAGTTTTTTTTTTTGTTCTATGCTGTGAAGACTCCAGTAAGAGAAATGATTTGTTTGAATAAACATTTGTTTTTAGTTAGCATTAGCCCCTTCCTTTTTTAGCAATATGTCTGATGCCTGAATCCACTTTCAAGACACTTTTTAAGCAATGTGTGAGATGTTACACTTATTTTATGTGTGAATGTAGCTGATAGTGATTGTAGAGTACCATTTTTATAGATTATGGTTCAGGAGAAAAGCAGTTACAGGACTGTGCTATTTGTTACAAGCTGACTTCCGTTAAAGGGTTGGCACTGACTATCAAGGGGACTGCAGCTCTCAATTGCTCTACTTTCCTCTCCTAGAATGTTACATTGATCAATTTCATGCCAACAATTAAAGCAAAGAAGCAATTGCTGTTCCATCTAGCAGAACCAATATCTTCATTTCTTATTAGCTGGCAAATAGTTGAACATTAGGATTACCTAATTCTCTAAAATACTGGATATTTGTCCATCCATCTGGGCTCCTAGACCCAAAGCTATAGCTTCCTTGAACAACAATGTGTCAACTATGGTTACCAGCATCATTATCACCTTTCAGTCAGAAAGTATGGATTTAAGCTCCTGTCCAGTTACTTGAATACATTATCCAGATTAATACTTCAGTGTAGAAGCAAGGGAATGATGCTTCATTGGAAGTGTATCTTTCAGATAAGCTGGTTAAACCAAGGGTATTCCTGTCCTCTTCCTTGGATGGACATTGAAAATCACATATTGTTTAAAGAAGAACGTGTTTTTATTTTTTGGTCACTCAGCCAATATTTATCTCTTGACCAAAGCCAGAATAGTTGATTCGTCATTTACTTTCATTGCTTTTTGTGAAAGCTGGCTCTGTGCACAGTGGTTGCTACATTTTTTACAATAGTGACCACAATTCAAAAGTACTTAATTGTCTAGAAAGCACTTGGTAAATAATGAAATTATGAGAGTTACTGTATATGAATTAAAATTCATTCATCGGGAGACACTGAAATTTGTTTCCTGAGCAATGGCCAAAATATTTCATTGTATCGTTTGTCAGACTTGCTCCAAAGCTGAGGGAGATGAGAAAATTAGCCTTGGAACATAGGCATAAACTTTTAAGCTCAGCTGTCTGCCCAACACTAAAAAAGTGACTCTTAAGCTATATCAACAGCACCCTCTGCATGTCCCCAACTGTCATCAATCAATGTATTTATATTTTGAATGCTGGTAGGCTGTTTCTGAGAAAAACAGAGTAGAAGAATGTGTGTAAAAATGTTGGTTCATGGACATCTTCACACATTGCTTACATTGGAATGTACCTTTAGGAATTCATCCTTGGTGTGTGGGGAATGCTAATAAAGCCCTTTGTAAAGTCCATCTAGAACTTTCAAAGCAGTTGTGTAACTGAAGGAAGACCACTTAAATGGATAATACATATGAAGCATATAGTGTGAATTTGAATTATGTATCAACCAATCTTGAGCAGGGGTAATTACTTACTTACATGAAAGATGTTATCAGGTCATTTGGGTGGGTTTTTAATGGGTACTAGCTAACAGGCTATTGGATTCTCTTAAATAAAAACCAAAAGAACTGCAGATGCTGTAAATCAGGAACAAAAACAAAGTTGCTGGAAAAGCTCAGCAGGTCCGGCAGCATCTGTGGAGGAGAAAACAGAGTTAACGTTTTGGGTCCAGTGACCCTTCCTCAGAACTGATGGTGGCTGGGAAAACATCAGTTTATATGCAGAAAATAGGGAGGTGGGTGGGATAGGGAGTAAACAATAGGATAGAGCCCAGGGAGAGAGGAAGACAGTTGGACAGACAAAGGAGTTGCTAACGATCAGACTGGGAGGGTGAGTAGTTGTTAATGGAGACTGTTAGTGACTAAAAACAGCGGGTGTGTAGTGGCAGGCTATGTGGTAACAAGGCCTGGTGTGTGGGGTGAGGGGCTGGGACGTGGGAGAGTTTAGGCCCTAAAATTATTGAACTCAACATTGAATCCGGAGGGCTGTAGGGTCCCCAAGCGGAAAATGAGGTGTTGTTCCTCCAGCTTGTGCTGGGCTTCACTGGAACACTGTAGCAAGCCGGAGACAGAGATGCTGGCCAGGGAGCAAGGTAGTGCATTGAAGTGGCAGGCAACAGGTGGTTCAGGGTCTTTTTTGCGAGTAGAACGTAGACGTTCTGCAAAGCAGTCGCCAAGTCTATGCTTCGTTTCCCCAATGTAGAGGAGACCACATTGTGAGCAGCGAATGCAGTAGACTAGATTCTTGAAAGTGCAGGTGAAGTTTTGCTTCACCTGGAAGGTGTGTTTGGGCCCTTGGATACTGGGGAGTGAGGAGGTAAATGGGCAGGTGTTGCACCTTCGCCGGTTACAGGGTAAGGTGGCGTAGGGCTTTGGGGAGGTGTTGGGGGTGAAGGAGGTATGGACCAGGGTGTCCCGGAGGGAACGGTCCCTGCGGAAGGCGGACAAGGGAGGGGAGGGGAATATGTGTCTGGAGGTGGCAGAAATGGCGTCTGATGATCTTCTGGATGTGGATGCCGGTGGGATGGTAGGTGAGGATAAGGGGAACCCTAACGCTGTTGCAGGAGGGAAGAGAAGGGGTGAGGGCAGAAGTGCGGGAGATAGGTCGGACCCGATTGAGGGCCCTGTCGACAATGGAGCTGGGGAGTCCTCGGTTGAGGAAGAAGCTGGACATTTCGGAGGCTCCCTTGTCAAAGTTAGCCTCATCTGAACATATGCGACGGAGACGGAGGAACTGAGAGAATGGGATGGTGTCTTTACAGGAAGTGGAGTGTGAGGATGTACAGTCCAGGTAGCTGTGGGAATCGGTGGGTTTGTAATGGATATTAGTGGCCAGTCTATCCCCAGAAATGGAAACAGAAATGTTGAGGAATGGAAAGGAGGAGTCATAAATAGACCAGGTGAAAGTGAGGGCAGGGTGGAAATTGGAGGCGAAATTGTTGAAGTTTTCCAATTCTCGATGAGAGAGGGAAGAAGCACCAATGACATCATCGATGTATCGGAGAAAGAGTTGTGGGTGGGGGCCGGAATAGGACTGGAACAAGGAATGTTCTACAAACCCCACAAAGAGACAGGCACAACAAGGCCCCTATGGGTACCCATGGCAACCCCTCTTAACCTGAAGAGAATGAGAGGAGTTGAAAGAGAAGTTGTTGAGGGTGAGGACAATCTCAGCCAAGTGGAGGAGGGTGGTGGTGAGTGGGAATGTTTCAGATCTTTGCTCCAGGAAGAAGCAGAGAGTCCTAAGACCCTCCTGTTACACATCCATGGTAAAGAGGAGGTGGCTGGAGCCAGTAAACTGGAAGCTTTGAAACTGGCGTAAGGCATCACATGAATCATGGATGTATGTGGGTAGGGATTGGACCAGCGGGGAGAAGACTGAGTGAAGGTAGGCCTCCATTCCAGGCAACATCCTGGTAAATCTCCTCTGCACCTCTTCTAACGCTTCCACATCTTTCCTGTAATGCGGTGACCAGAACTGGACACAATACTCCAGATGTGGCCGAACCAGGCTTTTGTTTAGCTGGACCATAACTTCATGGCTCTTGAACTCAATCCCACTATTAATGAAAGCTGTAACCGGTGAAGGTGCAACACCTGCGCATTTACCTCCTCCCTCGCCAGTATCCAAGGGCCCAAACATACCTTCCAGGTGAAGCAACACTTCACCTGCACTTTCAAGAATCTAGTCTACTGCATTCACTGCTCACAATGTGGTCTCCTCGACATTGGGGAAACGAAGCATAGACTTGGCGACTGCTTTGCAGAACGTCTACGTTCTACTCGCAAAAAAGACCCTGAACCACCTGTTGCCTGCCACTTCAATGCACTACCTTGCTCCTTGGCCAACATCTCTGTCTCCGGCTTGCTACAGTGTTCCAGTGAAGCCCAGCACAAGCTGGAGGAACAACACCTCATTTTCCGCTTGGGGACCCTACAGCCCTCCGGATTCAATGTTGAGTTCAATAATTTTAGGGCCTAAACTCTCCCATGTCCCAGCCCCCCACCCCACACACCAGGCCTTGTTACACATAGCCTGCCACTACACACCCGCTGTTGTTGGTCACTAACAGTCTCCATTAACAACTACTCACCCTCCCAGCCTGATCGTTAGCAACTCCTTTGTCTGTCCAACTGTCTTTCTCTCTCTTTGGGCTCTATCCTATCGTTTACTCCCTACCCCACCCACCTCCCTATTTTCTGCATATAAACTGACGTTTTTCCAGCCACCATCAGTTCCGAGGAAGGGTCACTGGACCCGAAACGTTAACTCTGTTTTCTCCTCCACAGATGCTGCCAGACCTGCTGAGCTTTTCCAGCAACTTTGTTTTTGTATTGGATTCACTTTCTCAATTTGCTATGATGAAATTTGAACTCCATTTCAAGATTGCTAATCCAGTATCACAATTACTACATTACTGTACCATGCATAGTTTTGTGATGTGTGTGCATTCATGCAAGAGAGCAAGGTAGATAAGGTACAAGGGTGTAATAGTACTGAGTCTGGAGCTGTTCTTCAACTCCTTCAATGCTACGTGTCTCCCTGGTAACATCCAATGCAGTTCCTTAGATGGTTTGTAATTTCTGAGTTGTCATCAGTTTGAGCTTATTATTGCTTATTATGTTCTATCTAGTCATGCATATAGAGTAATTGCAAGTTGTGGAGAACGTTTGGCACCAAAGAATGCCAAACCTGGGAACTTTCTTATCCAGAACTGTCATTAGCTGGGATCATTAATATTATGAAAGTACAGAGAGCCACCAACAAGGCAGTTTCTTGATGTTCTCTTAAGGTAACATCAGCATCCCTGGATTTCTCCTTGTGACATTCTAGGTTTATAACTGATAGGAGGTGAAGAATCCCTTCATTCAAATAGCAGATAAAGTCTTGCAATCTTTCGTAGCCTCACTCATCTTCTGAAATAAATATAAGATTTGTGAGGTTGTTGGCAAAAACCTTTTGTAATTTTTTTAAGCATATCTTATCCACTACTTGTCTGATACATTCCATGTAATGTATGTTCAAATTAAAGTAATTCTGATGTTGTGTTATAGATGATGGCAGATCTGATGTTCAGAAAGCAGGATTATGACCAAGCCGTGTTTCACTTTCAACAACTTTTGGAACGCAAACCAGGTAAATGTAGCTGTTTATTGCTTTACATTGGTAAACATTTTGTAAGCAGACTGTCTTGCAATTATATTAAAGAATATTAGAACTAGTGATCTAATGCTTGTCATTGTGTCCCTAATTCTGCAAATAAAAGTGCGGAAAATATCATATTTCCTGACCAGAATTTTACCAAGAAGGTGGGGCTAACTGGAATCTGATTTGAGGAAGCTCTGTATTCCATTTCATTACTGAACAGTGCATGTTCTAAATGACAGTTATAAATTTGGGTCTGCCGATGATGCCTAATCTGGTACAGTGCAACCAGCTGTTCCCTTAAATAGTTTTGTCATAATCTTCTTGTGTATATGTATGCATTATTGGGAGAATCTGGGAGTATACCTAGAAGGCTCCCTGCTATTTATTGCAAGGATCCCTGTACCTTTCACAATGTACTCACTTAATCTGTGACAAGGTAGACCAAGTTAACACAAGGCAAGACTACACTTGGTTTGATAAATGAGCTTTATTCTACAGTTGGCTATCCATTTACTTATGATTAAGTAATCCTTGTTACAACCTTTTTTTTAACGCTATTCACAGAGTATCTTATCACAAAAATAAAGAGAACAGATTTGTTGCACCATTTTATGGGGCCTTTTACTTGATGCAAATTCAAAACTTTCCCTGCCTGTGGCAGAGATCGTCCATTTGCAGTTTAACTGACGTGCTAGTACCTGTGTTCTGAATTTTACAAATTTTTCTCCCTGATCAAGTGGGATGGTTGATCAGCACCAGGATTCTTTGTATTTTCCAGAATAGTATTGCCTAGCTAACAACTTGACCACTGTTTGGAATTTCTGAAAAGAACAAATCAGCATCTTGCTTTTCAAATATTTCTTTGGGTCTAAATAAAAACCGAAAGAACTGCAAATGTTGTAAATCAGGAACTAAAACAGTTAGCGTTTCGAGTCCGGTGACCCTTCCTCAGAATTGTTCACCTAGACCCGAAACATTAACTCTGTTTTTCCCTTCACAAATGCTGCCAGACCTGCTGAGCTTTTCCAGCAACTTTGCTTTTGTTCCTCATTTCTTTGGGTCTGTTGCTTTGGGTCAGTATTTGCTCATAAATTTTTAAACCACAAATGACCAAGACATTTGAGTCTGATAATGATCAAAAATCTCTAAATGTGACAGTTTGCTTTTATGCTTTTTATTTTTTAGATAATTTTATGACATTAGCACGTTTGATTGATTTGTTGAGGAGAGCTGGAAAACTGGAAGAAGTTCCCAGATTCCTTGATATGGCTGAAAGGCATACTTCAAGACCAACTTCTGAGCCTGGCTTTAATTATTGCAAAGGATTGCACCTCTGGTAAGTCGTCCTACAATTATGATTAAAAACCTAAGTTCTAATGGCTCAGTGAACAAATGTAACACATGACAGAACATCAGTAAGTCGAGGCAGATCACAAGTTTGATCTGGCATTTGCTAATTTACCCATTACTGTCAAAGAAACAGTAAAGGTAATGAATTGATCTTCACTTTCTTTTATTGAAGTGGAGGGTGAAATGCATTAAGAGCCACAGAGTAGCTATAAACAAAGCCATTTGCTCACAAGGAGCACCAACAAGCAGGTCATCAGTCATCAGAATTGTTCAGATGCAGTACTAGTGGCTAAGCCAGATTGGTGTGCCCCACAGTATACTGCGAGGATCTTGTGAATTGAGGTGTTTTGCTGCTGTCTCCAGAACTTGACCCTCCAGAGGTGAGTGGACCTTGAAAGGAGTGAGATGCTAAATGGATCCAGCTAAGGGAGATGAAAGAAGAGAATACTACAGACCAATTGGTGATCAGGCTGCACAGGAAGCGGAGTGGTACCACTTCAAGAATTCAATTCTGGTTGGTGACCATGTCGGGAACTCTGATTCCTACCATAAGATATAGTAGTAGAATTAGGCCATTTGGCCCATCGAGTCTGCTTTGCATATCATGGCTGATGTTTCTCGACCCCATTCTTCGGCCTTATTCTCATAACTTTTAATCCACTTACTAATTAAGAACCTATCTATCTCTGTTTTAAAGACGCTCAATGATTTGCCTTCCACATCTCTGTGCAACAATTAGTTCCACAGCTTCATCACCCTCTGGTTGAAGAAATTCCTTTTTCTCTCAGTTTTGACTGGAGTCCAAGTCTGTCTTACCAGTGGAAACATCTTGTCCACTCTATTCAGGTCTCTCAGTGTTTTCTAAGTTCCACTCAAATCCCCCTCCCCACCTCCAATCCCAAAATTCTAAATTTCATTGAGTACAGAGCCAGAGCCCTTAACTGTTCCTCATAAGACAAGGCCTTCATCACTGGGATCATTCTGGTGGACCTCCAAGGCCAGCACATCCTTTCTTAGATACCAGACCCAAACTGCTCTTAATATTCCACATGCAATGTGACCAGAGTCTTGTACAGCCTCAGCAGTGTGTCCCTGCTCTTGTATTCTAGCCCTCTCGTTTTAGCCACATTTCATCTGAGTGTTCTCACTCAACAGGACTGCATACTCCATAACTTATTTTATCTTTCTGTGAGAGAACATTAATTGAAAGTACAACTTTGATTAGATCCACTCATACCACCAGTGCATGGTACTCATTTGTTCAGTGGTCTCAATGGCTCAGTTCAAAGACCATTGCTTTGCTTCAACACTTCTCCCCTCTTCTGAGCTTTGCCTTGAAGCAGTGAAAGCTTGGACATCCGGTGCCATGAATTAACATTTCTCGTGTTAGTACAAGTTTTAAAAGTGCCCATTAACAAGGGAGTTAGTTCCAGTGATCCACTGAGTGCTCTAACCAATACTCAGCTTCGGTTTCCTGCTGCTTCTGCATGGTGCTTGCCTTGTGACGACGAGTTAGGTGGAGACAAACTGCCGTATTGTGTCAGTTTGCATCTGAGAACCCCTTGGTGATCATCTGCTTCAATAAGCTGCTAGTTGGAGTAACTCCAGAGATTACTGCTCTGTCTTCAAGGCAGAAACAGCACAGGCACTGGCCCCTATTGCAGAGCTGGTCCCTTAGTCAGCATGCCCTGAAGGGTGGCATCGTCTCCCTCTTTAGTAACTGTCTTACTTTGTATTGTGGGTGGAGATTGAGTTGCAGTGCAGCAAGCATCTAGTCCATGCATCTCTGAACCATTAGTTCTATTCTCTAGTCCATGCTATTGAGCATGACACAAATGCTGTTCATGTCTGTGTGCTGTCCCTGCATCCACTTCCACTGCTACTGTTCTGGCTCCCCATGGTTTTGATCTCTCTCCCTCAGCAGAGGAGCTTATGGTTTTAAGACCATGCACAATGGTGGTGTCCATGAGCTGAATGGACTCCTCCTCCATTCTTAGCCCATTAGCTCATTGTGCCTCAGAGAACTCAGATGTGGGCAGAATAATCACAGCCAAACCCACCGGCTCAGCAAGCACGTCAACAACCTCATCCACAACCTGGGCTACAAATCTTCTCAAACTTTAAATCACTATCAGTTTTGTAACAAAAGTATTCTTTCATTAAGAAGAAATATAGAACATAGAACAATACAGCGCAGAACAGGCCCTTTGGCCCTCGATGTTGCGCCGACCTGTGAACTAATCTAAGCCCATCCCCCTACACTATCCCATCATCATCCATATGCTTATCCAAGGACTGTTTAAATGCCCCTAATGTGGCTGAGTTAACTACATTGGCAGGCAGGGCATTCCATGCCCTTACCACTCTCTGAGTAAAGAACCTGCCTCTGACATCTGTCTTAAATCTATCACCCCTCAATTTGCAGCTATGCCCCCTCGTACTAGCCGACATCATCATCCTAGGAAAAAGACTCTCACTGTCCACCCTATCTAATCCTCTGATCATTTTGTAGGTCTCTATTAAATCCCCTCTTAGCCTTCTTCTCTCCAATGAGAACAGACCCAAGTCCCTCAGTCTTTCCTCATTAAACCTTCTCTCCAGACCAGGCAACATCCTGGTAAATCTCCTCTGCACCTTTTCCAATGCTTCCACATCCTTCCTGTAATGGGGCGACCAGAACTGTACTTCCAAGTGAGGCCGCACTAGCGTTTTGTACAGTTGCAGCATGACATCACGGCTCCGCAACTCAATCCCTCCACCAATGAAACCTAACACACCGTATGCCTTCTTAACAGCACTATCAACTGGGTGGCAACTTTCAGGGATCTATGTACCTGGACACCAAGATCCCTCTGCACATCCACACCACCAAGAATCTTTCCATTGACCCAGTATTCTGCCTTCCTATTATTCTTCCCAAAGTGCATCACCTCACATTTATCTGCATTGAACTCCATTTGCCACCTTTCAGCCCAATTCTGCAGTTTATCCAAGTCTCCCTGCACTCTGCAACATTCTTCCACACTGTCCACCACTCCAACGACTTTAGTGTCATCTGCAAACTTACTAACCCATCCACCTATGCCTGCGTCCAAGTCATTTATATA
Source organism: Ginglymostoma cirratum (assembly GCA_024137785.1). Taxonomy (NCBI): domain Eukaryota; kingdom Metazoa; phylum Chordata; class Chondrichthyes; order Orectolobiformes; family Ginglymostomatidae; genus Ginglymostoma; species Ginglymostoma cirratum. The sequence continues at coordinate 54,342,127 of JAHRHZ010000144.1, forward strand.
AATGACAAACAGCAGTGGTCCCAAAACAGATCCTTGTGGCACACCACTAGTAACCGGACTCCAGGCTGAATATTTTCCATCAACCACCACTCTTTGGCTTCTTTCAGAAAGCCAGTTTCTAATCCAAACTGCTAAATCTCCCTCAATCCCATGCCTCCGCATTTTCTCCAATAGTCTACCATGTGGAACCTTATCAAAGGCTTTACTGAAGTCCATGTACACCACGTCAACTGCCTTACCCTCATCCACATGCTTGGTCACCTTCTCAAAAAACTCAATGAGGTTTGTGAGACACGACCTGCCCTTGACGAATCCATGTTGACTATCTCCAATCGAATTGTTGCTTGCTAGATGATTATAAATCCTATCTCTTATAATCCTTTCCAAAACTTTTCCTACAACAGATAGAAGGCTCACTGGTCTATAGTTACCTGGTTCATCTCTACTGCCCTTCTTGAACAACATTTGCAATCCTCCAGTCCTCTGGTACTAAACCTGTAGACAATGACGACTCAAAGATCAAGGCCAAAGGCTCCGCCATCTCCTCCCTAGCTTCCCAGAGAATCCTCGGAAAAATCCCATCTGGCCCAGGGTATTTATCTACCTTCACACCTAGGATTGATAACACCTCCTCCTTACTAACCTCAATCCTGTTATATTGTTCTATTTTGTCTAGGTACACTGGAGAACCAAATGATGCACTCCGACACTTCAATAAGGCACGCAAGGACAGTGATTGGGGACAAAATGCAATTTATAACATGATAGAGATCTGCATGAATCCAGACAATGATACCATTGGAGGTGAAGTCTTTGAGAACCTGGATGGAGATATGCGGTAAGAGTAAATTACTATTTATCTTGTATGTTTAGGAGTGAAAGACTTAGAAAGAGAATTAGGCCATTCGGCATTTTGAGCTTATTTTACAATTCAATAACATCATGGCTGATAGGGTTATGGTTTGAATACCACTTTGCTGTATGCTTCCCCTTATCCCTGACTCCCTCATTTATCAAAAACCTATCTACTACATGTATATTCCATTTCCTTTGCAATAAATGCAAACATTTCATTTGACTTCCTAATTATTTACTGTATCTGCATACTAACTTTTTGAGATTCATGTCCAAGACCTCTAGATCCCTCTGTAACACTATATTCTGCAATCCCTTTTTATTTAAATAGTATACTGATTTCTGTTCTTCCTACCAAAGAGCGCAAGTTTCCATTTTCCGGCATTATTCTCCATCTGTCATTGTTTCCCCCTTTCACATAACCTTTTTATAGCCTTTTGCACACTCTACCCCCTCTTGACAATTTACCTAACATGCTGTCATCAACAAACTTAGCCAGTATGCAGTTGGTCCCTTCAAGTAATTAACACATGCCACTCTATCAGTTACGGCTTTTCATCCTGAAAAATATCATTTTTATTTCACCCATGGGATGTGGGCATCGCTGGCTTATTAACCATCCCTAATTGCCTTTGAGAAGGTGGTAGTGAGTTGACTTCCTGAACAACTGCTGTCCGTGTGGTGTAGGTACACCCATAGTGCGTGAGGGATTGAGTTCTGAATTTTGACCCACTGACAACAGTGATGTTGTTCCAAGTCAGAATGGTGTGTGGTTCAGAGGGAAACTGCAGGTACCGGTACTTCCGTGCATCTGTCCTTGTCCTTCTACGTGGTCATGTGTTTGGAAGGTGCTGTCTAAGGAGCCTTCATGAGTTTTTGCAGGACATCTTTTACATTGATTGATTCATTGATTTATTGTCACCTGTACAAAATACAGTGAAAAACTTAGTTTACAAGTGGTACAGGCAGATCATCGTAAGCAAAGGATGTACAGATCAAAAAGACTTAGAGGCATACAGGTTAAATTGCACAGGGTGTGTGCTAGATGAGATCAACGTTAGCAAGATCAGTGTTATTTGAGGCTAGAGAGTCCATTCATCAGTCTGATAACAGCCAGGAAGAAGCTGTTCCTGAACCTGTTCATGCGTGTATTCAGGCTTCTGTATCTTCTGCCTAACAGAAGAGGTTGTAGGAGATCATTACTGGGGTGCAATAGGTCTTTGATGATGGCAGCTTTTCCGCGGCAGCAGGCTGTATGAATGAGTCCATGGATGGAAGGTTGGCTTCTGTGATGGTCTGGGCTGTGCACACAACCTTTTGTAGTTTCTTATGGTGCTGGGCAGAGCAGTTACATACCAGGCCGTTATGCACCCGGACAGTATGCTTTCAATGGTGCATCTATAGAAGTTGGTGAGGGACCTTATGGGCATGCCAAATTTCCTGAGCTACCTGAGGAAGAAGAGGCATTGTTGTGCCTTCTTGACTGTCGCATATACGTGGGAAGTCCAGGATAGGTTGTCAGTTATAGTCATCTGAGGAACCTGATGCTCTTCACCCTCTCAACCTCAGTTCCGTTGATGTAGATGGGGGCATGTTTGCCTCCTTTCTTTCTGAAGTCAATGATCAGTTCTTTAGTTTTGTTTTCGTTGCACCATGTAACCAAGCCCTCTATCTCCCTTCTATAGTTTGACTCATCATTGTCAGCGAACATGTAGATGGTGTTTGTTTGGAATTTGACAACACAGTCATAGTTGTAAAAGGAGTGAAGTAGGGGGCTGAGGATGCAGCCTTGAGGAGCTCCAGCGTTGAGTGTTATTATGGAGGAAGTGCAGTTACCTATCTTCACTGATTGTGGTCTGTGGGTCAAAAAGCTGAGGATCCAGTTGCAGAGGGTGGAGCCGAGACCAAGGTCACGGAGTTTTGAGATCAGTCTGGAGGGGATAAAGGTGTTGAAGGTGGGGCTGTAGTCAACAAGCAGGAGCCTGAGATAACAAGGTGTGGAGCTGGATGAACCCAGCAGGCCGAGCAGGAAAGCTTGACGTTTCGGGCCAAGACCCTTCATCAGAAATGAGGGAGGGGAAGAGGGTTCTGAAATAAATAGGGAGAGAGGGGGAGGTGGAGAGGATAGGTGGAGAGGAGACAGACAAGTCAAAGAGGCGGGGATGGAGCCAGTAAAGGTGAGTGTAGGTTGTGGGGGGAGGGGAGGGTAGGGAGGAGATAGGTCAGTCCAGAGAGGACGGACAGGTCAAGGGGGCAGGATGAGGTTAGTAGATAGGAGATGGGGCTGCGGCTTGAGGTGGGAGGAGGGGATAGGTGAGAGGAAGAACACGTTAGGGAGGCAGGGACGAGCTGGGCTGGTTTTGGGATGCGGTTGGGGGAGGGGAGATTTTGAAGCTTGTGAAATCCACATTGATACCGTTGGGCTGCAGGGTTCCCAGGCTGAATATGATTTGCTGTTCCTGCAGCCTTCGGGTGGCATCATTGTGGCACTGCAAGAGGCCCAGGATGGACATGTCGTCTGAGGAATGGGAGGGGAAGTTGAAATGGTTTGCGACTGGGAGGTGCAATTGTTTGTTGCGAACTGAGCGCAGGTGTTCTGCAAAGCGGTCCCCAAGTCTCCGCTTGGTTTCCCCGATGTAGAGGAGGCCACAACGGGTACAGTGGATGCAGTATACCACTTTGGCAGATGTGCAGGTGAACATCTGCTTGACGTGGAAAGTCTTCTTGGGGCCTGGGATTGGGGTGAGGGAGGAGGTGTGGGGGCAGGTGTAGCACTTTCTGCGGTTGCAGGGAAAAGTGCCGGGTGTGGTGGAGCTGGAGGGGAGTGTGGAGCGGACAAGGGAGTCGCGGAGGGAGTGGTCCCTCCGGAAGGCAGATAAGGGTGGGGAGGGAAAAATGTCTTTGGTGGTGGGGTCTGATTGCAGATGGCGGAAGTGTCGGAGGATGATGCGTTGGATCTGGAGGTTGGTGGAGTGGTATGTGAGGACAAGGGGGATTCTTTTTGGGTTGTTATTGCGGGGACGGGGTGTGAGGGATGAGTTGCGGGAGACACGGTCGAGGGCATTCTCGACCACTGAGGGGGGGAGGTTGCGGTCCTTGAAGAACGAGGACATCTGAGATGTATGGAAGTGGAATGCCTCATCCTGGGAGCAGATGCGGCGGAGGCGAAGGAATTGGGAATAGGGGATGGCATTTTTGCAGGAATGTGGGTGGGAGGAGGTGTGTTCCAGGTAGCTGTGGAGTCGGTGGGCTTGAAATGGATTTCGGTTTCTATGTGGTTACCTGAGATGGAGATAGAGAGGTCCAGGAAGTGGAGAGAGGTGTTAGAGATGGTCCAGGTGAACTTAAGGTTGGGGTGTTGGTGTTGGTGAAGTGGATGAACTGTTCGAGCTCCTCGTGGGTACACGAGGCGGCGCTGATACAGTCATCAATGTAACGGAGGAAGAGGTGGGGTTTGGGGCCAGTGTAGGTACGGAAGAGGGATTGTTCCACGTAACCTACAAAGAGACAGGCATAGCTTGGGCCCATGCGGGTACCCATGGCCACCCCCTTTGTCTGTAGAAAGTGGGAGGAATTGAAAGGGAAGTTGTTGAGGGTGAGGACAAGTTCGGCTAAGCGGATGAGGGTGTCAGTGGAGGGGGTTTGGTCAGTTCTGCGGGACAGGAAGAAGCGGAGGGCCTTTAGGCCATCTGCATGGGGAATACAGGTGTATAGGGACTGGGCGTCCATAGTAAAAATGAGGTGTTGGGGACCAGGGAGTTGGAAGTTCTGGAGGAGGTGGAGGGCGTGGGTGGTGTCACAGACGTAGGTAGGGAGTTCCTGGACCAAGGAGGTGAAAATGGAGTCTAGGTAAGTGGAGAGGAGTTTGATGGTGCAGGAGCAGACGGAGACAATGGCTTGACCCGGGCATTCAGGTTTGTGGATTTTGGGAAGGAGATAGAAGTGGGCAGTGCGGGGTTGGGGAACGATGAGGTTGGAGGCGGTGGGAGGTCACCTGAGGTGATGAGATTGTGGATGGTTTGGTGCTCGGGGGTGGGGTTATGATCCAGGGGGCAGTAGGAGGAGGTGTCGGAGAGTTGGCGCCTGGCCTCAGCGATGTAGAGGTCAGTGCGTCAAACTACAACTGCGCCTCCCTTGGGTTTTATGGTGAGGTTGGGATTGGAGCGGAGGGCTGCACGTTCTGCGGGGGAGAGGTTGGAGTGGGTGAGAGGGGTAGAGAGGTTGAGGCGATTGACGTCTCAGTTGGAGATGAAGAGGTCAAGGGAGGGTAGGAGGCCTTGGGGTGGTGTCCAGGAGGAGGGCTTGTGTTGGAGGCGGGAGAAGGGGTCAGTGGAGGGAGGGTTAGGTTCACGGTTGAAGAAGTAAGCGTGGAGGTGGAGGCGGCGGAAAAACTGCTCAGTGTCCAAGCGTGAGCGGTGTTCGTTGATATGTGGGTGGAGCCGGACAAAGGTGAGCCCTTTACTGAGGACTGACTGTTCACCCTCAGTAAGGGGGAGGTCTGGGGGGATGGTGAAGACTCAGCAGGGCTCAGTATTGCTGTCTTCTCTGGAGCTGCTGGCTGTGGAGGCTGTGGGCGGAGCGTTGTGGGCAGAGCGTTGTCGGCGTCGGCAGTGTGCGGCGTTGCGACTGCGTTGGCAGTGGGCGGAGTTGTGTCAGTGTTGGTGGTGGGAGGAGTTGTGTCGGCGTCAGCGGTGGGTGGAGCGGCATCAGCAGTGGGCAGAGCGGGGTAGGCGGCGGCAGCAGCAGTGGTGACGGTAGTGTCTGTGGTGTTGGTCTCGGAGATGGAGGTGGTGGCTTCAGCAGCGATGGCGTTCGCTGTCCCGGAGGTGGCGGATGGTGTCTTTGATGTCCATATGTTCTAGGGATGAGTGCAGGGCTGGGGATATGGCATCCTCTATGGACCTGTTACATCAGTAGGCAAATTATAGGGGGTCAAGATGGGCTGGGAGACTGGAGTTGATGTGGGCCACAACCAGCGTTTCGCAACACTTTATGACTATTGAGGTCAAAGCCACTGGGCAGTAGTCATTAAGGCACTTTGCATGTGTTTATATGGCACAAATACTGCCATTGTGCGCCAGTGTCAGATGCCATGCCAGTCAGGGGGGTTGCTTTGTCCTGAATAGTGTTAAGCTTCGAATGTTGTTCGAGCTGCACCCATTCATTATTTTTATACTTTAGTTTAAATTTGATTCAATATAAGAATCAATTATTGCATCAAACTGTTGATTTTATCATGCATGACCCTGTTTGAAGACTAAAGTCTCTAACAGAGTGAAATTAACTTTCCCAGTTTTGATTGGGCTTATGAGGGAGAAAAAAAATAGTTTTGCTTATTTTTCCCAATGACGTGTAATTTTTTTCTGTAGAATTTAGAGTGCCAAGTTAATTTGTCTATTGGTAGCTTACTAGCTGGTCATAGTAATTTATCAAGATTCACAATGTTTGGATGCTTTGTATATGCAATTGTAATTGCGTATAAACTATCTTATGCTTGTATGGGAGTACAATACAGTTTCACAGCAACAAGGACTAGTACTTGAAAAACACTGATCAAAATAAGGTAAGAAGTTTTGGATGTTTTACTTTACTTACTTTTGTTGCCAATAGAAACTCAACTGAAAAGCAGGAGTCAGAACAGTTGGCTGTGATGACAGCAGAAAAACTACTGAAGGAACTCAAACCTCAGACTATTCAAGGCCATGTTCAGTTGCGCATAATGGAAAGCTGCTGCCTCATGGCAACAAAGCATAAAGCAAATGTGGAACGAGCTCTCAATGTCTTCACTGAAATAGCAACGGCTGAGGTTAGTCTTGTATAAATCACAAGATATGAGTGGCGAAGTATTTTGGTAAACTCAATTTATGTGTTCCTGAAATGATTTTAGAGTTTTTCTTTCCGTTACTGTATTAGAAGCATTGTTCACATTTTGTGTATAGACTTATCAGTCTTAAACTGACTTTACACAATTCTAATAAAAGAACATTGTCCTGAGAGCTTGAGGAGAATATTAAATGGATGAGTTTGTGCCTGATATTTTGTGGGTTGGGCTGGCTTTAGGTGTCAAAACAGGAAAAGTTAGCTTCCTGACTGAAATATACCGATTTTCAACTTTAACTAAAGTTGTAGAGACTAGGACTGAGTTGCATGTGTTTGTTGGGTAAGAAAGTGTAAACTTTTACTTTGTACAACTAAAGTACTTTATAAAGTATTTTGTACTTTAGACGAAGTTAGTTTGTAATAGGACTTAAACTGAAATTGGAATCAAAAAATTCTGTTTGATTTCTGTAGCTGACAGCCTTAAGCGGAGTTTTCTTTCTCAAGCGCTCCAGGGCAGAAGCAGTTTAATAAAGAACGAGCTGAAACTGGATCCTCATTAAGTGTCTCAGATTTCCCGCTTGTGTGGGAGCATAAATAAGTAGGCAACTTGGTGTGACATAACATTTGAGACTGCAACCTGCAATAAAGTGAGAGAGTTGAACACATCAAGGAGTTAAGTGGAGGAAGGAATGAAGTGTTTGTTTGCTTTTGCCTAAATAAAATAGCTGTGGGTAGAATTGGTGAATGCTTTTGGTCTATAAGGTAAAAGTAAGGTCTTTATTTTGTGTTTCAGTCTCCAGTCATTTTTTCACTTTTTCTTAAAAGATGGCTTGGTAGATACAAAATTGATGCTGGTGTGTTTATTAAAAAAAGTGTAAACAACAGTGATACACGAGTCATGAATAAATTAATTAAAATAGGATAGTGACGGCAGGATGGGTGATTTGGAAGTTGCCGGCCATCAAGTTGATTGAGAGCAAACACATCTATAGTTAATACGTTCAACTCGAGAAATCTTGGAACTGAGTTGAGCTGGAGTCCAAACTGCAGACATTGCACCACATCAGGGAGGGGAAAGTTACCTGACACTTTGCTCCAGGAAGTGATCACATCCATCAGATTAGGTATTTCAAATTTGGCCTGTGGTCAGGGACAAAGGAATGTGACTACAGGTGAGGTAGATGTAAGGGTCTAAGGTGTAGCTTTCAAGAAGCTTCAATCTCTGCGATCGTCCAACAGTTACAAGGCTCCCGTAAATTGTTTGGACGATAGCAGGGGTTACAAGCAGGGTGAGTTAATTAACCATGGCACCACGGCACAGAGTTCCATTCAAGTTGTAGTAGGATACAGTATAATTAAGGGATTAGTTGCTGTTCTCTGCACCAATTAGCATGAGTTCCGAAGGCTGTGTTGCCTGCCTGGTGCCAGGGTTTAGAACAGTTCCTTGGGGCTGGAGAGGTACTTACACTGGGACAGAAGGGATCCAATATTATCAGAGATAACAAGGTGTGGAGCTGGATGAACACAGCAGGCCAAGCAGCATCATAGGAGCAGGAAAGCTTGACGTTTCGGGCCTAGACCCTCCAATATTCATGTTTGAAGATACCAAGAACTGCCGATGCTGGGGAGGGGAAGGGAGCTGGGAAATAAATGGAGGAGGGGTAGGGTTTGTTGGCGCATGGCTGCGAGCGTGAAGCTGAGCGTGGAACCCATCCCCCTCCCTCTATTTATTTCCCAGCTCCCTTCTCCTCCCCCAGTTCTGAAGAAGGGTCCTGACTCGAAATGTTGACTTTTCTACTCCTTTGATGCTACCTGACCTGCTGTGTTCTTCCAGCTCCATACTGTGTTGACTTGTCATTCATGTTGGTCCTACTAAAATTGTTAGGACTAGAAAAGATGTTCTGCTTAAAGATTTTGAATAGCTAAGAGTTACATTAGGAGAGCAGAACCTCCAAAGTGTTAACTCTGGATTACTGCCTAAGCCATGGGTAAATTGGCATAAGGTGGTAAATACAGTCAAAAAGATAGATGCATGGCTCAAAGATTAAGGTGCCTCACAGGAGGCTGCTGAGTAAGGTGAGGGCCCATGGTGTTCGAGGTGAGTTACTGGCATGGATTGAGGATTGGCTATCTGACAGAAGGCAGAGAGTTGGGATAAAAGGCTCTTTTTTGGAATGGCAACCGGTGACAAGTCGTGTCCCGCAGGGTTCAGTGTTGGGGCCGCAGCTGTTCACTTTATATATTGATGATCTGGCTGAAGGGACTGGGGGACATTCTGGCGAAGTTTGCCGATGATACGAAGTTGGGTGGACAGGCAGGTAGTGCGGAGGAGGTGGGGAGGCTGCAGCATGATTTAGACAGTTTAAGAGAGTGGTCCAGGAAATGGCTGCTGAAATTCAACGTGAACAAGTGTGAGGTCTTGCACCTTGGAAAAAAGAATACAGGCATGGACTATTTTCTGAACGGTGAGAACATTCATAAAGCTGAAGTACAAAGGGATCTGGGAGTGCTAGTACAGGATTCTCTGAAGGTTAACTTGCAGGTTGAGTCTGTGATTAAGAAAGCGAATGGAATGTTGTCATTTATCTCAAGAGGGTTGGAATATAAAAGCAGTGATGTGCTTCTGAGACTTTATAAAGCTCTAGTTACGCCCCATTTAGAATACTGTGTCCAATTTTGGGCCCCACACCTCAGGAAGGACATACTGGCACTAGAGCGTGTCCAGCGGAGATTCACACGGATGATCCCTGGAATGGTAGGCCTAACATACGATGAACGGCTGAGGATCGTGGGATTGTATTCATTAGAGTTTAGAAGGTTGAGGGGAGATACAATAGAACCTTACAAGATAATGCTTGGCTTAGAAAGGGTGGACGCTGGGAAGTTGTTTCCGTTAGGTGGCGATACTAGGACCTGTGGGCACAGCCTTAGAATTAGAGGGGGTCAATTTAGAACGGAAATGAGGAGACATTTCTTCAGCCAGAGAGTGGTGGGCCTGTGGAATTCATTGCCACGGAGCGCAGTGGAGGCCGGGACGTTAAATGTCTTCAAGGCAGAGATTGATAAGTTCTTGATCTCGCAAGGAATCAAGGGCTATGGGGAGAGTGCGGGTAAGTGGAGTTGAAATGCCCATCAGCCATGATTAAATGGCGGAGTGGACTCAATGGGCCGAATGGCCTTACTTCCACTCCTATGTCTTATGGTCTTATGGTCTTATTAGCGCTAAAGGAACAAGTTCAGTTCATGCGGCACTGGCATCACTGCTGATATAGAAGGGAGCTACTGTTGTAAAATGGGCTTCACTTGAACCACGCTGGGACCAGAGTTCTGGTAAATTGAATAAAAAGGACTATGGAGAAGGCTTTAAACTAAAGTGTGAGTGGATTCTGAGGAAGAAATACAAAGGCTGACAAAGCAAAAGAATGTAACAGCATTGCAGGACAGCTATTTTGTTAATGTGTGACAGGAAGGAACAGAGTGTACAAATATTAAGAATGACGGCAAATAAGAATGAATGGGAAAATAAAGCAAAATTGATGGCTCCAAGAACTGAGGGCAGAGTTGGCTGGAGTAGACTGAGAAAGGGTGTTATGGACCAGACCAAACCTCCTCAAAATATTCAAAAGATAGACTAGACCCTAACAGTTTTCTTATTTTAAAACGTAAATGTAAGGTGTTGTGTTTCAAATGCAATTTGATAGGTCAAACTACCAGATTTAAAATAAAACATACTTTATTTATCCACTGTAGTTAAAATACAACAAAAGAAAGAAGGAATTAGAATAACTTAACTCTATGGAAAAACTTAACTGAATAACAGAAACGGTAACTATTACTAATTAACTGTTCCAATAGAGTAATGTCACATAAACACACCCTTGAAAAAAGGCAAATTCAGAACACAGATTGTCTCACATGTAACTCCCATAGCAGGGACAGGACCCCCGGCTTTTGGCTGAGGGAAAAATAGCTTCCATTTCTCTAAGAACCCAACAACAACTGCTAAAAGCTAAACAAAAGAGCCTGGTTCTCTGGGAATTTGACCACACCCATTCAGGCTGCTTCTACTGTTTCAACTTTTTTAAAAAAAACACCCAAGGCTTCACAAGTTGTTTATCTTCTCATAGACTGCTCAGTACTTCTGCCTTGAAACCTGTCTTCAAAAAAAGACCAGGAACAAACACCTCTTAAGGCCACAGCATCCTCACAAGTGGTTTAGCAGAAAAGATGCATGATGAACAATGGCAGACTGTTAAGAAAGTAGCTCATGACTCCAACAAAGATGTGTCCTAGTGAGGAATGAGGATTCGAGGAAGGGAATAAACCAATCTTGGTTAACCAAGGAATTTAAGGATGGTATCCAATTGAAAGAAAAAAGAACATGCAATATTGTAAACATTTGTAGTAACCCAGAGGATTGGGTAAGTTTTAAAAATCAACAAAAGGTGAGCAAGAAAAGGTAGAGGGAGAAAACAAGCTCTGAGGGTAAACAAGATGAAATGAAGAAAAAATGTCTTCAATCTTCCTTCTAACACCACAAATCAGTCTTCTCTGCACCGCTTTCAGTGTTTCAATGTCCATCTCAAACTGAACAAAATCTTTACAGTGAATGTTGTACCAGTCTGTTGTACAATAGTGATACTATATTGTTCTAGCTGTAAAGTTCATTTTTTTGGCATTTATTGATTTTTTTTGTTCTGTATTGATTTGATATTCTGTGTGTCGAGTTGACAATATATTTGCTGCTTTATTCTTATTTAATTCAGACAGATTCATAACTTAATTTTCCTTCACATGCCCAGTGTCTCAAAGTCTTCCTGGAGCCCACTGACTCTCGTTTCCACCCTGGACACTGAGAAGCTGCCTTCAGGCATCTACAGATGCTATGGGAGTGCTGTAACTTGACTGAAAAATTCTAGTCCACCTCTGATCATTGGATTGACTTCACCTCTTTAATTACTTTAATCAAACACCTGCCATTCGTGGGCAGAAAACTATTCTGCCTTAGCCCTTTTCTGATCCATTTCAGGGTGAAAATCCTACCCTTTATTTCATTCACCCTGTAATGTTAAGGTCCAGTTCCACTGTTTCTTCTAATCCTTCATCTGGATATCAGGCCAATGCTATTGAGCTTCAAAATCCAAGTCATTGATGCAATTGTTTGATTGTATTTATCTAAAAACCACGCCCTGATAAATCATACCACTGCTTACTTCTGTCCTGACAGAATTCTAAAAACAAGCATAAGCATAAAATCACATCCATCATAAATGAGAGTAATAAGAGCAGGCAGGAGATACCTTAAAGTAGAATTAAGGAAGAGAAAAGGATTTAATGCAACAGTGGGAGTTATTTCTCGGCTCCTGTTAGCAACTGTGAAATGGTAGAATGTATAATTACGAGGGTGGATATGGTTTCAACTTTTGCAAATGGCAAATCTTAACTTTAAAATGAAGATTAATGCATTTTTTGTTAGCCAAAGTTCCTAAAACATTTGCAGAAATAGACAGGTATATGGAATTAGGTTTACAGACCAGCCCTTGTCTTGAATATGGAATAGGCTCAGAAATTAAATGGTTTGTTCCTGTTCCTGTTCCTGTGTTCCTGCCCATTGTTATGTGGTTCAGAAAACTACTTATAGATTTTCATGATTAACCTTTTATTCCTTTAAAGTTTAAGCAAAAATAATACCATATGTGTTGAACTTCACAAAATGATTTTTGGAAGACCATCTCGTAGATTTATCTGCTCTGTCATCTTCTCATGATGTCAAGACCTTTGGTTAAGCAGGATCTTCCTTCTCTGAATCTGCGTATGCTATTTGTTTGATACATTTTCTACCCTAAATCTTTAGAATTTTCTGAAAAATACTATCAGCTGTCCTGAAAAGCAAATTCTGAAACACCTGTTCAGCAAATGAAAACATTGCAAAATTAATTCATTTGTAGATTCATCTTTTGAAAGAGAAATTGTGTTAAATTTGTTAATTAGAACTTTTTGAGGATGTAATAAACAAAGTAGATAAGGAGGGCTGGAGACATGATGTACTCAGATTTCCAAAAGGCATTTGATAAAGTGTCACATTAAAGCATCTGTATAAGATGAGAGCACTTGGGGCTTACATATTCCGTAGATAAAGAATCAATCAATAAGAAGCAGAAAGTAGGCATAGATGAGTCTTCTTCCTGTTGTGAAGGTGAGGTGAACAAGATCAGAAATCACACGACACGAGGTTATAGTCCAATAGGCTTATTTGAATACACAAGGAGGAATGAGGCTCCGAAAGCTTGAGTTTTCACATAAACCTGTTGGACTATAACTTGGTGTCGTGTGATTTCTGACCTTCTTCCTGTTGACACGGGGATCGGTGCTAATCCTCAAGAATTTTCAATCTGTATCAATGACTTGGATATAGAAACCAAATTAAAGCTGACTATATGTCTTAATGACGTGGAGATAGGTTGGTAAGTAAGTTGACAAGAGGAAATAGTCTGCAAAGGGGTAAAGTTAGAGTAAGTGAGTGAGCAAAAATTCAGTAGATGGAATGTAGGAAAATGTGAACAGAAGATTAGAAAAACAGTAAATTATTTAAATGGAGATAGATTACAGAACTCAGTGATACAAATGGAATTTGGTGTCTTGGTTTATGAATCACAAGAAGTTATTATGCTGCTCCAGCAAGGGATTCACAAGGTAAATGAAATATAAGCATTTCTTGCAAAGGAGATAAAATCTATAAAGTAGAGAAATTTGTTGCAGCTGCTCAGGGTCTCCGTGAGACCATACCTGGAGTACTGTGTACAGTTTTTGGTTGATTTATTAGAATGAAAAGTTATAATTGCATTAAAAACAGTCAGATAGCTCAATCAGTAGAGTGGAATAAAATCTTTATTTTTTGAAGAAAGCTGAACAGATTGTAGTCATTTAGGGATTTAGCAGAATGAGAGGTGACCTTATTGAAATACGTAAGATGCTGAGAGATTTGAAAGGGTCAATTCTCAGGATAATTCCTCTTCTGAGGAAGATGAAACTAGGGGTTTTTTTTTCCTTTCTGAGGATTGTTCGTCCGTGGAATGCTCTTTTCCCAGAAACCATTGGAGGCTGTGATATTGAATTTATTCAAGACAAAGTTTTTTTGATAGACAAGGAAGTCAAAGTTTCCAGGGGACATGCAGGAAAATGGAGTTGAGACCTTGACCACGATCAGCTGAATGACCTACACATGCTCCAGTTAATTAAGCTAAGCTCTGTTCAATTCTATGCAAGTAAGCAAAAAAAAGTGCATTTGTAGGAGAATGACAATGTACTAAGTTAATTAATAATTTTGTATAACTTTTCTTGATATAATATAGAAGGACCACATTCCCGCGCTCTTTGGAATGGCCACAGCATATATGATTTTAAAGCAGACACCTCGTGCAAGGAATCAGCTAAAACGTATTGCAAAATTAAACTGGAATGCCACTGATGCTGAGGAATTCGAAAAGAGTTGGTTGCTTTTAGCTGATGTTTACATTCAGTCTGGAAAATTTGATATGGCAGTTGAACTTCTTAAACGCTGTCTACGGCACAATAAGGTAAAAGCAATTAGATTCTTATTTTGTCAGATTGTAAAAAGATAAAAAAAAAAACAGAATTAGACATGCATTACACTTAATATTCATGATCCTTTTTTTTATATAAACAATGTAGTAAAGTGTAGTTTGTGCCAGTTGAGCATAATTGGAGTCCTCACAAGAAACACTGGAGGAAATTTCCTTTACTGAATGTATACCAATCTAGCACCTGTTCTAGAACCTGCCTAAATCAGTGAAACCACTAGAAATTGGACAGGTTCCACAACAGGGCAAACCATCCACTCTATCATCCATATGGTGAGAATGCCAATTTACCCCATTGTCTGTTGAGGACTACAGTCTTATCCATTGAGTTTAAGCCTATTTCTGTTGTTTCATAAAAACATAAGTATCACAAGAGCTAGAGAGCATTTAGCTCACCAAACTAGCCCTTTGGATCTCTTAAAGTCTCCATTGTAACTTCCAGTAGTCGGCTGAACAGCCCAATACTTTTGCTTCTACCACCTGGTAGGCTATTAAATTCAGACAATTAGCTATTCCTAATATATTTGTGTGTGTGTGTATATGTTAAATTTCAGTTTGTCATTTTCAATTCTCCTAACAGCACTCATAGTTATAGAATTAATTGAACGTTAACTTGTGAAGTCTGCATTTGCAGTTAAAGATAAAAATCTGGAAGTTGCGTCATCTGGAAGTTGCACCCTGTTACTTAGTTCTTCCACATGCTGCATTGTAACAGGACCCTAATATTAAAATCAATGCGAGGGTGTTTACCTATCAAATATAAACAAATCGTTACTGGCTAATGTTATATCTTGTCTTTTTAATCAATCGCTCCCTTAATCTCAACGTGCTTTTGAAATAAATCCACAGAGCCAGTATCTCATGACCAAATCACATTTTATGTGCATGTGGAGAGTCCTTTATTGATCCACCTCTGTCAGAACTAGCTGTCAAAGTAAGCAGGATGTCAGACACTGCTGTTTATATCTGTCAACCAGGGTTCCCTGATTGGACCAGATTAACAGCCCCAATTGTGCACATTGGTTGCAACATGTAACCACGTCACATTTTTTCACCTCATTTTATTCCTCCCTCCTATCACTTCTTGCCATTGGAAATATTTTGTGTCTAAGGCCAGAACCTATACTGTTTTTGACACTAGCCATCAGGACCAGGTGATTTAAGCATGATGTTCCTCCAAACCAAATCCTTTTCTACAGCTGTTTCTGACCATTTTTCCATTTCCTGTTATACTGATGAATCTCTCCTCTCCTATCACTTGTAAGTAGAGGTAAATACATTTTTTTCAATATCTTCGTTCGTACCTCAGTAGTGTTATCATGTCTCTCATCAGGCAACTGAAGGCATAGAATTGAAGCAGTGCAAATCAGAAATGCATAGAAGCCAGAATTTGAAAAGCACAGAGATGTTAAAAGGTTATAGTTTTGAAGTAGGTTACAAAGATGGGGAACAGGGCAAGTTATTGGAGAGATATGAAAACAAGGATAAAAATTTTAAAATAAAAGAATAAATGCTGGAGAAACATAGCATATCTGGTAGCCTCTGTATGAAAACAATGAAACAGTTAACATTTTGAGTCCAATGTGAATTTTTTTTTTTCAGAACCTGTTCTCAATGAAGAGATCACATGCAGGTAAAAGGCAAGAGGGAAGGGTCTAGATAGTGTAAGAATATTGGAGACTCATGAAAGAATCTGTGGAATAGGAAGAAGATTCCTATCCAAAGAATTGGGCATGGAGGCAAGGGCAACAAAAGAAAAGTTTGACGCTATGTTGTGCCTGAAATTGATTAAGATAAGAGCATAAAGAGATGGAACAAAGCCCTTTGCTGAACACAAATTGTTCAGCATCAGATGGGAGAGTACCGGAGGGTAAAGTGAATATACGGCAAGAAGTGCAATTAGAAGAAGGGATGGATTGAGAGGAGGAATAATGCAGAAGAGCATCAGTGATTGAATTTTGGAGCTGTGTTTGTTAACACCTGAAAGGAAGAGAAAAAGTTTCTTGTTAAAGCATCAAAAGAGATGAAGAATCAGTTGGAACTAGGAACTAGCGAGCTTTAAGCTAGTGGAAACCATTGAAGAGAGAGGTTGTGTGTGTCAATGTGGTGGGGCATGCCACTCGGGATGCAGTGGGAACAGCTGTCAGAACAGTGCTGTATGTCACAGAGGTACCTGTGATCTTGGGTGGATTTTAAACATGAAGGATTAAATTTTAGTTAGAATTTGTGCGTAGTAAGCTGGAGCCAGAGACAGTCATAGAGGAAGTAGAAATGGCTGTGAAAACGAGTTTTTGGCAAAGTTTTATCAAACACCAGGCAGGAGTTTGTAAGGAATGAAGGTGAACAAGCCAAAGGAATAAAACAAACTTGTTGGAGAGAAGACCAGAACTTCTTCAAGTTGGGCATACCTGGAGGAAGAAGAGGCAGGGAATTAAAGCAAAATACTGTAGATGCTGGAAATCTGAAATAAAAAGGAAAAATCCTGAAGAATCTCGGCACGTCTGGCAGCATCTGAAGAGAGAAATAGAGTTAATGTTTCAAGTCTAATATGACTCTTCAGAACTGAGTACGCTTCTTCAGAGTGAGAATTTTGAAATCTGCATATTAGGACTAGGAGCCTGTGCAGATCAGCAAACTCAGGAGTAACTTTTTCTAGTGTAACCCACTTATCTTGCACTCTTAATTCTACTTTTTTTAAACAATTGCGTTCCTGTTGTTTTCATCTTTTTCAGTTATATGATATGTTTATTTAAGATCTTTTGATTTTTTTTTTGTTTTCTTATACTCAAAACTTACAGAACTAGGAAGGACTCTGGGGTACGTTCAAAAATATGTTCCTTATTTTAACCACATGCATTAAATTTGTTGCACTGTTTACTTAGAACATGTATTGTGAAACACACCATCACCGACTAGATGAGATGAAAGGCATTGAAGCTGGTTAAGAACATGAGGCGGAAAGAAGTTGAAGGAAATGTTGTTGTGGTTAGATCAAGTGGAATGGAAGGAGACTTTGTGGACCTGTTCGGCGTGGACCTTTTGGGACAAATGACCTGTTTACGTGCTCTAAATATTTTGTATTTTCCTGTGTCAATTAAAACTCCATGGGAAAGATGACATTGAAGAGAATGTAGGGAAATGAGAAACAATACAAAATGGCAGTGGATTCAGAAAGTATTGACTGGGAGGTGACAAGATTTTTAGAAAGAAAGGAAGGTAGCAACAAGAGTAGCTATATCAGTGATCCCAATCTTATAGTAGAAGCAGATATTTTAGCCGAGGATGGAGAGTACAGAGGGAGACGGAGTAATCATCTGGCAAAAGGTATCCATAACTTATTCCTGCCGTCAAAAATAATTGTGTTATAATGAAGGTTTTGGCCGAATGTACTAACTTATGGTGTCATCAGCAAATTTAAGAGGGCCAGGATGCAGTGTATCCAGTTCAAATCATTGGGATTCGAGGAATACCCTTTGGGACATGACTTCTGGCCTCCCCAAACTGTACATTCTGTGTAAGAAACAGAAGGACCAAGTCTCGACAGGTTGAGGGTTGTATACCTTTGAATATCAGAAGAACCTTATTGTTGGGAGGGGGGTTAAATCAGGATAAGATGCAACTTTTTTCCAAAGTGGAGCTTCACGATTTGAACACAGGTGGAGGTTTGAATGATTGTTAACTTTCATGGTAAACTTTATCAAAAAGAGAATTTATTGATTGACCATAAGGCATAGTAAGATTTTGCCAAATTTAGAAAGACTGAAGATAACATGAGCTTAATGGAATTCAATAGATTGTATGCATGCCTGAAGAATTTAATTTGGAAATTCCCTGATCTGTGCTGGCTTTAAGTTGTTGGGTTGTGCCAATATATCAAGTATGGACATATTTCTGTTCTTGACAGGAATTAACTTTGCAGGTATATATACACTAATGAAACAAATGTCACAGTGCTAACAACATTCCTGAGAAGGCGTTCCTTTCTTGTGGCATTTGTAGAGTAAAGGGGGTAACTGTGATACAACAGAAAATCGATGGCACCATGTTAATAAATTGGTGAGGTCATCTAGAGGCAGGTTGCTGGCAACAAAGTACGAAAGGAGAAGTGTAACTAATAGAAGGAAGGACAGACATGTATTGATGTTTTTCAGAAGCAAAGAATAGTTGGGATTTACAACAAGCGAATAACCCCAGTAATGCACAGGATGTAGTCAATTGATGTTTCAGGTGTGATTCAAATACTATGATGCCAACAGTTGTTCCAAATGGTATAATAAACATTCAGGCAAAATATGGCGATTCAGATTAAGGAGAAGGCATTGTATTGGGCACAAGAAGTGATGAATATGTTGGTAAAAATCAAAAGAACTGCAGATGCTGTAAATCAGGAACAAAAACGGAAGTCGCTGGAAAAGCTGAGCAAGTCTAGCAGCATCTGTGAAGAAAAAATCAGTGTTAACATTTTGGGTCCAATGAACCTTCCTCAGCACTGAATATGTCGGTGGTGGAGTCTTTTCAGTTGTGCCGTATTAGACAATGAACAAATTTTTTCAGTGTTTGGACTGGCTTAAATCCTAAGTAGACACTTAAGTAATAACGATTAGGACACAGTTAAGGATTTTGAGAGTTTCACCAGATATGAAGATGATGACACACTAAAATCCTTTAAAAAGTAGTCCTTCATTATAAATAGCAGAAATCAATCATTTTATGAGCACTAGTGTAAGGTCCAGTGAAATACCATTATAATTAAGTAGACCATCAATGAAGAAAGCACTGATGAAACCAAATATGGAAAACAACAAAACTACTCAATTGAGAAAATCTTTGAATTTGCAGTTTTTACAATCAGGACATTATTGTGTTCCATTAGTGGAATATAACCTCTCCACTAGATAAATCGAAAAAGTGTAATTGACATCTGTGGGTAGAAATTTTGGAGACCAAAGAGTCAGTTTGTTAAAATTACGTTGACAATTTGCTCATCTATCCTCTAAAATGTTGAAAATTTTACAAGAATGCAACAATATGGAATGGAGAGTATGAGAAGCTCATAGAAGAGATATGTGATAGATATGAGATTTGAAAGAAATACAAAAGGACCCCATCATAGCCAATAGTAAATCTATGCCTAGCAAGAGATTTCAACAAGCAAGTGACTATTGATTTGAGGTACAAGGGATAAGGGGGAAAAGAAAAGTTCATTTACGTTTGTAGATTTGGCAACCAGGTTTTGTCAGTCGACAACAATGCGTAGTTAACCCTAGCAAAATTTATCTCTGATAAGGAGTGTGAAATTTGTGAAGAGTCAATTTAGAGATATGTTATCAAGTATGAAAAATGGGAAAGGAACCATGCAGTAATAGATGAAATGGTTCATAATATTTTGGCAGATCAGCCAAACTGTTTATTATCATGTGCGCTAGTGTTGATCGCCCATGCTAGGAATTCATTGCAGATGGTTCGATGATATGGTCCTCATCAGTTAGTATTTGGTAGGAACCCTAAAGTTGTATTAAGTAGTAAATGATCAGCACCCTCCTTGGGAAGGGGCTACAATGTAGGCAGAGAGGATTACAATTTAGACAAAATCTTAAAGAATTTAGTGAGCCCCAAGTTTCAGAAACCATTTTCAAGCAAAAAGTCATGGATTATTGAAAGAAAGAGGGGCTTAAAGAATGGAGACGTCTTAATAAAATTATGGTGTCTTCATTTAAAAGCCGATCCTGCTATATTTTACTGGTATCATGAGGGACAGCTTTCAGCCATCTTTATGATTTCTTGTGGGGTAGTATCAATTAATTTGTTATAAATGGGCTTAAAATAGAATTAAAAGTTGGAAATCAGGCAGAATGGACTATAAGTTTTGCATCAGCAATCTTATTTGGAAAATGTTAGCTACATTGCCGTTGGTCATAGCAGGGCCTCATAAAAAGACAGCTTCCTAAACTGACACAAAGGAATTGCAACATCTAATTGGATAGCTGAATCGGCTAAGCACTGAAACAAGGCTGGATGCCAGTTTTGAAGTATTAGAGTTGAGTTCAACTGTGGCAAAACTCCAGATTAGAAGATATTATTTGGGTGATCAGAACATTGAAAAAAAACATTAAAGATGGAGAATTGTGCTTTGAATGCCCATTATTGGGATATATCGGGTACCAGAAATGTGTTGTTTTTAGTGATGCTTCTTATGAAAATTTCTGATGGGTTATCGAGTGCAAGAAAGTTTATAGTTTTATTTTCTTGTGGGAAAGGGAGATAAATGTAGCTGTTTTGTTTGGGAAGCTAAAAAGACCAAGAGAGTTGAAAAAAGTACCTTAGCAGCAGAAACTCTAACTCTTGCTCAAGTGATAGAGGCATTTTGCTTAGCAAAAATATTGGAAGAAATTCCAGAAAGTAATTCAGCAGCAATACCTGTTGAGGGCTCCATTGATAATAAGTCAGAATGAGATAATGTACGCTGATTGAAATATGTGACTGATAACAGACTGGGAGTTGAGGTTGCAGTTTAAAGGGATGCCAGTAAACGAAGAAACTTCTGAAATGGAGTTAGTGGATAACAGCAATCAACTATCCGATTATGTAACAAAGAAAGGAGCAAGCTATAAGAAACTGTTGGACCTGTTAGAATAAAGACACTTGGAACTTTAGTATGAAAAGAAAAATAAAGAGCGTGGAATATGTTGTGCTTTTGTTTATTTTGGTTCTTGTATATCTATACAGACTTATTTAAAAAGAGTAGAATTTGTTACCATCTGATGAGGTTTGAAGGGATGTCTGAGTATAGATAGAATTGGGAACAGGTAATAGATATATTAATTAAGGATTAATTGGGTGAGAATTGGTTGTATAATTATGGGAACTACTAATCTGTGTTGCAAGATTTTTATATAGTGTGGTTCACTGAAATAAAGCTCTCACTAAAAAGAATAAACTTAGGATACTGTTGAAAAACATTTATCTTCAAGTATATGACAGAGACAAGGTCAGATGTAAGATTTCAATCTCCAAAGTAGTAGTCTGGAATGTTTAAATAACGTTTGTCATTGTCTATCAAACAAGGCACTAACCCAATCTGATGAGCTTTAGCAACAGTCGTATAGTAGGTCACGTCAGTCATACTTTGTTCCAATATGTTTGTAGAAATTTGTATCCTTTGTTCATGGTTTTTTTTTGTTTCTGAATCTATTAACAAATCTTTATTTTCTTAGTCCTGTTGCAAGGCTTATGAATACATGGGATACATTATGGAAAAAGAACAATCTTATAAGGATGCAGCTACTAATTATGAGATGGCTTGGAAGTATTGTAACCAGACAAATCC
Source organism: Ginglymostoma cirratum (assembly GCA_024137785.1). Lineage (NCBI taxonomy): Eukaryota > Metazoa > Chordata > Chondrichthyes > Orectolobiformes > Ginglymostomatidae > Ginglymostoma > Ginglymostoma cirratum. Next base: position 54,363,730 of record JAHRHZ010000144.1, read on the forward strand.
AACAATAGGTAAAATCAAAATTACTCTGACTTGTCACGATCATATATTGCTGCAGATATTAAATTCATTTGCAATACTGCTTCTGAAAAATTGACACTACTTTCAATTTTACAGGGTACAAGTTGGCTTTTAACTATTTGAAGGCAAAACGATATGTTGATGCTATTGACATTTGTCATAAGGTAATCTGTTTAAATTCAATCCTTAATCTTGTCTTCAGAATATAAGACCAATAACAATCGAGGCATATTGATAAAACAGTATCCTCTATACAAGCATTGACTGATCTACTCCTGTAGCACATCATCCCCTCATCTGTTTCAATCAACAGGTTTAGTGGTGAATCCCAAATTGTCACTTCTCACTCTCGTGCTCGCTCTCACTGTCACTCTCGTGTGTGAATGTGTGTGTGTGTATTTTTTTAATGTTTATCTTGGTTATCTGTCTTCATTTCTCTGATCTATGTCCTCCTGGAAGCCTCAATCACTGGAAATGATCTGCTACTAACCCTGTCCTGTTCCATCATAAACACCTCTTAAATCACCCGACATTCTCCTAAAAAAAAACCAAAATGCTGCAGTTGTTGGAATAAAGCTGAAATAAAAACAAATGCTGGTAATAGTCAGCAAGTAAGGCAGTGTCTATTGAGGAAAACAAAATTAATGTTTCAAGTTAATGACTTTTCATCAGAACTGGTAAAAATGGGGGAAAAAGCTTGCAAATGCTGATATTGAATTCTGTTTGTTAGATCTTGCCCATTCTACCATCTTAGTAATGGCTTCTTTTAGCTTCATTTGGTCCTCAATGATTTGCAATGTCTCCCACTAAAGTATTAACTGCAAATTTAGAAACCACTCCTTCCGTGTATACTTCCAAGTCATTGAAAAATAGTGAATGAAAAGTATTCTGTTAATTCAATTTGCTACCCTTGTTATAATTTAATACTCCTTAATCTCTAATGTTTAATACCTTGTCTTGCTTCAATGGCTATGGATGAGAAATAGTTTTTTTTTCCTCCCCTGCAAGGTGAATGAGATTGACAATCTCACTCGTAATCATCATCAATCTAGAAATCTGAATTCATTACCAATTCCTTTCTCCAGTCATTATTGTATAAATGTAATTCAGATGTAACAATAGTTATTGTTCTTTGCCATGACTTTATATTGTGAATCTCTTATTGTAAATAACTGATTATGCCTATTCTAATAATGTTATCATTAACATGAATCTCGGATGTTAACTGACATTCATTGCAATACTGCATAAAGCAGTACAAGGATCTACGGATGCTGAAGATCTGAAATGAAAACAGAAATTGCTGGAGAAACTGAGAAGGTCAAGCAGCATCTGTGGTGAGAAAGCAAAATTAATTTTGAATCCAATGATCGTTCTTCAGAACTGATAGCTAGGAAAAGGTGGTATATATGCTAAAGACAGGAGGAGGAGAGGAGTAAGTGGATAGGTGGAGATGGAGCCCAGAGAGAGGAATAATATGGTTGGGGAGACAAAGGAAGAAAAGCTGATAATGGAGACCCTAGGTGGGTCAAAATGTGATGGCTGTGCTAAAAGCAGCCCGCGTGATGACAGTGCGAGGGTGACTGTTCAGGCCTTAAGATTTATTAAACTCAACATTGGGTGCTTAAGTAGAAGATGAGGTGCTGTTTTTCAAGCTTGTGCTGAGCCTCACAGGAGTACTAGGCAGGTCCGAGACAGACATGTTGACCAGTGAACATAATGGTTTGTTGAAGTGACAGGTAACGGGAAGTTTAGAGTTGTTTTTATGGACTGTGTTCCCTGGTCAACATATCTCTCCGCATTGCTCCCGCAATTTTTGTTTTGCATCACATTTAACTAGTATTAGTTCTGATGAAAAGTCATACTGTACCTAAACCTTAACTCTGTTTCTGTCTCCATGGATGCTGCAAGACCTGCTGAGTTTTTGTAACAGTGTCTTTGTTTCAGATTTCCAACATCAGCAGTGTTTTCCTTTTATACCACATTAAGCAGTATATAATGTACTATTCTACTTTGTGGCAGTACCAAATAAAGACAAACCATTTTATATGGAAATACTTAACTCATTCAGTGTGTGTAAAGTATTAAGATTTTTGAGGTATACAACGTGATCCTTTACAAATGTACACCTTAATTGTTTTGGCATAAAATGAAGTAGATTAAGGTACAACTTTTTTGCAATCAAACTTAATTAGACAAATGTTAAGAGGGAGATTCTTATTGTTACTATACTAAGCATAACAGATATTTTTTTTAAAAATTACTAAAAAGAATAAAAAGGGAAAACTAGAGTGAAAGAAAGCTAAATATTTTAAAAAGAATTAGCAAAGTGAGCCTGCATTGGTCAAATTGGTGAATTAGTAAATGAAATTAAGGAAATGGCAGGTGAATTGAAAGGTATTTTGCATCAGTCTTCACTGTAGAAGACACTAACATATCAGAATCAGCAATATATCAGGAAATGGAAAGGAGGGAGGAACCCCAAAATCATGATCACAATCACTAGAGAGGATTGTACAGAGTAAATTGTTGGACCTGTGGGCTGACAAGTGCGTGGATCGTGATGGACTTCAACCCATGGTCTGAACAGAAGTGGCTAATGGGATAGGTGATGGATTGGCTTTAATTTCCTATGACTCTCTTGATTCTCGAATGGTTCCACAAGATTAGAAGATGGGACTGTTTTATTGAAAAATAAAGTGATGCAGAAAATAGAAAACTGCAGGCTAATTAGCTGAACGACTACCACAGGGAAAATGTTAGAAACTATTATTTAAAATGTTACAGCAGGGCACTAGGACATGGTCAAGGTAATTGAGAAGGGTCAACACAGTTTTGTGAAAGGGAAAGCAGCATCATAGGAGCAGGAAAACTTGACGTTTCGGGCCTAGACCCTTCATTTCTGATGAAGGGTCTAGGCCCAAAACGTCAAATTTTCCTGCTCCTATGATGCTGCTTGGCCTGCTGTGTTCATCCAGCCCCACGCCTTGTTATCTCGGATTCTCCAGCATCTGCAGTACCTTTTATCTTTGTGAAAGGGAAATCCAGTTTTACCATTCTCTTGGAGTTCTTAGAGGAGGTAACACTTGTTAATAGAGGGGAACTGGTAGATGTACAGTATTTGATCTATTATACATAGCACATACAGTATCTAATGCAATTTAATCGATCAGCCTTTGTATCAACTGGTGGAGATCCTTTCAAGTAAGATTAATATTGTTTCTCTTTCTCAATGCAAAAACTTAAGTTACCATAAATCAACTGTGACAATATCATTTTATGTTTTCATTTTAATCCCTGAAAAAAAATACTACATTGCATAGGCATCACTTAAGCATGCGACTGAGCTGAACTAGTGACAACCAAGACAACAACCAAGCAACGGTTCTAATGGCATTTACCATGCTCTAATATTTCTCCATTCCCATTTTCTCTCACCCATCTATCCCATTTTAATCATGGATGTTAATGTTTTTATTTCAAACACTAATCCTGGAAGTACATAACACAACCTTACAACTGTTTGTAATTTTATCCTCATTGTTTGTAAAACTGTTACATTCAGTCATTTAGTCCAGATAATTGGTTGAGTGGCAGATCACAGAAAGTAGGGATAGTGGGTAGGTACTCAGATTGGAAGAATGTGATCAGTGTTGTCCCATGAGGAACTGTGTTAGGGCCTTAATTATTCACATTATTTATAAACAACTTGGATAATTGCATAGAAAATGATATATCCAACTTTGCTGATGAGATAAAGTTAGGCAACATTATAGATTGTATAGAAAATATTAAATTATGAAGGGATGTTGATGGACTAAGTTAATGGGCAAAACTATTGCAGATGGAATTCAATATAGGCAATTATGAGGTTATATCCATTTGGACCAAAAAAGGATAGATCTGGGTACTTTCAAAATGGTACAAAGATACATACAGTAGATGCCCAAAGAGACTCGGGGGTTCAGGGGCACAGATCTTTAAAAATGCCATAAATAGGTGCAGAAAATAATCAAGAAAACTAACAGTATGCTGGCCTTTATGTCTCAAGGACCAGAGTATAAGGATGCAGAAATTATGCAGCAGTTATACAAAACCCTGGTTAAACTCCACTTGGTGTACTGTGAGCAGATCTCGGCACCACACCTGAGGAAGGCTATTGGTCTTGGAGAGAGTACAACATAGGTTCACAAGATTAATACCCCAATTTCAGGGAGATTTAAATTATGAGGTGGGATTATGCAAATCAGGCCTGTTTTCTCTAGCAATTAGAATGTTAAGAGGGTGATCTGATCGAAGTTTTAACAATATAAACAGGAAGTTAGGTGAAGATAAATTATTCCCACTAGTTGGGGATTCTAGCACTAGGGGGCATCGTCTGAGAATTAGGACCAGATTATGTAGGAGACATGTTAGCAAATATTTCAACACAAAGGGTAGTAAATGTTTTGAACTCTCCTTCACAAATGGCAGTGGATGCTGGATCGGTTATTAATTTTAGATCTGAGATAGATAAATTTGTGTTAAGCAAAGCTACTAAGAGATTTGGGCCACAGGCAGTTAGAGTTGCGCCGTAGATCAGCTAGATCTCATTGAATGATGGAATATGCTCGAGGTATTAAATGGCCTACTCCTGTTTCTGTGTTGTATCCATGGTCCTTGGTCTTGACCCCTTGTCTACTGGAAGCACACTGCTTCTCTTTACCTGTCCCACTGTTTAGTATCCTTAAACATTAACATTATATCATCTAACCAGTACCATTGTTATGGGAAAATATTTAATTTTACAAATTTCTATTTCATAAGTCTCCTTCGAAAACTTTCTGGAAAATGTCTTTGACTTCTGGACTATGTTGCAAGTTTTTTTCCAATGAGTAGTTTTTTTTCTAGACTTCAGTTTTAGACCAGCTAAAAGGCATAATAAATATCAGCAATAAAGCTCAACAGGTAAATTTTGTATCATATGTATATACATGTGTCCTTTTCAAACAGTAGTTCATTTAAGCTTTGTGTAGGATTTAAGGTTTCTTTTGGGGTAAACTAAATGCAGCATAAAGTTCTATTCCAACCTCTGAGATCTTGAAGGACTTGAATTTCAGCATCTGTCAATTGTTTGTTTTTTAACCACGGATTAAGAATTTTCTGGACATTATTCATTCTTATGGGCTAGCATTAATTCTTTAGCTAAGAATTAAAGAATTTTGAATTGTAAGCAAGGGTTAAAGTTCAGCTATTGTGATTCTTAGCTTTAGAAAACTGCAGATATTGCAGACTGATTCTCGTTCTTTATTTTAATATTTCAGATTAAAATAGTACAGGGTACATCAACAAATAACATTCCATAAAATTCCGTAAACACTCCTGAGAAAATAATGGGGCCTGAAGAACAGGGCAGAGATAGTGAATAGCACAGGTGAATGACTGGAAAGAAGCAGGCACTCCTCAGAGCAGTGCTGGGAATTTTAAAAAAATCAATAGATCACATTGAAGTGACATTTTTGTTGACAGAGACTGCAAATATGGGGCATAAAAATATATCAGCAGCAAAAGTTAATGAAATATAAACACCAGGAAAGAAAGAAATGTGGTAACATTTTAGAAACAAATAATTTTGAAAGATAATGTATCTGATTTGGGAATAAGAAAAATAGTGGCACGTTGATGAAGAAGTGATACTAGACTTGAAATGTGGACACTTTCCACAGATGCTGCCAAACCTGCTGAGTTTCTCCAGCATTCTATTTGTTTCAGATTTCTGCATCTGCAATATTTTAATTTTATTAATCTGACCAATGTTAGTTTATTAGAAATAACAGAAGTTAATGAATTGTTCCATTGTTGCATATTGAAATTGTTGCATATTAGGTGTAGCTGCTCACTTTTCCTTTTTAAGTTGTTACCAAGTCATGACAACTAAGAAGAGTTTTTTTTAAATTTTGAATAAACATTTATAATTTAAAACAAATGATATTTTATTTTATTTTGGTAGGTATTAGCCGCCCATCCCAATTACCCAAAAATGAGGAAAGATATTCTTGACAAAGCTCGAGCAGCTCTCCGTTCTTAATTGGGTCATACGATGCTAGCTTTGCTTTCAGATATTTCTGAAGTATATGTATATTGTTTGACATGCCAATCCTGTATTATGTACAATTGCTTCAAATGTATAATTATCTAGATGTATTACTTTTGTATGCTTTATGACCCATGGTAGTTTATATGCAAAGTTCCATAATAGTGTTTCATTGTTTTTACAACAATGTTATTTTCTTTTTAAATTACGAGTATCTGTGAAAATAAATTTGCATATGTATAATTCCCTGTAATTTTCTATCACAACATTTCCAACACATGTCAATGATGTAAAGCACAATCATTCATTTTAGATGATTCCCTAAAGGAGTTGATCCTTCAAGCTTCAGAATTTTCAAATCACTTGATAGGTATTTTAAGTACAAATTAATTTGAGATGTCTTTTGATGTCAGTGTTTATTGTCTTGAGCTTTTAGGAAGAGTCTGTCTATTCTGATTGACTTAAACTAAAAAGTGATCTGTATGTAGTAAATCACTGTATCTGTAAAGACATTTTAAAGAAAGAAATAAAACTAGATTAGATGTTGTATATTTCTGTGAACCTGCAAAACATGCCAATGAATTTTTCCAATGCATGCAACTTAAAATTAGTTGCTGTGCATAGTTTAGATCGTCACGTGTTCCAATTCAAAACTAGTAAGTTTTTATTAAGCTTTCACTTTTCTGTCTTAATTTGTTTGCATTCTGTTTTTTTGGTACCTTTTATATTTCTGATTTAATTTACAAATATTGCTATTGAGTGGAGTAAAGAGACGTTCTGTAATTAGTGCTTTCTACTTATGGTTGTATTGTTAAAAACGAGAATTTTTTGCAATCTGATTATTTCAAAGTAAATATCAATAAATAGGCAATGTTGATTTTTTTTTATATTGAATTGCAGCTTTTTGTTGTATTTGTGTAATACATAGACATAATATTGCTCATAGAATATGTCTTCTGTCAAAATAAGCTGCCAAATTAAGCTCCTTAGCAACAATTTTTTCCCCCCACTAGAAGTTCCATTTCCTTGGAAATGTCACCTGCATATTATTCATGTAAGTCACGGCCAGTCCTATTTCAGTGAGATCATCCGTTGAAAGTATTCAAAGTAGACAGACTGTAATATCAGTCAACATGTGTGCTATTGAGCTCAACACTCCAGCTAACACGCACACTTAAACAATGCCACTAGTAATATTTAATGGAACCATTATACACTTTTGGTTTAGTTGCTAACTGCTTTCTAATGGTACTTTCAATGATTGTTTATAGATTGATGTTTGCAAAAGTGTTTAGAATGAGCAAGAAGTGGTGTGGCATGAGTTGTAGGAATTGTAATAACATCAAGCAAGTATTTTGCATGATTCATTTGCTCACAGACTTATCTTCTTTGTTTCTACAACCTGCAGTGCAGAGGCTCCTTGCCCTACATCACCATAGAATGATGGAGCAGTGGTTACACGTTTATATTATTTGTTCCTGTAGTGTGTAACCAATAGAGTAATCACATCACTTCACTAAAAGTGACTGTTCAATTAGTCTCTTAAAGTGATCCTACATGGTTTAGATTAATTATAGAGGAATAGAGATCTAAAACAATTTACAAGATGTCTGCTTATTCTACCAGATCTTGTGATCCTAAATCTTGATTCAGATCTGTGATCATTTTCATGACTTTTCTGGTTTACTGATAATCGAGAACTTGTGTAAACCCATTGTTATTCTGTTCAGGTGGTATCCATGCAACTCCCATCAAATCTTGTCTTTGCCCTTGTCCTTCACGTGACAGAAGTGTCAGACCAATTGCACTGCATACCTGACTTAGTTTCATCTTTTTTTGAGAATTACATTATTAGGTGTCTTAGAATCTGGGCCAATTGCACACTAGCAGCCTCTACAGGATTCCAAGTTTCTGACAAAAAATCGAGAGCTCTGTTCTTCAGCCCTACTTGCAATCAAGTCAGTTTTGGTCCAGGATTGCCTATTCTACAGCACCTTTGACCTGCCTTGTTTGAAAAGAAATCTATCTCTTACTGTTGAAAATTTAGAAAGATGATGACTGATCAGAGTGGTTCTAACCTACCTCCGTAGTATGTACGAAGGTGTAGCATTGCAACCTTCATATCTTGCCCTTTGTATGTTTTAAAAGTAATCATTTGATGTTATGAACCATGTGTTCTATTTGACTTTGGATAATGTAGTGAAAAAGTCAAGTGATTATCTCCTCATCAGATCTCGCTTACAAAGAGTCTGCCAGCATATTATAGCTCATCAAAGAAGATTATTTCTTCTCGTGCACCAAATAAAGTGAACACCAATTCCATTCACCATCACACTTGATTTTGCTAAAATGTCTAAATGTTCATTTTTTTTCTGCCAGGTTTACATGGAACAGGAATTTGTGCCAAGTGGTTTGTGAAGTGATGGTATGAAGTCTGGTTAGGCTGAACAACACAGCTAAGATTTCATGCTCATTGCTCAAATAACCTGGGTCTGTGACAAACTCTTCAGCACAAGTTTCCTTTCCTGCAGTATATAAACAATTGCTTCTGGGAAGCATCAACTTCCAAAATGGTCTCTTTGATTGGATTGCAATGCATTGCAATATGCTATCCTGGTTCAATAATGCTGCTTAGAAAGACCCAAACACTCTGATCTTTCTGTCACAAATGGGGTTTATCTTTGTGAAGAAGATCAGTGAGCACAGTTGCTCATTCAACAGAATTACAGACAAAATGGAGCCAAAATATTGATCAACACTAGGCACTAATGCAATTCATCTAGCTTCTTGATTCTGACATCCTCTGTTTTGTTGGGGTCTCAGTCTGTTCCTTTGGCGCCAAAGAAGTTGGTGTGTACATTGTTGTCATGGCACTTCTTTCTATAAAATACGAGGCCCTCACAAGAAAGAAATTGCATTAGCAAATTCAATTTTTGGTCATGTTTTAACTTGCTCCATCCCATCATCACAGTGTCATTGGCTGTATAGATACAGACTGGGGCAATTTCTGTTAATGTATCCATCTATTGTGGGATTACATCGTGACTAGCAAACCAGAAGTCATCTGAAATAGAGATAAAAGGTACTGCAGATGCTGGAGAATCCGAGATAACAAGCGTGGGGCT
>JAHRHZ010000144.1:54377945-54414699 GCA_024137785.1 Ginglymostoma cirratum
TCATCAGAAAGGTTTTCTGATGAAGGGTCTAGGCCCGAAACGTCAAGTTTTCCTGCTCCTATGATGCTGCTTGACCTGCTGTGTTCATCCAGCCCCACGCTCGTCATCTGAAATAGTATATCTTAAGTGGTTTAGATGTTACGAGCAGCTGAGACGCTGGATAAACTGACAGACCAATAGCCCTGCTTTGTGTAGAGCTTTGAAAGCCATTTGGTATCAGTACACATGGGGTTTAGTTCTTCAACATTCTTGATCTTTTATTGTATCACTTGACAGTTAACTTCAACCCTGTCAGATTTAAGAAAATCCTGAGTTTCCAATTTATTTTAAGTGAACAGGTGATGGATCTTCCTCAGTTGATTTTGTCAATGCTTTTGGCAGATGACTCAGTTGTGAACTTTCCATTGATTTCCACTTGACTTTGTTGAGTTCAAACAAGTGGACAATAATGTTCTTTGTGTTTGCAAAGAACATGGCTTTATGAATTCAACAGTGTAGCTTCCAGTAAAGTATGCCAATTCTGAATTAATTCTCAGTACAGTTCTTCAGAATCTCCTCCCTCACCCCCACCGCCCCCGCCCCCGCCCCCGCCCCCTTGAACACTATGGGTAATTTAGCATGGCTAATCCACCTAACTTGCATATCTTTGTACTGTGGGAGGAAACCACAGCACCTGGCGGAAACCTACACAGATATGGGCAGAATGTGAAAACTCCACACAGGCAGTCTCCCGAGGTTGGGATTGAACTCGGGTCTCTGGCACTGTGAGGCAGCAGCATTAACCACTGAGGCACCATGTCACCCTAAAGTCTCACTGACAAGTCCTGTTGTTGCGCCGTGTTAGTCTCCCTACCCTTGAACTGAGAGACCTGGGTTGGAAGTCCCACCAGCTCCAGACGTGTGTAGTAACATTTCTGAACAAGTTGATTAGAAAAATAGGTTAAATTTTTTAAAAATCAGCCTCCTTTCGCCAGACGTAAATGTAATGTTCTATGCTTGATCTGAGGTGTTCCACTTTTCCAGCAGAATCCAGTGAAATCACAGTCCCTGGTACTATAAGTATTATTTGTATCATTTGAAATCCTCAGTAAAATGTAAAGCATTTATTTGACTCATCTTCCATTAAAATCAACAATGGTCTTTAGGAATCCTGCTGTAATGTTTTGTCGATCACTAAATGCTCTTGGACGTAGTCCATGGGCTGGAGCAGTTGAGACAAAGAAATGGAATGGTGAGGACCGAAGAAGATAACATGGTATCATATACTTCAGAAAGGGATGGATATATTTATATGATGTCATATTGGTCTATAATATGTGAACTATAATAATTATACACTGAATGCTACTATGTTACTCCATTGCTGTTTTGTTTTTGTTGGCATATAGATTCACAATATCTTTCAACTGCTAAAATGGGGTTATATTGGAAAATAGTTTGGGAAGCCCTGTTCTACAACCTCAGAAGCCATTTGCAGCTGATTTCCAAGGGGCTAGAATTCTTTTTGTCTGAAAGACACAGATTCCTCTTTGATTCAATGATTTTAAATTCTGAACAAGCCCCCACTTGCAGCTGATGGTATTATGGGATATGTTTGATTCCGGAATAAAATCTGATCGGTTATTCACTGAAACATATTCACACGAGGCTGCTGAGTTTCAATCCTTGATTATTAAATTTAATTATTTTTTTTTTAAAAAAATGAACCCTTGACTATTCCACACCCACTGTATGGAATCAGGCCATTCAGACCAACAAGTCCACACCAACTTTCTGAGCAGCACCCTACATAAGCCCATCTCCCTAACCCTACATTTCCCATAGCTAATGCACCTAGCCCACTCATCCCTGAACACTCTGGGTAATTTAGCATAGCTAATCTACCTAGATTGCAGATCTTTGGACTGTGGGAGAAAAACCTACTCAGGCATGGGGTGAATGTGCAAACTCCACACAGACAATCACCTAAGGCTGGGATTGAACTCCAGTCCCTGGTACTGTGAGGCAGCAGTGCTAACCATTGAGCCACCATGATGTCTCATTGAAAAGAAAACTAAAGACCTTCAATTTTCACTCCACCTGTCTCAAACTAATCCAAACTAATCTTCCATGAATACTCTATGGATTTTCTGCTGTCCAAAACATACGAGATTGAGGCAAAGTTCCAGAAGGACATTATGACATAGTTTCTGTTTTAAAATCAACGTTCACAAAATTAACCAACACACATATGTCATGCCCAGGTCTAGAAATGATATTTATAAATAAATCATAAAGCTTTTATCGCAGCCCCTATTGCCTTATCCATGCCCCTCATGATTTTATAAGGTCACCCCTCAGCCTCCGACACTCTAGGGAACAAAGCCCCAGCCTAATCAGCCTGTCTCTTTTGCTCAATCCCTGTAATCCTGACTAATTTCTGTAATCTTTCCTTGTATCTAAAATCCCTCATTCCTGGTAACATTCTCGTAAATCTCCTCTGAACTGTCTCCTGTGCTTTAACATCCTTCCTTAAATGAAGTTGGCCAGAACTGAGCATTATACTCCAAATATGGCCTGACCAATGATTTGCAAAGTGTAGCATCACTTCCTTGCTTTTATACTCAATGCCACTATTTACAAACCAAAGGATGTAGGCATTCTTCACAACTGTTTCAACTTAGCTGGCCACCTTCAGGGAAACATGCACCCTAAATCCGCAGTCCCTGTGCTCCTGTACTCACTGCAAAGTTGTACCAGAGCCTGTATTGTCTCTCTGTGTTTCTTTTACCAAAATGCATTATCTGACATTTCTCTGCCACTTGGCCAACTTGCCAATGTCTCTCTGAAGTCGCTCAGTGTTATTCTCACAATCCACTCTTGGTATCATCTGCAAAGTTAGATTTTTCCCTTCAACAACCATCTCCAAATCACTTATATAAATTAGAGAAAGCAAGGGCTCCAATACCAATCCCTGGGGAACACCACTTTCAACTTGTTTCCAGTCTGAGAAATGCCTATCCATACCTATTCAATTTCTTATCTTTTAGCTAACTTCTAATCCATGTTGTACCAATCCAAACATTTCTAATTTGCTAACCAACCTGCTCATGTGGCACCATAACAAATGCTTTTTGAAAGTCCAAATATACAACATCCACAGCACTACCCTCATCTACTGCCTGTGTCACCTTATCAAAGAACTCAATGAAATTTGTCATACATCTCATGCCATTGATAAAGTCATGTTGACTGTCTAGTATTATTTTTATTATATATTTTTCTCCAATTGTATATTTATCTTATCCCATATTATGGCCTCCATCAAGACAATTGATGCCAAGCTGATAGATCTGTAGTTTTCCAGGTTGCTCTTTGTCCTTTTCTTAAAACAACATCACATTTGCAATCCTCCGAGCCCTGGGACCAGTCCTATCTTCAGAGAGGTCTGCAAAGTTTCTGTCAATGGCTTCACAATTTTCTCTTTTTCCTTTCTCAGCAATCTTGGATGCATCCAATCCAGGCCTGGTGACTTCTCTACCTAAAATACTCCCAGCCTTTTTAATCGCCTCTTCTTTGTCTATGCTATATTGCTCAGTTGCTCAACGCCCATATTTTCAATTGGGCCCTTATGACCATCTTCTAATTTGGTAAAGACAGAAGCAAGGTAATCCCTTAGTTCGTCTGCCATACCTTTTGCTTCAGTGTTTATTCTTTATGGGTCTCACTCTCCTTTACTAATGACTATCTATTAATATACTTGAAGAACATTTTACTATTCATTTTAACACAGCCAGCCATCCTTTCGTCATGCTTCCACTTAAAATTCCTTATTCCAGCCTTAGCCTCTCTTCTGCATTTTGGATACTCTTCCTTATTTCTATTGCTATTATTATTCCGCATCATATTGCCCTTTTACTTTCTGATTGTCTCATCAATATTCTCAGTCTTCCAGAGAATTCTGGCTTTTGACAGTCCATATTTATTTCTCATTCTGCTCTATTCATCCTTTAGACCCCTAAAATCTGCCCTTATCATTTTAAGAGTGATGGTCCTTTAAGACTAGAGGCCACAGGCACTCTGCATTGTAGCATTCCAGATGAAGGCTCTATGTAGAGATAACTTTGTAATCCAAGATGGCAGTGAATTAGGACTCTTTAGCCAGAGATCATCCGCTCTGTCTGTTTCTTATTTCTTTTCTCTCTCCTTTTTGTGTTTTTATTTCCTTCTTTATTCTTGCCTACCGTCATTGGACAACATCAGCAATGTCCTGGCCTCAGCATGGACTCAGATTCCTGACCTCAGCAAACTGGCGATCTCTTGGCCCAGCATGGCAGTCTCTTGGTGGCCCAGTGTGGCGGTCTCTTGGCCTAGCGTGGCGATCTCTTGGTCTAGCGTGGCAGTCTCTCTGCCTGGCATGGCAGTCTCTCGGTGGGCCAGCATGGTGGTCTCTTGGCCAGGTGTGGTGATCTCTCAGCCTGGCGTGGCAGTGTCTCTGCCTGGCATGGTGATTTCTTGGCCTGGCATGGCAGCCTCTCTTCCCAGTGTGGTGATCTCTCAGCGCGGCATGTCAGCCTCTTGGCCTGGTGTGGCAGTCTCCTGGCCCAGCGTGGCCTCCATGATGAGGCCTGGCATGAATTGGAGAACTAGGTGCCATCATGGACTGGGTTGGGAGGATTATTATTCTGAACTTTTTATTTCTTTATTTATTCTTATGATCTGTAACGCTGGACTTCTGATTTTCTTTATTTTTCTCCTTTTTTTCTCAAAATTTGCACTTCAGAACCTGTATCTAGGTACCTTTGTACCTAAGATGGCACTGTAAGTGGTGACTTGTAAATATTTTACTGTACTCATGTGAGCACATGTGACAATATAGCTAATTCTAAATTCTAAATTCTATAATCAAACCCATCAGACATCTCCAAGTAAACGAAAGCCACAAACGTAATTTAAGTTTCATTCTACCTGGCCAGGTTTGGTGTTGGAAATGATGGGGTCCCAAGGGGCTGATGGTGTGGGGTAAATGAGAGGAAGAAGCCGCAAGGGGACCGTGAGAAGGCGACAGATGAGTAGAGCTGAGGAGCTCACAAAGAAGCTGTGGGGAAATATGATGGGAAATCCAAAAATGAAAGGGATGCTGAAAGGAAGAGAAAACGTTTGAAATCCATCCAATAAGAAATACTTAACTAATCAGGAGCCAAGAAGACCTGAAATCACTGAATCACACTCACAAATGAATATAAACGAATGAATCACGAGCTTAAGGTTGCACTTGTTCAGAAATTATAGAGGGAAAATGAAGTGCATGCTACTGTAATGAACACTGTCGATAGTTACATTTGAACTTGAGATGTAGTGAAAAGTGTAGTAAATGCCTGGTTAAAATATTCTTGCTTTATATGCAGGTGATGAAAACAACTGTGACCTCTCAGACCGCAGAAGATGTGTTTAGAAGATGGCTTCTTGAGTGCAGTGTGTCAATTATTTCACAATAATCTTTTGTTGCTGAGTTATGCCTGTTGTCTTGTGCCAACTTAAAAACTATGCCATCTTGGAATTTAATACTTGCTTTGGGTGTTGTAGCTTTAAGTTTAATAGGGTTGAAAATTATTCAGGATATTGATAAAACCCCTCTAATTCAGTTCCTGTGTGAGTTCAACTACTCTTTATGCAACAGAAATACCTAAAGGTAATGTTAGTAAATTTCACCATTATCTAATGAAGGAATTAGCGAGAATGAAAATGTAGCCCTCAAAAAATACAAATACTTATGTCCTGCATTCTACTCACCATAACTTTGATGTTATTCAAAACTCTGCTGCTAATACCCTTACACACCGAGTCCCAGTCAACTATTGTATGATAATGGTTACATTTTATTTGTGCTACTAAATATAATATGTAATTAGTGATGTCTGCTCATGAGCAAGACACAATTGGAACTTGGAATGAATCAGGAATCTAGAAAAGCTCTCTCCTACTCACCATATATGTAGTGTAAATAGTTAATAAAGGTTACTGCTTACCAATGTGAAGACAGACTCAGTATGATCTAACTACAGCTAACACCCTTGTACTTGCTGACATATATTGGCTCCTGGTTACTCTCATTCCTGATTTCACATCCCTCTCGGGCCTCTCCCTTCCCGTGTCTAATTTCCTTCAGCTCCACAATCCTTAGGGGCTTTGTGTATAAACATTGGCAAGTCATGTTGCAGCTGTATAAAACTTTAGATAGGCCACATTTGGGGTATTGTGTTCAGTTCTGGTTGCCACACCTAGGAATTATGTTGAGAGGGTGCAAAAAAGATTTACCAAGGTGTCACCTGAAAATGGAGTGTATTCGCTATCTGAGATAACAAGGTGTAGAGCTGGATGAACACAGCAGGCCAAGCAGCATCAGAGGAGCAGGAAAGCTGATGTTTCGGGCCTACACCCTTCTTCAGAATCTTATTCAGACCCTTGTTATCTCAGCTTCTCCAGCATCTGCAGTTCCTACTATCTCTGTATTCGCTATATGGGCAGTTTGGAAAGACTTGGATTGTTTTCGGTAGACCCTCAGAGGCTGAGAGGCAACCTGACAGAAGTATATAAAATAATGAGAGGCATGGATAAGGTGGATAGCTGGAGTCTTTTCCCCAGGGTGGTTTCGGTAGATTGGCCATGCTAAATTGTCCATAGTGTCCAGGGAGGTGCAGGCTATGTGGATCAGCCATCAGGAATGCAGGGTTACAGGGATAAGGCGGGGCACAGTTCCGAGTGGTGTGCTTTTCGGAGTGGCAGTGTGGACTCGATGAGCCAAATGGCCTGCTTCCACACTACAGAAAGTTTATGATTCTAAATTTCAAATACCAGGGGGCATAGATTTTAGTTGAGAGGCGCAAAGATTAAAGGAGATGACCAAAGCAAGACATTTTTCATACAGAGGCTGGCAGGTGCCTGGAACACACTGCCAATGGAGATAGTAGAAGCAGATACAGCAACAATGTTTAAGACGCATTAGGCAAGCACGTGAACAGGCAGGGAATTGAGGGATATGGACCATGTGCGGGTAGATGGGATTTGTTTAGAATGGCATCATGGTTGATGCAAACATGGTTGGCCGAAGGGACTGATCCTGTGCTGTACTGTTCTATGTTCTGAGATATTTGCGGTGACATAATTCTGGTCTCTTGATGTATTGACTGGATCCATGGACAGGTGGGTTCCATTGACTATGAGAGTCTTGATTGGGATCATTACCCTGGGCCAAACGGGGATCCCTGGCTGACAGATATAAACAGGAGATTCAGAAGGTCTCCTCAGTCTATGAGCTGGCTGATCACAGCTCATGTACAGTGTATATGTAAATAAACGGTGACTTAGAGACAGGATCCCAGCCTCTGTGCAGTTATTTCGGTGACTAGAGAAAACAGTATGTGCCTGAACAAAATTGTCTTGGAGTTGGGGTAAACATTTCTAACATCATTAGACACTAAAACCTTTCGAAGGTTAACGGATTTAGGTAAGAAATATTATGACCCCACAACTCCTCTTATTCTGAGATGCTATCTGTTTTATTTGGCTGTTCGAGAACATGTGATTTTGAGCTAACCCTGAATGAGATCCACCTGGCCAATGTTTCAATCACCACATCCCTCCTTCCCTCTGCACACCCACAAGAACAGCGATGTAGGCCTGTTCTTTCTGTTGTAGCTTCACCAGGGACGTTTTCGCCTGGTTCCTCTGACTCAGCCATTGGTAGGATGTACCAGACTATAGCCCACCTCTTGCACCAGGAGCATCTCAGGAGAGTTTTCTTCTCTTCTTCCATTGGTAATGGTACTGAGGCTGTATTCATTTCAGGTTCTGAGGTTTCCTCAACACCAGATAGAGTTTCTGACAGACCCTCAGAACAGCCTGAAAGGCCATCAGAAACCCTGGGTTATCCCCTTCCATCTTGCAGGGAGGGGTATAGTGATTGGAACCATAGCCAGGTGGATCTCATTGACTATGAGAGTCTTGATTGTTACCCTGGGCCAATCAGGGAGCCCTGGCTGATAGATATAAACAGGAGATTCAGAAGGTCTTCTCAGTCTATGGACTGGGTTTGATCTGGCTGGTCACAGCCCGTGTACAGTGCACACTATAAATAAAGGGTGACTTGGTGATGGAATTCTGACCTCTGTGCAGTCATTTCATTTGAGTATCTCCAAATTTAATTGTTTCGATTGGTGTCTGTATATTCAGTTGTGTAGTTTAAACTAAATTCCTTACATAAACCTCTCCACCTTGTTACCATGCTTTTCTTCTTTAAGATGCTTCTTAAAATCTACACTTTGGCCAAGCTTTCTTGTTTATCTGCTGTAGTATTGCCTTATGCAGTCTAGTGTCAAATTTACAATCTGCTTTATAATTCTCCTGTGAAATACCTCGGGAAGTTTCTTTATGTTGGAAATAATATATTCGTACATAAGTTGTCAGTTATCTTTATGATTCTATTACACTGAATGAAACTTCCATTACTAATAAACCTACACATGAAAGTTTAGTAAGCTTCAATTCTTTTTACAGTCTTAGACAAAGTTCCAATGCAAAAGTACAATGTTGGAGAAGCTGAAATATATGAAATAAGAACAGAACATGCTGTAAATACTCAGCAGGTCAGACTGCTCTCTTTTTTTAGCATTCATCTACTACTGTTCCAATGAAGCTCAACACAAGCAAGAAACTTGCAGCTTAATCTTTCAATTTGGTACTCTACAGCCTCTCAGACTTAATGAATTTAACCACTTTAGGTCATAACGTCTGCCTCAATTTTGTTCATTTTTCTTTGAATTGGTTTGTTTTTTTTTCTCTTTTACTTCAGGTAACTGTTATTCAGCCACTTTCATATCACTGGGGAACTTCATTTGTTTCTGTACCTATGACCATTAACTTTGACAGTGGTGTTGAGGTCAGTTTGATTTCAAATCTGCTGTCATGGCTGAAGAAGCAGAAACTAAACCCCTTGGAGGTGATACTATATAATGTAGGTGTAATAGCTATCCAGAGCATAGGAACCCTGAGAAGTTATACTGCAACTCAAAGAGCTTAAGACAGTTGAAAATGTGTACATTGCTGACAATCAGCACTTCTAACTTTTGAGCCACATGCGTATTTAGACCTCAACTTCCTTAAGAATTCAGAACAAATTCTATTATTCTAAGAGAACAACTGGTCTAGACACCAACATTCACTAAGCCACTGGTCCAGGAGAAGACAGTTGCAGGAACACTGAGCCAACAACAAACGATGGTTGACCAACTGATCAAGAGACAACTAGTAGAAGATTTTATTGGGCTTCCTCGATTTATGGCAGAACTCAAAAAGAAGAGATTCTGTCAAGATTACATATTATATGACATAAAAGTACCAAAGACCAGCAAGCCAAAAGAGACTCGACCAAATTCGTCAAGATCCGAAGTATGACCAAGACTGTGCTATCGTTCACCATTATTGTGTTGAAGGCCGACCAGACCAAAAGCCCAGGGAGTCTGCCAAGAACATATTCTTTGAGCACCAATTGCATTTTGAGCATATTGATGATTTACTAGTGCATGACAGAAGACTAGTTATCTCAGCCTCCCTTCAGGAAGGTGCATTGGAAAGGATACACAGGTATACTTAGGTGTTGCGGCTATACAGCCAGCTGTTTGGTGACCAGAGATTTCAAAAGAGATGGAAGATTTCATAACTCACATTGATATCTGTGATTCCACAGGATTGTCATATTTGAAAACCATTCCTTTTATCATTATTGACCATCATTATTGACAGATCAAAAGTCAACGCTCAGTAAAGTTTGCCAGAAGAAATAAATACCAAGAACAAGAGTAAGCAGCACAACCCATTTGTGCCCATTCAGGCAATAGAACAGTGATAGAAATAGTGCAGAACAACCAGCTTTTAATGACTTGCTTGAAAGCCTGAAAATGTATACTTCACCAACCAAACAACCACAAATAATGACTAAAGGTGTTCAGCCTGATCAAAAACTTGAGGAAGATAAGCCGCACATGACTTCATGGGAGCAGAGCAATTTCCTCAGACCAAGGATATGGTCAAGAGGAAGAAATTACCTGGTCTAAGTATTTGGGATTTGCAAAAAGGAGACTAAGAAATTGCCTGGACCAGAAATCTAAGATACTACATAGCAGCTCTCTTCCATGATGAGCAGTTATGAAAGTTCACCAGAGGATTAAATGATTTCAAGAGTATATAGGTATAGTTCTTTGGGCTGAAGGCATCAAAGGAAATGTGGCAAAAGCAGAAAGCTACTGAGTCAGATGGTCAGCTTGACCGTCCAGATTTGCAGAGAAGGCTTGAAGGCCTACTCCTGCTCCTATTTTGCGTCTTTCTATCTCATGGGGTGACTGCCTGAGCTAGAAGAATTTCTCCACCAAGAAATTTCAAGAGATGAAGGTAAGATAATGGACCATTTGATAAAGAATGGCATCTTCTTGGAAGAATAGCTGAGAGTAAAAAGATCTTTGAGCGGAGAAATGACCCATAAATCTTAACCAGTCCTGAAGCAACAGAGCAACCATCCTTTCAAGTCCAAAGGTAGAGTATGCTCTGATGAAAATATCAACTGTCCAGACCACCTACGTTTGTAAAATCAGAGATTTGGGGGAAGATGAGATAGTGGTAAATGCGATAGTAATATTGATGATTGTATAAAAGATTAACTATGGGTGAAAAGCTGGGGTGAGATTTTGTGCCAGATAATGATTCTGACAAGGTTAATGCTTAAGTTACCTTGACTCCACTCATTCTATTAATGCCATACACAGTTTGTAGGTGGAGCCAAGCAGTTCTGCCTCCAACTTTTGGAAGGGGCTGATAGATCTGTACCAACTCTCTAAGGTCCAAGTAATTATTTCTGACCAAATGTAGCTGTACCTATTGCTATCCTGCAATAAACTTTGTCAGAACAAGACCTCTTCTGTCAATATTGTATAGTGGTGTATTCTCTACTACTAATTACTTTGGAGGCCCAAAGTAAAGAAAGATAAAGAAGAACTAATGGCAGCAAACTGCCTCAAACTTGTCTTACCCAATGCTATGTACTGACAGAGGTGGCAAATACACAAGGTACTAAAAGTGGTAATCTGAGAAAATATCATAAATACGTTTTGGATGCATATATTCATATGTCTGTACCACATACGTTTCAAAATATGTGGGCTTGTGTGCTACCATGATTCCTAATGGTTGTAGGAGTCTAGTTGTCAGTTCTGTTGTGTTCTTGATGTAGGGCAGTGTGCCAAGTGTGTTAGGGCATACTGTTTCCTCTTGTTGCTATCTGTTTAGTAGGCACCTGCGGATGAAGTTGTAGGGATATCTGTTCATAGCAAAGATTTTGTATAGGTGCTCTTCCTCCTTATTGCGTAGTTTTGGCATGTTGCGGTGAGTGATGGCCCATTTAAACAGTGTCCTAATGCAGCTTTGTTTGCGGACATTGGGATGGTTGCTGTGGAAGTTGATGATTTGGTCACTGCGGGTTGCTTTTCCGTATACTGAGGTTTGGAACTCCCTGTTGGTCATACGTTCAACTCTGATGTTCAGTACAACCTCAACATGATGAGTCAACTCCTATACTCAACGGTCTGAGCAATAAAGGCAAGTATGCTAAATACCTTCTTAACCACTGTGTCCACCTGTGATGCAAATTTAAAAGAATTATGTACCTGAAACCCTAGGTCTCTCTGTTCTACAACACTGCCCAGCACTCTACTATTAATTGTATTAGTCCTTCCCTTGTTTGTTTTACCAAAATGTAATACCTCACATTTATCCAAATTAAATTCTATCTGCCATTGCTCAGCCCATTGACCCAATTGATCAAGATCTCTTTGTCATCTTAGATAACCTTCTTCACTATCCACAATGGCACTAATTTAGGTGTCATCTGCAAATTTATTGACCATGCCTCCTATATTCTCATCCAAATCATTTATATAAATGACAAACAAAAGTGGACACGGTACCGTTCCCTGTGGAACACCACTGGTCACAGCCTCCAGTCCACAAAACAACCCTCCACCATCACCCTCTGTCTCTTTCTGTTGAGCCAATTTTGTATCAAATTGGCAAGTTCATCCTGAATCCCAAGTGATCTTACTTTACTAATTAGTTTACCATGTGGACCGTTGTCAAAGGCTTTACATATGTGGGATTTCTGCTGATTTTGTACCAGCAAAGGAAGCTTCCAACATTTATTCTTGTTTTTGAAATGCACTCAATGAGTTCTGTTGTATTTAAATACAGTAGATTATTTATTCAACCGTTCACCAACTTACCAGTTAATTATATTTAAAACTAATGGTGTATCTTTATCAACTTTGGGTTCACCACTGATTGTTTTAAAGACTTGTACTCAACAAACAAATGCAGACACAATCTATTCATTGTCTTCAGCGTAAATGAATACCATCTCCCTGGAGAATGATTGCCCTGTATCTTAAAGATAAGATCCGTTGGGAGACAGACTAAGCAGAGAACGGTTTTGATTTGTTTCTGTAAAATTATGCCCTTTTTTGCTTGCAATACGTGGATTCTTATTTTCTTTCTAACATAATGTGATGCTATATTTATTACCTTAAGTAAATATGCAGCAGCAATAGTTATTTGCGACTCACTTAGCAGTTTGTGTGAAATCCAGTCACTAAGGGGCCAAGAAGGTATGTGGTGGTCACTGCAACTATTGATTTAACTCTGCGTGGGGGCTGGGCTGAGCAGTGTCGAATGAAACTCTCAATAAGCTGTAACTTTTCACCTTACTGACCACTATATTCCATTTTTTTTTAGTCTCAACGTTTTGCTTTCTTTGTTGATGAAAGTTTGGTATGGATTTGACAAGATTGAAATCCTTGAGTATGCTTCGGTTTCCGTTGAAGTTTGGTAAGTCAATTCTGTAGCAACTGTTGCTTTTCTTAACATTCTGTAAAATACTGGAGAATGGATAGATCTTCACTTGTAAGACAGATGTAGGAAGCCCATGGTGTCTTAATTATCTAGGTAGGAGAATAATGTGTTGTTAATCTGTGTTGTACAGAAGCATAAACCAGTACTACAATCCATGCAAAAAAATGTTTGTTTCTTGGAAGGTTGTATGGTTGACCAATACATAAAAAAAATCTGCAAAGCTTTGTTTGGTGTAAAACTATGTTAAATCTGTCTATGTTTTTACCAGACTGCTATCCATGTACAAAGAGGCACGTTAGCTCAAAGCAAAAGCCAAGCAATTCTAGTTCACAATCTTTAATTTAACAGTGCTGAGTATAAGTAAAAAAAGACAAAGTCAGTCAGAGGGTTGCAATAACAAATTTGTAATTGGTAGTACCTTGATTATATGAAGACATGACAAAATTACATAGTTTAAATGTAATCATTTTTCAGCTGTAGGAAGTTCTGTTTATCAATCCATCCATTTTTAATTTGTTGTAATAAAAATACCAATACATTTTAAAAAGTTGTAAGTTCCTCAAGATCTTTTTAAAATAATAATGAAGATTAAAGCCAATGTAAAGTTAAGAAATTTAAGGTTAACTACTGCTGTGACACCCTAGTGAGGTATGGTTGTGGTCAAAATAACACCTTTATAAGAATTGTAAGGACCATGTTATTATCAATGAAGAATTGATTGATGAATGAATATTATCAATAAAGAATTGATTCTTCATTATGATTTACAATTATTATTAGAAACTATGCATATTTTAAGATCATTTTGTATGTGTTTTATGGATGAGATAATTTTCTCCTCAGGCTCGTAATTGTATTTTTGAACCAAAGCAGGGGTTAACTTAAGAATAGACAAAATTCCATTACATTAGTTCTCTTGCTGCTGACAAGTCTTTTATTACAGAACAAGGTAGTAGCTTTTAAAATAATTAATTGGCATTTAAAAATGTGTTACATAAGGTTGACATAGAATTACATGAATAGGTTTATCAGTTACCTGCAATATCACTGTGAGTAATTTCTATCCCTTAATTTGTTTTGCTTTTGATGCTGTTTACTTAGAGATTTTCTGTTTCTATGGAAACTTAAAGCAATAATTCATTTATTGGTTACCATTAAATTGTTTTGAGGCTACACACATGAAATAAATCTGTTGAATTTAATAGAAACTTTAAATATGAGCATTATGAGCATTAAATATGAGCATGTTAACGCTAAACTGAAACATGCATAAATTTACTCTTTATGAATTTCAAGCTAAAATAGAAATGCAAAATGTAACATGTAAGAAATTTTATTTCTAGACTTGTTAGTAATTTAGAAACTTGCTAGTAGTTTAGAAATTACAATCTTAATCGATTATATCATAGTTTGCTGTTGATATGCATTAATTTGTCATGAGTCTAGTTTAATATAATCTGCAGTCAACGCTGGGCTTAAAAATGAAAATTCTTGGAAATATTTTTCAAGTAAATATTTCTACTAGAAGTGGAATGGATAGGAATGGGACAGTGCATTTCTTATAGTCCCCACAGTTTAATTGCAAGCATAACTGATGGATCTAGCTGGTATCCTTAAGAACTCTCATGTTCCTGATTTTTTCCAAGGGCCTGATGCCTTACTAGGATGATGTGGAGGTGCCGATGTTGGACTGGGGTGCACTAGGATGATTACAAGGGGCAAGTGTTCCCACTTTCACCAAGGCTGATGACTGTGTAACTGAAACTCCTGACTGTGGTTCAGTATAGTCACAATGCAACTCATTCTTTTACCAGGGCAGTGGTAGAGCAGACAATAGACCTCTTGAAGATGAGGTTCTACTGCTTCCAACTTGGGGCCCTTGCAGATAAAGTGCATGCAAAATCCTACTATGCTGTGCTCTGCTCATTGCAAGCAGGCAAAAAGGGGATATGATAGAACAGAACAGTACAGCGCATGAACAGCCTTTTCGGTCCATCAAGACTGCATGATGTCTTTGTTTCTTAGAATGCCTCTCTGAACCAGAAATCTTCCTCCTCTATATGGTCTGTATCCCTCTATTCCCTGCCTATTGAATTGAATTAGCTTTATTGTCACATGTGCTCAAATGAGTACAGTGAAAAATTTATAATTTGCCACTTACAGCGCCATCCTAGGTACAAAGGTATCTAGGTACAATCCTTAGTTATAGAAAAGAGAAATGAAGAAAAAAAGAAGTTACACTGCAGCTATACAGAATATAACAATAAGTCAGAAAAACAAGAAGCAAAGTTTAAAAAGACAAACATCACAGAGTCTCTCCAAAGGCTCTCTGCAGCAGATCAGTAAAGGAGGCTTCCACATGGTCTGACCACTGACTGCTGCTGTGCTCTGCACCAGGCTGCTGGTCGCTGGTGTCCTCCTCTGGCCACTGGCGTCTCTGCCAACCACTGACCCTGCTTCGGAGGCCGAGGCTGGGTGTCCGAGGCTGAAACAACGGAGAGAAAGGAGCAGAGAGGGAGGAGAAAGAGGGAAAAAATGGAAAAGAAGAAAAAGAACCAATGGAGCGGAGGAGGTCCAGCTGGAGCGTCCTACTCTGCCACCATCTTACCTCATCATATATCAGTCAAGATGCCTCTTAGACGTTGCTATTGTATCTGCCTCCTCTGGCAGCCTATTCTAGACACTTACCAACCTCTGTGAAAAAGACCTGCCTCTCACACCTCCTCTAAACTTAGACAAGTTTGTCCAATCTCACGTCATAGCTAATACCCTCCAAACCAGGCAACATCTGGTAAACTTTCACCAATGCCTGCAAATCTTTCTCTAGAATGGCAACCAGAACTATACACAATATTTCAAATGTGGCCTAACTAAAGTTCTATGCAGCTGCAACATGACTTGCCAATTTATATACTCTGTGCTCCAACTGATGAAGGCAAGCATGCCATATGCCTTTTAGACCACATTACCCACTCACGTTGCCACTTTCAGGGAACTGTAGATCTGTACACCTACATCCCTCTGTATGTTGATGCTACTAGCGTTTCTGCCACTTGGTATATACTTCCGCTCTGTATTAGATCTCCCAAAATGCATCACCTCGCAACTGTGCGGATTAGTTCCATCTACCATTTCTCTTCACAAGTTGTTAGTGATGGGGGCTGAAGAATTAGGAGAGGGAGAGCATTCTTCTGAAGAGGAAGATGATGATATTAAACATGAGGAAAACGCACCCTATATTACAGAGCACAGTAGCTTTGGTGATTAGACAGGACTTACTGACTCTGGGTTCCAGTAGATGAGAGCTGGGTGTAATGATCACTCATAGTCTGTAAACTTATTGTCGCTCAAAATGCAAGCAGTTTGTTTCTGTCTGAGAAGCAAATACAGCATCAATTTTTATTTTTGGCTCACATTTGCTATTACTGAATTAAAATGAATGCTTTGAAGTGTTCAAATGTTCTCCTGTATGTGATGGTCCCACATTGGACATCAATAAGATGCTGGGTTATATTGGATATTGGGGAATAATAGTACTGTCTTAGAGAGGGTTGTAAGATGGAACGTAGCTGAAGATGGATAAGCTGTGTGGCTTGGTGCGTAAACAGCAATACTTATACAAGTATGTACTTGCATGTACAATGAAGTGTCAGATGTGCTATTTATGTGCCGTAAGAAGCATTGGTTTGTAGTTCACTGTGTGCACAGTGAAGAGCAACTCTGGACTGCTAAAACTTGTGCACTGTACAGGTGGGCTTCTAAGACAATGACAGTGCCAGAGATCCTGAAATGTCCCAGAAATGGTAAAAAAAAAATCTACAGGAGGGTTGTTATAGGGACCAGATGCATAGTTAAAGAGGTGACTTTGGGATGAAAGGACAAGAAACTGTGCTAGGACTCATGGACAGAAAACCTCTATGAAACTCCAGACTGGTCAAGCTTGTCATATGACTACACCAACTAATCAGAGAGAGGTTAGGGCACACGACAGCCACAATTGACATTAGCTGGATGGGCTGAATGGCATCCTTCTGCACTTTAGCGTTTCTGTGATTCTGCGAATTCGTCATGCATTCGCGGTACTTTGAAGACTCCAATTTGATTGCTTAATTCAACGAAGCATGAAAACGTGCACATAATTTTCTTTGTTTTTGTTTGTTTTATAATGACTCCATATATACCGTAACATTTAAAATAGGATCAATGGAAACGCAGATGTGGAATTACCAGCAGGAGTTTTCAGATTTCTATTATATATTGACTATTTGTCAATTCATTTTATATTTTTAATCCCGAAATACCATTATTTTCATACCAGATTTTAAAGAAATTCATGTTATGCCACCATCTATCAGTAAAATTAACCCTTAAAACCTGACTAACCCTGACACAACAGGACCATCCTCCAACTGTGCACCCCCAACGAAACTACCCTGCCAACCAGGCTACCCCACACTCACCCAGTTGCTAGCCTCAAATCCTCCTCACCCAATCACTCGCTCACCTACCTCTAACTCATCTACCTACCTCCTCGCCAACCTAACCACACATCCACTTATCCTCTGTCACCCATCTCAACCACCTATCCATTCTTCCACTTACATCCCTCATTAACTCATGCATTAAGTCATGCATCCGCTGGTCCACAGTTAAAGACTGCACTTTTAGTTTTACCTAAATATAGTAGCTAGTGCTGTGAAAAGAGGATACACCCTATCTTCCCCCTCTCTCTAGTCCACTCTGAAAATCTAAGAACTGTGGATGCTTGAAATCTGAAACAAAAACAGAAGGGTCTCTGGGCCAGAAACGTTAACTCTGCTCTTTCTCCACTCTGTATGAGTTTCTAGAAAGATGCTATCCTACATATTTCTCTAAACGTCAATATCTGAAGATTGTGATGCATGCAGCATTGCCACTAACTGGAAGATTCAGGCCAATGTCTTTCAAATTCTGTAAATGTAAAGATATTCCGATAAGATTTGTTCTTGTAAATAAGTTTGAATTTGCATTAAAAAGAAAAAGTGAACATTGCCCATGCAGCCTATTTGAATTTTATGTGATACTGTATCCAAGCAATGCTTCGGTGAAAGGACTGAATGTGCAGGATCATGACATTAACAAATTATCCTGCTGCTATTCAAGGAAACTATGGCAACTGAGCCAACATTTCTTATTCAGTTTTTCAAAAAAGATATTGGCCCAGATCTTTTGATCAGGATTGGAAACCCTGGAGATTGGGAAGTTGTGTGTTTTCAGCCGAAGAGCAACATTTTATGGATCTGCCTGGAGCTTTTCATTGGATGAAGCAACTTAATTGGGTTGGAGGAAAAAATCCAGTTTCCCGACGATGTGTTAAAAGTTTTGCTACTAATTTCCCCAAAACTTTCAGGTGAGTTAGGTTTCATGACCTTCACTGTTTGAACCCTGATATGCATTCATCAGCATCACTAACATGATTATGTTAGCCAAAAAAGGAAAATACCGATTCACAAACCTGACTCTATCTATGATGTGCAGATGCCAGTGTTGGATTGGGGTGATTAAGGTCAAAAGTCACCAGGTTAGTCTCCTTCCTGACTGATTAACGATTCAACAAGAGGCAGCCAGTTTTAGGGTTGTTACCTTTCTGCTTATAAATTTTGTGTCTTATACTCTCTCTCACTACACCTGAGGAAGAGGCTAAGCTCCAAAAGCTTGCATTTTCAAATAAACCTGTCGGACTATAACCTGGTGTTATGTGATTTTTGACCTTGTCTCTAACTGTGTAGCATGTATCTGGCAGGGTAGGCATCTTCCTTCAAGCTTGAATACCAACTTGTTTAGTTACTTTGGCTCTTTCATAACCAAAGCATTTCTTTGTGCAAATGATTCCAGCATTCGGGGTAAAGCCACTCCACATTGATCAGCTCATAATCAGTTTCAATCTCCTGTGGCTTGGCTTCTAGTTGTGAACTGCTTAGTGTTATGGGTGGAGCCTGACCAGGCCAATTTGCCTACCAAACTAGCTGACGTCAGCAAACCTGATCATCGCAGGCAAGCAGGACAGAGCACAAAAGGGGCTTAATTCAAAATGCCTTCTATTGTGTTTTGTTCATTTAGGGTGACATGTGGCCTGGAGTTGATGGAATATTCATGATTGGATACCAAGGGAAAGAGAGGCTTTTAGCAGGTGGACAAGGAATGAATCAACAGAGGCCATAGTGGAGTAAAGAAAGAGCAGAAGGCACTTAAGAGAAAGACTAGGAGAGCAAAGAAGAAGCAAAAGAAACACTAGTGGGTAAAATTAGGGGAATCCCAAGATAACCTGTAAGTCCTTTAAGGGGGAGAGGATAACCAAAGAAATAAAGAGGGCTATTAGGGACAATAGGGACAATCTGTGCATCGGCCTGGAGGACATTGGTAGGATATTAAATAGGTACTTCTGTCTTCACTCAGGGAGTGAATGTGTGTTCAGAATTTGGGGAGAGGGTCAATGAATTTCTTGAGCAGATTGACACAGGGAGTGATGAGGTATTGGAAGTTTTTCCAGGCTTAAATGTTGACAGATCCCCAAATCTGGATATGTAGTATCCTAGGCTGCAGTTGGAAATGAAGCAGAAAATTGGGGGCTTTGACAGAAATTTTTAATTTCTCTTTGCCACAGAGGAGGTGCCAGAAGGACAGCTAATGTCGCTCCCATTTTTCAAGAAAGATGGTAGGGATAACTCAGGGAATTACAGACCAGTGAGTCTCAGATCAGTGGTAGGGAAACTACTGGACAAAATTCTGAAGGAAAGAATTAATAACCACTTGGAAAGGCAAGGTTTGACTGAGGACAGTCAGCATAGCATTGTCAGAAGGAATTTCTTTGAATTTTTCGAGAAGGTGATCAGCTGTGTTGATGAGGATAGTGCAGCAGATGTTGTTTATAAGGATTTCAGCAAAGCCTTTGACAAGGTCCCACATGGGAGTCTGATGAAGAAGGTAGGAGCACGTGGGATCTATGGTAACTTGGCAAAGATTGTCTCATACCACTGAGCCAATTTTGGATCAGAAGGTAGTGGTAGAAGGCTCTTCGTGTGACTGGAAGCTGGAAGCTGGAAGCTGTTGTGCAATGGCATACCACAGCGATCAGTGCTGGGTCCCTTATTGTTTGTCAGTTATATAAACAATATGATGAGGATGTCAGGGATGGGTGTGGGAGGTTTTGGGGAGCATGATAAGTTTGTGGGTGACATGAAGATTAGCTGGGTGATTGACAGCAAGGAAGGAGATCTTGGGTTACAGGAAGGTATGGATTAAGCAGATGGGCAGATCTGTCGCAGATGGAATTTAGCCCTGAAAACTGTGAGGTGATGTGCTTTGGAAGCAGTAATAAGACAAGCAAATACTCAATGAATGGCAGGGCACTAGCAAACTCAGAGGATCTTTGGGTGCTTTTCCACAAATCCCGGAAAGTGGCAGGACAGGTTAATAGAGTGGTTAAGAAGACATACAGGACGCTTGCCTTTATCAGCCATGGCATAGATGATAAAAGCAAGGAGGCTGCGTTGGATCTGTGCAAAATTTTGGTTAGGCTACAGCTGGAGTGCTGTGTGCAGTTCTGATTGCCACACAATTGGACCTTGCAACATTAACAAAGCTTCTGGATCCAATTCCCATACCATGACAATATGACCCAGGCCCTAAGGCCCATCTCTGAAACTGTTGTGAGTCTCTGACAGAGACGCATAGACAAAAAGGGAAATCTCTGCCAAAGGTGCTGGAGATCATATACGGTTTGGAGCTAAAGGTAGAGGCATCTGCCCAAGTTCTATCTGATGTCTTGCCTCCAGCATGTGAGCATTTGGCTGTTTTTGTGACCGAAAGGTATCTGCAGTGGAGATCCAAGTCCAGCAGAACAATCAGTGCTGCCAGTTCTGTGCTCAGACCTTCACTCCATTCCACCTTTCATTCACTGGCTCAGTAAGAGGAGGCTAAAGAACCTCAATCTCCTTTCAGGTGCCTAGTCTCCTGCAGGGGTGAAGGAGGTGCCATTGTGCACCAACAGGGAGGAGCAGCCACAGCCAGATAACTGGTGACTGTCATCTCAGGACACTCAGAGGAGCTCTGCTGTATCACATCCCCTCTGCCAGGAACCCAAACATCTCCATCAGATCAGGCTGAGGAGGATACATCTGTACCTCTGCAGGAAATCCCCAGTATGCCAGAGTCCTCAAGCACCAAACCACCAGAAGATGACCACTAAAGTCACCTGTAGCAAGGTGGCAAAGCATCAGGCTTCCTTATGGCCAAGGCCACACCATAGTATAGTAGTAAGTAAAGAATAATTTGAATGCATGTGTGTTGTATATGATGCAAATATAGCAGTGGTACAGCAGTCTTGTGGTCTCTTTCAATCTGTTTAGATTTCTGACTATTTAAAGTTATCCTTGCTGACTACTTTAAGAGATAATGATCACCATGGGCACTTACATGTGCAGCAGTGCAAAAAGTGCTAAGCAATCATTCGTTACTGTCCTCTGGGAGGAACATGACATCTAGAAAAGGGAAATTTGAGCTAGATGGTTGAGATTTGGGAGTCAGTCAGCATAGTTTATCTTGACATCTCAGTGAGAGATGAATGCCCTTTGCAAATAATAGTTTGAGTCATATAAGTGCACCCCATGTGTAATCCTACATAACTTCATACTGATGCTCTGGCTAGAAAACTGAACAGGAAGCCATTGTGGTGAAGGGAACAAAACTCAAAGGGAACTTACAATTTATGCCAAACAAAGTAGATTAGTGTTATAAATTTGTAAGCCAAGCATTCCATTGAAGGCAGGAATGCTTCTGTACCAGAACTGGCTCATAGTTATTGGCTTATAGTCACCATGTGTTAATACAAAGTCATTCACCCACAAATCTAGTCTCCAACAGCTTTTATGAATCTGCCTGCCTCATGTCAGTACTGCCCTGGCTTCCTCAGCATTTCAAATAAGAGATAATCTAACCACTGTCCCTTGGCATTCAACGGTGTTACCATCACTAAATCCCCCACTATCAATATCCCAAGGGTTATCATTGACCAGAAGCTCCACTAGACTTACCACATAAACAGCATGGCTACAACAGCAGGTCAGGGGCTAGGAATATTGTGGTGAGTAACTCACCACCTGACTCCTCAAAGCCTTTCCACCATTGACATGGCACAAGTCAGGAGTGTGACGGAATAGTCCCCACTTGCCTGATGAGTGTAGCCCCAACAACACTCAAGAAGCTTGACACCATCCAGGACAAAGCAGCCCGTTAGATTGGCACTACATCCACAAGCATTGACTTTCTCCACCACCAACGCTCAGTGGCAGCAGTGTGTATTATCTCCAACATGCACAACAAAATTTCAGACAGCACCTTCCAAATACATGACCATTTCTATCTAGAAGGACAAAGGCAGCAGATATATGGGAACACCACCACCTTGAAGCTCCCTTCCAAGCCATTCACCATCCTGACTAGGAAATATATTGCTGTTCCTTCACTGTTGCTGGGTTATAATCCTGGAATTCCCTCCCTAATGGCATTGTTGGTCAACCCACAACAGGTGGAGTGCAGCAGTTCAAGAAGGCAACTCACTACCACCTTCTCAAGGCCAACTAGGGACAAGCAATAAATACTGGCCAGCCAGTGATGTCCACATCCCACAAATGAATGAAAAAAATCATCATTACCGTTGGATCCCTCACCATCTTCGTCACTGTCACACTCCTCTTCTTCTTCATCTGTGTAGACAGGTGGAGGGTAAATCTTACCATCTCACACTATAGATAAGCTTGGTTGTACAGGGCACAGCAGCAGGATACCCTGTCCAGTGAGTACTAGAGTGCTCCTCCTGAGCAGTTCAAGCAAGAGTAACTTATGTACAGAAGACTAATCATCTGTTTAGTGATGATCCTGGTGGATGCATGGTTAGCATCCCAATGCTGTTCACCATCAGATTTGAAATTGCATATTAGGTTCGATACCATGCCTTCTAAGTATACCCTTTGTCATCAAGGAGCCAATGGACATGACATGAGATGATGAACATTCACAGAATTAGGGAGTTGTGCAAAATGTAAGTGTGGTGACAACTCCCTAGTTAATGGATGCACACCTAAAAAGATGGTTGCCTGTGGTCACAAGTCAGCTGATGTTAATGGAGTAAAATCACATTTTGTTAAGGAATCTAGCTGGTTTTAAACCTTTAGCTGTGTCCTTATACAATATTTTTCTCAAGTTCTGTTTTTATAGTTGAGTGTATCTGTGCTGTGCAGGAATGTGTACAAATAGATTTGAGATCCCTCCTATATGCACTGTGCATTCTGTGAGAAGCCTGATTTTGAGGACCAATTTTGAAAAAGATGGTGATTATAAATTTTTGTTTGGCCTCATACTTCCCTGTCTTAGATTACATGTTTCCCCACATAAATGTAGGTGGCCTTCTTGTTTCCTCTGGTGGTCCCTTTGTTCTTCTTCAACCTCCCTGTGTCTATTGGTCATCAATATCACCATCGATATTCCTGTTCTCACCCTGATCCAGATGCTAGCTAGATCTCTATGCCTGATCTTAGATTTAGATATTTTAAATCAACCTGTTCAGATCTGTTGCAACATGCCTAAGACAGATGACACTTGAATCTGCAATTTCTAGCCCAGAGGTAGGAACACTACCACTGTACCACAAGAGCCCTCCAACCTCAACTTTAGATCTCTAGGCAACAAATCCAGTGACATAACCAATATTTCGCTGTCACCCCATTGGCCTGACCTCAATGTTAGATAATTTCTAATCAACCTGTTCAGAGATGTTATTACACACCTCTGGAGCAGGTGGAACTTGAACCCAGGCCTCCTGGCTTAGAGACAGTGACATTACCACCATACCACAAGAGCCCCCCCCCCCCACAACCTCAACTTTACACAAACCCACCTTATTCAGTTCACATACTCATTCCCCCTTCTAAGCACACCTAACTACCCAATTGTGCTTTCCCACCCTTATTACACAGCAGCCAATCTTCCTTTTCCCCATGCCCCAATCACTGTGATTTGCCTCTGCACATTCCACTTTGATATCCTTCATTCCCAAGGGTGCTGCCAATGTCCTGGTAACCACTCTTTTTTAAGTTCCATTCCTTACTATTCCATCCCATGCAGCCCACATTTCTGTGAAGCATTCCAGTACAGCCCCTTTTCCTTCTCAGCCCCTTTTCAATTGAATCTGCTTGCCTATCCCAATCAGGTTTTCTGGTGTCAGCACATGTGGCTACATCATTTGGCCAGCCTACTGGACTCAGTCAGCATTTACCCCTTACACTGTCAGCACTTCAGCACAGCAAGCAAGACCATGTAAGTCTAAGGCTTCTGATGTGCTCATCAATATAGAAAGGATTCACCCCATACAATGTAGATGTTGTGCAAAGAAATGGGTTGGTTATGATTGAGTCAAGTAATGGCACCAGAACTTAGAGGAAGAAGTTTACTCTGCCTGGAACTTGCCTCATATATATATAGTTGTCTTTGTGAACACATATTTGCCATTTTCAGCAAAATGATTATACCTGTGAACATAACTCCAGTGGACTTGGGTGTTATTGAGTATTCATGACATCCTTAAGAATGCCAACCCACCTGAAAGGTTCTGAGACCGTCATAGGAAGGCTTTGATCTACTGTCACGAAACTGGTTATTTTTCTTCCCAAGTGATAACTTACCCCACCTGCCCTTCTAAAAGTTCCAAGAGTGCCCAGAAAATTCCTGTCTTTATTTCAGACAAAACAAAATAGACATTTACGTTGCTCCCATTCTTCTCAGCAATCTTCCAATGGAGGATCTTTCACAACTGACTCAGCGCAGCGAACCTCAGAAGTTGCAGAGGAGCCATATCCCTTGCTATATCACTAGCTAAAGTATTAGTCAAGTTGAAATGTGCCAAAGCATCTTTGAAAAACTACAAAGAGAAAGTAGATGTATAGGGTAAGTGTGTTATCGGCTATAGTGGGTAATGAGGTAGAATGGGTGAGCTAAGTGGGCAAAGGATAGAATGACAGATGGATATGATGGCAAGTCAATAAGGAAGCAAGGTGCCAAGACAGCAGTTAGCTAAGTTGGTAAGGATGCAGATGGTGAGACAAGATATTGGGGGTTGATCAGGTGGTTAGGTCAGGTCAGCCACTGATTTTACGGAGGAGTTAGGGTTCAAGGTGCAGCTGGAGAGTCACAGCAAAGTCAGTAGCTGTCAACTTGAACGATTGCGGGGGGGGGGGGTCTAAGTTTTATGGTTACCCATAAGCTATACAAGGATTTTTCTAACATTTCCTGGATAACCAGTCAGGTAGGAATTTTGGAGCTGTCCAAAGTCTTCAATTCTAGCTCAGAGTTGGTGGCTTTTTCAAAGGGTCCTAAGGTGCCAGGGAACTGCTCAATGAAAGTTCAAACATCCTGGGCAATTCCCATGAAACTACTACTGGTACTACTGAGGCATCCTATACTGCATCGTCTGGGTATGTCTGCTCTCCAACTATCTGGAGACTGAAAGATCTGAGATATTACGTATACAATGGCATGGTATTTCATATGGAGAATCAAGACCAAGCACAGTGTCGAGGTCAACTAGGGCTACGTGTTGCAGAATGATTGAATCACTCACCTTCAGCTGGACAAAGATAAATTATTTATCATATCTAGAAAGACATAGTGAAAAGTGTTTTGTTGCCACAATCCAGCACAATTTTGAGTTACAGAAGGAGTTAAAAAGAAATTACATAAATAGAGTTCATCTTCAGTACAAAGAGTCTTTAAACACAGTTCCAGGGCTTCTGCACAGGCCTCAAGCAGTGCCCGCTTCGGGCACTGCAATGAAAACTGCACTTCAGGCATATTGCAGCCATGAGTCCCCACTCTGGGCACCATATCCACCGTAGCAACCTGCCGCCACAGCCAGGAGTCCCCACTTCAGGCATTGAAGACCCACCAAATCCTTGAGTCCATACCTGGCAACACCTTTGAAAATCCCAAAGAATGAGTGCCTTCTCCAGGGTTGGAGAATCCAGCGGTGGTCTCCCATGTATCTTGTGTCCATGAGATTTCCTTAATTGCTTTTAAATAGAGTGGTTTTTTTAATCAATTTAGTGTGGTTTTGTCTTATGTTATCACACTGTCCCCAAACAAGGTTGTGTTATTAACATGTTTTATACTTACCGCTCATGATAGTTTATATTAGGAGCAAAAACAAATCCATTTGAGAAAATAGATTGTTTACATTGCATAAGTATTGCTTTCATGCCTAACATTGCAGGAAATTCTGAAATATTAACGGGCATTGGAAAATTTGAACCTGCAAGGATTCTCAGCATTTATCAAAGGATAGGATGAGACGGTTAGGACGAAGAACAGGATATTTTCCTTATATGGTACTTGTGCAGCCAACCAAGGACCGGGAGATTAAGTGACATAGAATTTGGATGAACTTTCCATTCACATTTGGGGCTGTTATTAAAGCATATTTACAAAGTGCCCAAGATTAGGAGTAGGCATTTTGCATTTTGAAAGGGTAAGAAGAAAAGCCAAGGAATTAGGTTGATTCTGTTAAAGAAATGATGTTGGTTCATTTTAATTGGGAGGATCAACCTGTGGAATTAGATTGGGTGTAGGTAAGATGTCACGAGTGGGAATATTTTATAAGTCATCCCATAAATTGGCAAAAATGGACTGGAAGATGAGTAGATGGTGTATATTTGTGATAGTTTGTTTGATAAATATGAACTGGAATGAAACAGGATATTTTAGACTCAGCAACGTGACAGGATTAATTAATGACCTCACAATAAATGATCCTCAACGTAAGAGTGAACATAAAATAAAGGCATTTCATATTCAAATTGAGGGTGAGATATATGAATCTGGAACTAATGTATCAAACTTAAATAAAATCAATCACAAGGATATTGGTATGACTGAGGGTGGAGGAGAGCACTCAGATAAATGCAAAACTCTGTGGATGCTGCATTCTGAAACAAGCATAGAGAATGCTGGAAAACATGTGAAGAGTGAAAAGAAATTAACATTGCAAGCCCAGTATTACCCTTGTTTCATAAGTCTATTTCTTTTTCCACAGATATTGCCAGACCTGCTGAGTTTCTCTAGCATTCTCGGTGTTTGTTTTTGAGGAGAGCACTGTTGCTCTAGTTCCACTACTTCAAGGGTCACAATATAACATTAAAAGAGATTTTCTAGTTACTGAGTTGCAAGTTAAATATCCCATAATAGGCTTTAAGTAAGAGCTATCAACCAGGTTTCTTATTAACTACAATCATTGGTTTACTATCAAAAAGGATGTTTTTACTGTGATATTCGGGCACGTGCAGTCAAGCACTTATTATACATAAACAAAAACAGAAATTGCTGGAAAAGCTCAGCAGGTCTAGCAGCATCTGTGGAGAAAAATCAGTGTTAACATTTTGGGTCCAGTGACTCCTCTTCAGAACTTCCTCTCCACAGATGCTGCCAGACCTGCTGATTTTTTCCGATAATTTCTGTTTTTGTTTCTGATTTACAGCATCCACAGTTTTTTTTTCCATTTTTCAGTTATTACACTTAGTAGTCTGTGGAGTCTTTAAAAACACGGTTTGCTCAGGAAAGACAATATCAAAATATTCCTTAAATTAATCACTTAGAAGAGCAAACAGGATTCACATGTACTCAACAACAGAGTTCTTTTCAGAAGAAGGAGAGATAGACTGGGGTGCCATTCCAATTTCCAGGATTTAAAACAAAAGGTTTCAATGTTAAAGATCCTTTCGATTGTTGTTTGTAAACCTATCCTGGTAAACAAAGAGAAATTGAAATTGATCAATGTTTCCATAATCCTGAAATTTAATTCCTCA
Source organism: Ginglymostoma cirratum (assembly GCA_024137785.1). Taxonomy (NCBI): domain Eukaryota; kingdom Metazoa; phylum Chordata; class Chondrichthyes; order Orectolobiformes; family Ginglymostomatidae; genus Ginglymostoma; species Ginglymostoma cirratum. The sequence goes on from JAHRHZ010000144.1 coordinate 54,405,764, forward strand.
ATGAAATATTTAATAATAATTTTCATAACAGCACGAAGACAATTTTGTTTGAAATGGACTGGGAAAATAGGGTAGAGACGCAGTGGCAGACATATATGGAGACATTTCATAACTCTCAACCAATATATATTCCAGTGAGAAAGGAAAATTTCACAAGAAGGCTAAACCATCTTTGGCTAACTAAGGAAGTTTGGGATTGTAACAAATTTAAATAAGCTTTCAACAATTCTGTAAAGATTTGTAATAGCCCAGAAGAATGGGAATATTTCAGAAACCAGTAAAACATGATTAGAAGAAAACAATCAGAAAGAAATTGAAATATAAGAAAAAAACTAGCACGAAATGTGAAAAATAGACAATAAAAGTTTCTGCAAGTATATAAAAAGGAAGAGCAGTCTGTAAAAAGGCTAGTTAGCATCTGCCCCATAGAAGGTGAGGCTGCTAAAATAATAATGGGAAACAGGGCAAATGTCAGAGCCTTTGAAAAGGGTTTTTTTTTTGAAGGCACAAAGAGCATCTTAAAAATGGTAGAAAAGCCAGTAACAACTTAAAACAATCATGATCACTACAGAAAGAGGTTAGTAGGCAAAATAATAGAATCAAAGGCTGGTAAGTCTTTGGGACCTTAAAAAAAAAATTGGCTGCATTGATAGTAGATGTTTTGGTCATAAACTTTCAAAATTCCATTGATTCGGGCAAGGTCCCGAAGAATTACAAAACACTAAGTGTGACACAGCTACACAAAAAAGCAGCTAGGCAGAACCAGGAACTGCTGGTATAACATTCAGAAAAGCAGCAAGGTACTTTGAAAATCATCATACAATCAGGCAGTATCAACATGGTGTTGTGATGTGAAAATCATGCTTGATAAATTTATTTGATTTTATTTTCAGTGTATAACACGTAGAGTGTATTTTGTTGTATGGTTTTATGCCCACATTCAAGAGTTTGTGTTCAAGATAGAGGCAAGGTCAAGAACTGTCTTCTTTATAACTTTTTCTTTTGTATATTAATAATAAATACTAAAATATATGGTAATCAGAGATACACCAGACTCTTGTCTTAATATTACATTATTGAAAGACCATTCTATAAACTCGATTGCCGAATAAGAATTATTTCACTCCACATGCTTCTCTGCGTGTGTTTCTAACTTTTTCATTTTCTTACTATTTTTCTAATTCTGTGTGGACTGTGTTACCTATGCTCAGTGAGGAGCCTCATTGCAATACTGTTTCAGGGTTCTAAAGCCCTTACATTTTACGGCTGCAAATGTAGTATATTTGGATATTAAAAGGCATTCAGGAAAACACTACATAACAGCCTACCCCAGAAGATGAGACTTATGATATTGGATGTAATATTTTAACATTGATAAATGATTGACTAACTCACAGGAAACAAAGATCACATAAACATTTTTTTTTCAGGTTGGAAACTATAACTTGTAGAGTGCCACAAGGATCAGTACTGGGGCCTCAACTATTCAATATTAATTACCGGCTGGAGGGACCAACTATTGTAGCCAAATTTGCCAAGTATATTCCCCTGCCTTTTCCCTACACCTTGCAAGATTTTTAAAGTTTTAAGTATTACTCCTGTTCTCTTTTGGAAGTATCAAATTACCCTACTTCTACCACACACTCAGGCTTTGCATTCCAGATCTTAAACTTTTGCCGGATGAATAAACAATTTTCTTTATGTCACCATAAATTCTTTTGCCACTTGCCTAAAGATTTATACCATCTAATTTTTGATCTTATTACTAATGGGCACAAGTTCTCCTCATCTAATCTGTCGAGACCCCGCAAGTTTTTTTCACACCTCAATGAGATCTCCCCTCAACCTTTTCTTCTTCAGGCAATATATTTTCAACTTTTACAATCTTTCAATGTAATTTGAAGTTTCTCATCCCTGGAACTACACTCATGATTCTTTCCCGCTTCCTGTCTAAGGTCTTCATATCCTTCCTAAAGTCAAGGCACCAAAGTTGCTGGCTGCAATACTCTAGTTGAAGCTGAACCAGTTTTATTCATTAGTTAAACATAATTTTATTGCTTATGTACTCTACGTCCCTATTGTTAAAACTCAGGATGTTGCATGCTTTGTTAATCACACTCTTGGCTCGTCCTACCACCTTCAGTGATTTATTGTAGTGCTTTCAAAAACTGTTTACCATTTCCTAGTTCTAACCAAATAGATTCAGTCCTCCACCCCTCTAAGGATTCCTCTTTGTCCAACATAAATGTTCTCTGTCATGAATATTGCAACCCCTTCTCTTTTTGTGCCTTTCTTATCTTTCCTGACCATCTTGTATTCAAGAATATTTAATACCAAGTTTGGACTTTCTTTGAGGCCCATGTCTATTATCATATTTTCACAATAGCGATCTATGTATGCAACTCATCAATCTTATTTCTTCACTCCATGAATGTACATGAATGAAATATAATCCATAGAATTTATTACTTTCATTATAATGCTGAGCCAACCAAGTACAACTTCCTGCCTGAGTGCTACTCCAATATTCTTTGCACATTAGTAATCCTGCCTTGTACTGCCTCCTGGTTCTCAATACCCTGCCAAGTTAGGTTAAACCATCTCCAATAGTGTCATCAAAATGCCCAGCAAGTCATTGTTCCCAGCTCTGTTGAAGCTTCACGATGATCCATTTCAGATTCCTCCTGCTCTGTTCCCAGAAAGAAAGATGGAGAGGTGGAGGCTATAGGGAGGGAAGTCTGTAGCTTGTGGCCATGGTGGCTGAAAACATGGGCATGAATGATAGAGCAATTACATTTTGGGGATTCCAAAATAATGCAAACAGGATATGTAAATACCTTGGAGTATTGTGGAACGAGAGGAATACTCAGTGAGCCCGGATAATGGATGAATGGGACTTATTGTGAGTAACAGCACAACTGGCAGAGTTTTGGATGATTACAAGTTTATGGAGGGAAGAATGAGGGAGACCAATAAGGAGGACATTGGAATAATAAAGTCTAGCGTCAATAGAGGAGTGGATTAGAGTTTGAACCACAGATGAGTAGATGAGGAGGGCCATCATTTTCATTATTTTTTAATTGTGCAATTTCCCTACATGAACCTGTTCTTACTGTCTGGAATTTATTCATTCTGGAATTGTCTATATCCTTCAATATTAAATTCATTTCATTTTTGAAATTAATCTGTTTCTGTAATGTTTTCAGCAATAATTCCTGTTGATACATTATTCTCCAACTCATCTTTTATATACATGTGCTGTTCAGGTATACATATTTGATAGTTCTACATAGTTAGCTAACAGTTTTAGTTTTTAAAGCATAAAATGCTGGAAACACTCAGCAGGCTGGGTTGCATAAGTGAAGACAGAAACTTAGACTTTTAATAGTATTTGGTTTTTGTTTTTGTTTTTTTTTTAACTGAAGTGTTTGGTTTTTGTATAATTGTACTTTTTTCAATACAACCTAATCAGAAATAATAATCCAATGGAACTAACAAACAAAAACTGTAAATAAGGGAAAAAAACCCAAAACATTTAGATATAAGAAGAACAAAACTTGTTGAAGATGTGTGACTGTGGCAGAGTAGTGTCAACAAGTTAAACAATTAAATAAAAGAATCAAATACTATAAATGCCGTATTTGCTGATATACACAGTTGGAAAATTTCATTGTACTGTCGGTGTCAGCAGGCATTTTGCTTATCTATACTTCAAACTCCTCCCTCTTCATGTTTACTTTAGATAAATATTGTTTACTAATAGCCATCTTCCAAGATCCTGCTTGGTTAATATTTAACACAGTTATCTTGCATTATCCTATTTTTATCTCATACACCTCTTAATAAAGTACAATATCACTGTCACCAACTTGCTCTTTATCCATCCTATAATTCAATTTGCAAATACTTCCCAGAAGTGGCAATTGAGATACAACATTCCTCATAATATCTAGACATTATGCTTGATCCTACTTTTTAACATATCTGAATATATGCCAACTCATACACCTTACTAAATATTATTATACTCCACTGTCCTGCCAACCTCTTACCCACTTTGACTCCCCTATCAATGAATTATCTCACTCAGCCTTAAAAATATTCAATGACCCTGCTTCACAGCTTTCTGGGGAACTGAATTTCACAGACCAACAACCATTTGAGATTAAAAAACCTCACTTTTGACAATAGTGATTCAGCATTTACTTTTAATCTGTGTTCCCTAGTTGTAGTTTCTCCCAAAAGGGGAAACACACTCTCTGCAGCAAGATCACTTCCTACTTTTCAAAACTCCTACGGATACATTGCAACCTTTCCTCACAAAAAAAACTCCTTCATCCCAAAAATTAACTGAGTGAATCTTTTCCGAAATGCTGCTGATTATACATCATACCATCTTTCCTCAAGTAAAGAGATGAAAACTGCACGCAGTGCTCCAGATTGGTCTCACCAATGTCCTGTACCATAGTGACAAATTTTCTGAACCTTAATAATGAGCGGCATGGTGGCTAGCACTACTGCCTCACAGTGCCAGTGACCTGGATTTGATTCCAGCTTTGGGTCTGTCTGTGTGGGGTTTGCATATTCTTCCCGTGTCTGCGTGGGTTTTCTCCAGGTGCTCCGGTTTCTTCCCACAGACCAAAGACTTGCAGGTTAGGTGGATTGGCCATGCCAAGCTGCCTGGAGTGTCCAGGGATGTGCAGGCTATAGGAAATAGATTATACGGTAGGGGCACGGGCCTGAATGGGATGCTTTTTGCAGGGTCGGCGTGGACTCGATGGGCTAATTGGCCTGCTTCCATGTTGTAGGGATTTTATGATTCTATTCCATTTCCCTTGCAATAAACGGCATTCCATTTATCTTTCTAATAATAACTTGCTGTATTTTTACTAACTTTACATGATTCATGTACCAAGACAAAGATCTCTCTGTATTGCAGAGTAAAATAACATACATTTTTCTATTCTTCCTGTCAAGCTGGGTTAGTTCCATCTTTCCACAGTATACTCCACCTGCCAATTTTTTTCTAAACACACTTCCAGTAGTTCAGAATATTACTTTGAGTTGAATTACTATTATTTTTGCTCAGAATTTCAATTAGGTGGTGACTCATCAAAGTCTGTTTTTTTTAAAGAGAGAGTTTTTAATTTGCATGGCCAATAAAGTCAAACAATGCCAGCGAGATAAAGACCAAATGAATACTTGGGGAATTTGACTCAAAGAGTTTGGTGCACGGGGGAAAGGGGAGCTTTAAGTAAAGTTCTTTGCAAGAAAGTAAACTTGCTGAGTGACTGAGTGCCATAAAAGTGGGGAGGAGGTGCTTCTCTATGCCATTGGGGATGGTGTCTCAAAGTTGGGAAATTCTGAAAAGCATATTTTTATTTTAAACAACCTAGCTCATAAACTGCCAATCCTTTGGCATGTGGCAATTTGTGTACACCTCATGTGATCTAGACAAGCACAAGTGCTGAAAGTGTCACGGCCTACAGAAGTTTGAGCAACAGGTTTTAGATCTCAAGCAGCAAAGTCACTGCAATGCATTTGCAAGGGTGAGAATGACATAGATAGCTTGTTCAGAGAGGTGGTCACACCACAGCGTAGAAGCAAACATGCAGGTAGAGAATAAGTGACTGCCATGCAGTTTAAGAGGGCCAGGCAGGTAGTGCAGGTGTAACCTGCGGTACCATTAACTAATTAATTGGTTTTCCATTCTGGATACCAATGAGATGATGGTTCCTTAGAGAAGTGCAACAGTGACAATGTAATCATCAGTTAGGGAAATAGATATTTGTATGGCTGTAGACATGACCCCAGGATAGCATGTTACCTCCCTTCGGGGGGCATGGCAAACAGCCAGGGGCCGGGGTCCACATTGGTCTCAATAGCATAGGCAGGAAGAGGATGTAGTCCTACAGTCAGCATTTAGAAAGCCTCGTAGAAAATTAGCCCGCAGAACCTCAAAAATAGTCATCTCCCAGATTACTCCTGGAGCTACTTGCAAGTGAGTACAGAAATTAGAGGTAAGACAGGTGAATGTGTGGCTGTAAAGATGGTGCAGGAGAGCGTTAAATTTCTGAGATGCTAGATCTTGTGTCTAGAAGTGGTGGCACCTGTTCAAGGTGGACAAGTTGCACCTGAGTAGAACCGGCACCGAGTTCCTTGTGTGGCACTTTACTGTTGATGTTGCTGTTAAGGGGGCTTTAAACTAACTTGGCAGGGTGTGGCAAATATAAGAACATGTTAGAGAGTAATACCACAGTGCATGAAAATAGAGAAAAGTAAATTACTGGTGGAATCAAAGAAAGGAAGAAATGAAGTCTAATTCAATGATTCGCTGCATGTATGTGAGTTTAGTCAATAAGATTGGTGAATTACAGATGCAGATTGACAATGTTGTAATTATTTCCAGTCCAACAAGAAAGGAGGCACTACTAGACCTTGTTCTTGGGAATGTAGTAGACCAAGTAGAGAAAGTGTCAGTGGAAGAGCGTCTATGGGACAGTGATCATTGCATCAGAAGGTATAGGTTGAGGGTGTAAAAGAACAAAGAACAATCTAGAGTAAGAATAATGAACTGGGGTAGAATGACATCTTGGGTTAAGAGTATTGCTGTACCAGATAGACTGGACTTGAAGATTGGCTGCAAAATCTGGTTGAACAACCTTCAAAGAATAGATGGTTCAGGCTCAGTTGAGATATATTCCTTCAAAAGAGAAAGGTAGAACAAAGAAACCTAGAGTTGCCTGGGTGAAAAAAGAGACGAAGGTTTAGTGCAAGAAAAGAAATTGCATTTATGACAGGTATCAGGTAGAAAATACAACTGAGAACCACACTGAACAGATAAGGTTCAACAGGGCAGATGAAACTGCAAAAATGAGTAGCAAAGTGGGATTATGAAGAAAGACTGGCAGCTATTGCAAATAGAAATCTTAAAATCTTGTATAGCCACATAAACTGTAAAACATTGGTAAAATGAAGAGTAGGCCTGACTATGGACCAAAAAGGGGGTTTACACATGGAGGCAGGTGACATGGCAAAGGTGTTAAATGAATACTTTGCATTACTGTTTACATACATGGCAGATGCTGCCAAGGTCACGGTGACAAAGACAAAAACTCAATCACCCGAAAAGTTTAAAATTGATAACGAGGAGATATTCGGCATGTTATCAGCACTTAAAATTGATAAGATGAGATGCATTCAAGGATATTGAAGGAAGTGAGGGTGGAAATTGCAGAGGCACTGCAATAATTTTTCAAGCTTCCCTAGACTTGGGGAAGATTGCCAGAGGACAGAAGAAATGTAAACCCTCTTGTTCAAGAATATTGATAAGCCCAGCAATTACAGACCAATCAGTTTAACTTCAGTGTTTCTTGAAACAATTCTATAGGAGAGAATAATCACATGAAAAATTGTGGGTTAGTTAGGAAGAACCAGCAAGGGCTTTTAGGGGAAAATCATGTTTAACTACCTTGCTGGAGTTTTTTTTTGAAATGGTCACAGAAAGAGTTGATGAAGGCAATGTTATTGATGCAGTATACATGGACTTCCAAAAGGTATTGAAGACAATGACATACAACAGATTTGTGTGAACGGTTTTGGCTATGGAATAAATGGGACAGTAATAACATGGATGCTAAATTGACTGAGGGTTAGGAAATGGAGGACAGGAGTAATGAGGAAGGTTTGTGTAGGAAGTTGTCAGGGGTTGGATTAGGGATCTTCACTTTTCCTTATATATATTGATATAGATCTTGGCGTGCAGGGCATGATTTCCATGTTTGAGGGTGATACAAACCTTGGGAGCATTGTAAATTGTGAGGATGCCAATGTAAAACTACAAGAGGACATTGGCAAGTTCACAGAATTGGCATATAGCTAGTAGATGATGTTTTATCCAAGAGCTGGGAGGTGATACATTTTGGTAGACAGACCATGGAGATATAATATAAAACAAAGGACACTACCGTAAAGAGTGTGCAGAAGCAATGAAACCAGCCTCTATGTGTGCATGGATCATTTAAAGTGGCAGGACAAGTAGAGAGAGCAATTAATAAAACACACAACATCCTAGACTTCATTAATAGGATCATAGAGTAAGGAAGTTATGCTGGACTTGCAGAAGGCACAAGAAGATCTCAGCTGGAGCGTTGTGAACAGTTCTGGGTGGCACACTATAGGGAGGATATGAATCCAGTTGAGAGAGTTCAGAAAAGGTTAAGAGAATGTTTCCAGGGATGAGACAGTTCAGTTGTGATGAAAATTTGAATAAGAAGTTAGGATTGTGTTCCTTATAAAGGAGAAAGTCAAGAGATTTGATAGAAGTTTTGAAAATCATGAAAGGCTTGGACAGATAGGGAGAAACAGTTCCCATTCTGAAAAGAATTGAAAACCAGAGGGCACGATTTTAAAGTGTTTGCAAAAGAAGCAAATGTGAGCTGAGTAAAAACATTTTTTCTCACGTTGTTAAGCTCAATAGAAAGCCAGGAGATGTGGTAGAATCAGATTAAAGTGAGGCATTCAAGAGGGAATTAGATGATAATTTAAATTCAAACAATATTCTGGGTTATGGGAAAAAGATAGTAACCAGGTCATCCAGCTGGAGCTCATAGAATATGATTTCCCTGATCGAGGTTGTGAATCTGGTCCAATCAGGGAGCCTTGGCTGAAAAAAAGAGGGTGAGTGTCAGAGATACTACTACTCTGGTGCCTGACTCTGTATGAGGCAATACTAAGGTCAAGGACTATTCATGCGTAAATAAAGGGTGACTTGGTAATGGGATACCAGTCTTCCGTAAGTTATTTCAGGCAGGAAAATAGTATTAAGTCATTATGCTGGTTTAGAGAGCCAAAGTAGACACAATGGGCTGAATGATTTTCTGATGAAGGGTCTAGGCCCGAAACGTCAAGTTTTCCTGCTCCTATGATGCTGCTTG
>JAHRHZ010000144.1:54424699-54458414 GCA_024137785.1 Ginglymostoma cirratum
TGCATCTGGTAATTTATTTTCTTAACAACCTTATAGTGTAAAACCTTCAGTACCCTGGAACAACTTTTTGATCATAGCATAGAGCTGCACATCATTGTACAAATAGTACAGTGTAGACTAGGTCAGAGTAGCCTGCACTGGACTGGAAAGAACAAGATAACACATGGAACACAAAGATAGCTTAGTTTCATTAGAAAAACTACTATGACATCAGAACTTGGTCAATCTAAGATTGACATGTAGAGCTGTAATAATGTTATTTGAAGTCTAAGCATGAAAATACTTCTTGACTTTAGTTTCTCCTTAACTAGTCTATCTTGAACCCAGCCTGACATAATGTAGCATCAAACCCCATGATAAAAGATGCCCTGACTGGGCTTACGTTCTTCATTTTCAGTTTTGAATAGCATTGGTTGAGATTTAGGGCTTAGTAGGTATATTTGGAAACGGACGAGAAATTGGGTATATTTTTATATCCATGAAATAAATGACCAATTGTTGCAATCCAAGATAGTTGCTCAGAATTTGCTAGGTGTGTCTCATTATTTAGACATGTGCACCTACTCTTTGGTTCAAAATGTTTGTGCTGCAAATTGTTTCTAACTAGTAGGGAGGTTTGTTGAATGGCTGACTTTATAGTTAAAGTATGACAGCTTAGAAAATACATGCAACAGGGTTAGCAGTTAATCTTTATTGTAGGAAAAAAACTTGGAACTTGCTCCCTAGGAGGAAAGTGGAAACTGATGATTAATAATTTCAAAGAGTGCACTTGAAGGAGTAAGCTTGCAGGGCGACAGGGATAAGCTAGTGAGTGGAACTGACTGTGGATTCGGTGGGCCAAATGGTCCATTCATCTATTTTTTTTTTTTAAAAAGCAAGAGAAACAAGAGATGGTAAGGACTGCAGATGCTGGAGTTGGAGGCAAGTGTGGAGCTGGAGGAAAGCAGCAGGCCAGGCAGCATCAGAGGAGCAGGAAAGCTGATGCTTCAGGTCGGAAAGAAGGGTCCTGACCCGAAATGTCAACTTTTCTGCTGCTCACTGTGTTATCAGAGAAACAGGGTTAACAATATGACTCTTTTTCAGAATAGTCTATTCCTGTGTCATAATGATTCAATGACTAATATTCCATATTTCAATAAATGAACATCACTGACGGTGCCAAACTGTCTGTTTCTAAGCTGTAATTGCTGTGAGTTCACATTTTTACATTAATGTGAGGTCATTCTAGCTTTCTGCCAGTGCACATCTGTTACCCTCCCTCGAAAGCAAGTTTTAGATAAATTTTTCTTCATCTAAGAAATTTTACTCTCTTTTGTTGCAGTACCAATCTGAATGCAGATTAGATTCAGGATGCATCTTTTTTGAGGTGCATAATTTTTCCAGTAGTTCAGTGACTGTCTCCTTATTATAAATCATTTTACAGGATAAACCTGAGTCATTTGGGCATGTGCAGAATATATGAATCACTTAGCTGAAGTGTTTAATCCAAAATGCTGCTGATTCCAAAATTAGTGGGAAAAGCTTTTTTAAGTTCGGTGGCAGAAGCGGTAAATTTAAAATACTTTTTAAAAAGGCAGTAAATGCAGAGGAATTATGATTAATTTTTTTCAAAATTTATAAAAGTGAGCAATTTTACTGAGGTACATGAGAATTATTAAGCATGCTGTCCCTTTTACAAGTAAAGCAATATTTTGTGCTGTTCAGAGAAAGAACTTCTTGAACAGGTCCCTTTCTCTCTCTGTCACTGGGTCTGCCTGTTCACAGATAAAATGTCTAATCAATCCGTTAATAACTTCTTTGTTTTTCAAATCATGTCTAGGAGTCATAACTTACGCATATCTGGAAAAAAAATGACTAATATTCATCATTAGTCTGAATTTGTTCTGCATAATGTTTAGTGTTGCTTTTTGTTTTCCAGAATTAAGATTTTACTACCTCGTGCAAATTTGAGACAGACCTTTGTTGCAGTGATCTGGATATTCTTCTGGTACTCAAAAGCAACGTTGCTGGTGTGGATTTTATTTTGTAGTAAATATGCCTATAGTTAGAAGGCTCTTGAGAAAACGATACTTGCCCTGGAAACTTGTACTTGTAGCTGTTGTGTTTATCACGTTTATATTCCTGATGCATAGGGAAGTAGTTGGTACTACTACACAAGAGCCATGGCTGAAAGAAATGGTCATAAAGAAAGATAATGTGTTGAACATGATGATGGGAGCAGTGAACAATCTAAGAGACTCTATTCCAAAAATGCAAATACGAGCACCTAACAGACAGCAAGACTCAACAGACATCAAAAAACCCTGTTTGCCAGGGTATTACACAGCAGTAGAATTGAAACCTTCCATGGAGCGGCCACCTGAGGATTCAAATGCCCCAGGAGCTTCTGGGAAGCCATTTCACACTGATAATCTGTCCCCTGAGGAACAGAAGGAAAAAGATCAAGGAAATGAGAAACACTGCTTTAATGCTTTTGCAAGTGACCGAATTTCTTTACACAGAGGCCTTGGACCTGATACGCGACCACCTGAGTATGTTTTAACATTTGCATATGATTTAAAGTAATCTATCATTCTTGTGAATTAAGATTCATTTGTTTATATTTAATGAGATGACCTTTCAATGTAAATGTGGAGTAAGTATTCATAATTAAATGTAAAAGCAATTGAAATAATTTAGAATTCATTTGAAATTGTTATAATGTGATCAAGTGAACAGCAAACATTTTAGACAATGTTCTGGTACTGCAAACTTAGATTATTATCAAATTAGCATTGATTTGCAGTCTAAATTAGAAGGTGGAACCCAGCCTAAGTGTATTGATAGAGACTAAAATCCAGTGGAGGCGGTAATCTCTGATCCCTACACAAAGTGTAAATCCAGCCTGGAGTTGAACTTGGTTTACTTGGATAAAAATATACGCTAGGTAATTTAAGTGTTTAGAATATAGATAATTTCCTCTACCTGGTCTCCAAATACTCCAATCTTTTGCAAGGCCTGTCTACCACTGCATATGTTCAACGATATGAAGATCCCTCTCTATATCTGTAGTTCCAGCAAACAGGAGTTAACAACTGCATTCTACCCAAGTGCAAGCTGAACTACAACTATTGGTCTTGGATTGGTGGCTGCATTAAAAGTTCCAATGTGTGACCCTCAAATGTAATTTAATTGTCTTTTTTTACAAAGTTCAGAAAGCTTTCAGAATTAATATAAAACCTTTTGAGTGATTGATTTAATGCATTGATTGTGAATAAAGATTTCTAATTAACTCAGTTTATGATAACATCAATTACAGAGTTGAATTTCTAATATAAGCCGTGAAACATAAGCAAATAACTTTACACCCTGCAAAAAAAAAGTGTTCCAGTTTGCATAACAACTTAAAGAACTGTCTGTATATGTACACTCCTCAAATAAGAATTTTGTCAATTTAAATAAAGTTGCATTCTATTACTTGGCATATTTATGAACTGTAACAGAATGCTGTAAGCAAGGCCCTTATCATGCAGCAACTGCACATTTAGCTTTGAACTAAATGCCTGAAAAGTATGTACGTCATTTATTTCCCTAAAAACATCCAAATGTAATACACTCCTGAATTAATATTATTTCCATTAGTGTAAAAAGCATAACATTTATATACAGACATCAAGTGCTGAATGCTGGCTAATTCATAATATTTTTATATTAAAGTGGAGGGAAGTTTGGATGCTGAACATTTTTGCTCTGATTATAAAAGTAGTTAGCATGTAATTAGTATAATTTTGAAGGTTACAAATGTTAGTAACTTGTAATTTCTAATCATTGCATGGAACTTAATGATGAAATTCTGCTAAATTGAAATATATCTGTAATTGTATGCCTGTTACTCTGAAAGTCTTCAATGAAAAATTAACAAAGTAAATTAGCCATTCATTTAATAGCTTCTGCTGAGCAACATTTGTCAAAATTACTGAAAAACTAGATATACTAAACATGGAATGGAAGTATTTGACTTTTTTTTTTTGCAGATATTCTAGATGTATAAGTAAAATAATTCCAATAAAAGCCTGTAGTATTAAATATGTAGCCAAGAATGACATTTTTGTCTTCATAAATTTCACTAAGTCTTCCAAATCCTGTCTGAAATGTTTTTCTGTCCAGGTGTATTGAGCAGAAATTTAAGCGCTGTCCTCCCCTGCCTACTACTAGTGTGATTATAGTGTTTCACAATGAAGCTTGGTCTACGCTACTCCGAACTGTTTTCAGTGTAATGCATACTTCGCCTGCTATATTTTTGAAGGAGATAATTATGGTGGATGATGCAAGTACAGATGGTAAGTACAAGCTATCATCCATACTGTTCTTTTTTTCTTATGATTGACAAAAATGAAGGATTTTGTGGTATCTGTTTAGTTTGATATTTTTTAATGTGAGTATATTATGTTCCTAAAATAAAATTGAGTGTGAGTTTGAAAAGTATCAAACCCATTGAGTATATCTTGGAAAATGTGTGAATATCACTAATTTGAGATTGTCCTTAACTATTCACATGAATGTAATTTACTCAAAATATTTGTGACATAAGTGGTAATTAAAATAATCGAACACTGACATTAAAAAGCAAAAGATATGGGAAATAATAGTTTGTATGGCATATGAATTTAGGATGAGTGCCATCCTTGATAGTTTGATCATTTTGTGTCTGTTCAGAAGCTGGTTAATCATGGGAGTATATTTTAATATTTTTAGACTAATACATTTCTTTCCATATGTGTTTTTAGAATCATGAGAAACAACTTTGGACACTGATCAAATGTCTTTGCTCAATGCTTCTATTTGCTATCTGATTTCTTAATTTTATTTAACAGATTATGCTTGTTGAAATAGCTGTATTAGAAATATAAAACAACTAATGTTTCCATCCACAGATTACTTAAAGGATAAATTAGATAATTACGTGAAGCCGTTTCAGATAGTTAAAGTTGTCCGGCAACGGGAAAGGAAAGGATTAATTACTGCAAGGTTGCTAGGAGCCTCAATAGCAACAGGAGAGGTCCTCACCTTCTTGGATGCACACTGTAAGTTGACTAGTTTTGACATTTGGAGAAGTGATTGGTTGTTAGTCACAAAATTGTGACACAGGTATTACCTTTTTGGAAAAAGTAAATTAGCACTTGAAGAATGTATTTGTTTAGTCTACTCCTTCTCAGGAGTGCACAACCTTCCACTGGTTTTAATTTTACAAATATTATGAATGAGATATGATACAATTGTTTTGTTATTGGAACAGTCAACCAGCGACCTACGCGAATTACCTGGGGAGATGAATTCAAACATCAACATGGCAGTTACAGAAATTGAATTCAGTTAACTATTTAAGTCTGGAGATAGGTCATGGGAGATAATGAAATTTCAATTCAGTAAGGTTCTGAAATTTGAAGCCAGCCTAATGGCAACCATTTAATGGTTGTTGATAGTTGATAATTACCCATCTGACTCATTAATCCCCTTAAGGAAGGGAAATCTATCATCCTTACTTGGTCTGGCCTCCTTACGACTCTGGACTCTAGAATTGTAGTCGATGATTAACTGCTCTCCGAAGGGCCTAGCAAGCCACCCAGTTCAAGGATATTGAAGGATTAGTGATAAACACTCGCTCGCCCAACCAGTGACTCCTATCTCATAGAATCCGTAAGGTGCAGATAGAGGCCATTTGACCCATTGAGTCTGCACTGACCCCCTAAAGAGAATCCCACCCTGTATTGTATTCCTGTAAACCCACAATAGCCATGGCTAATTCATTTAGCCTGCAGATGCTTGGACACTATGGATAACTTAGCACAGCCAATCCACCTAACCTGCACATCCTTGGACCATGAGAGGAAAGAGGAGCACTTGGTGGAATGTGCAAACTCTATACAGACAGTTATGCAAGGCTGGAATTGAACCTGGGTCCCTGGCGCTGTGAGGGCATGCTAACCATGGAGCCACTCTGCTGCCCTTCATCTATAGTGAACAAATAATAAAGAAAAGGGCTGGACTCTATAATGCTGGCAATGAATTGACTGGATTGTCATAAAAATCAATCAGGTTCACTAATGTCCTTTTAGAAAGGAAATCTGACATCCTTATGAGATGGCAGATTCCAGATCCACTGCAAATTAGTTGACTCATAACTGAAATGGACTTACAAGCTACTTAATTGTATAACAGTGGACAATAAACATATGTCTTGATCGTGACACTTGCATCCCATGATGAATGTGAAGAAAGAAAATTCCTCAATTAAGTTGTGGGCCACACTGAGCTGCTACTACTGATTTTTACTGGTAACTATAACCATTACAATTTGTTTGTTTTTTTTTTTCACCCACTCCATAACAACTCCTAGTCCATAAATACATGAGTGAAATAAACACAAATATTAAAATTAAGTGGTGAGAATGAAAATCCAAATAAATGATCTGAAAATAATCAGAATTTATGATTGACTGACTTAGACTAGAAGTGGAATCATAGTAAACTATGTCATCACTGCTAGATATGGATTACCTATAATGCTGAAGGAACGCAATACTTATTCAAACTGTGGCCAAGCACTTTACATAAGTTAAAAATATTGAAAAAAAAATTGAACCTGTAAGAGATCAAATGCAAAATTGTATTTAATGGAAGATCCCTTAACATTTTTGATGTTTTATTTTTTCTTGGTAAATTAGGGTGGAGTCATTCATATAAATTTTGTTAAAACTTATGTAAACAAAAAGTATTTATATAAATGATTTGGATGTGACTATAGAAGGTATGGTTAGTAAATTTGCAGATGACACTGAAATTGGTGATGTAGTGGACAGTGAAGAAAGTTGCCTCAGAGTACAATGAGACCTTGATCAGACGGGCTGATGAGTGGCAGAAGGAGTTTAATTTAGATAAATGTGATGTGTCACATTCTGGTTGGGCAAGTCAGAGCAGGATGTATACACTTTAATGATAGGGCCCTGAGGAGTGTTGCTGAACAAAGAGACCTTGGGGTACAGGTGTGTAGTTCTTTGAAAGTGGAGTTGCAGGTAGACAAGGTAGGGCAGAAGGCATTTGGTATGCTTACCTTTATTGGGGAATACATAGAAGTATGGGAGTTGGGATGACATATTGTGGCTGTATGGGATATTAGTTAGGTGACTTTTGGAATACTGTGTTCAATTCTGGTCTCCCTCCTATAGGAAAGATGTTGTGAAACGAGATAGGGTTCAGAAAAAAATTACAAAGATGTTGCTGGGGCTGGAGCAATAGGGAGAGACTGAGTAGGCTGGGCCTATTTTCCCTGGAGCATCAGAGGCTGAGGGGTGACCTTTATAGAGGCATATATAAAATCACAAGAGGCATGGATGGGCTAATAGCCAAGGTTGTTTTCCTAGGGTAGGGGAATCCAAAACTAGAGTGTTTAAGTTGAGAGGGGAAAGATTTAAAAGGGACCTAAAGGGCAATATTTTCATGCTGACGATGGTGCGTGTATGGAATGAGCTGCCAGAGGACGTGGTGAAGGCTGGTACAATTACAACATTTTAAAAGACATCAGGATTGGGTATATGAATAAGAAGAGTTTAGAGGATTAGGAGCCCAATGCTGGCAAATGGGACTGGATTAATTTAGGATACCTGGACAGCATGGACAAGTTGGACCGAAAGGTCACTTGCCCTGGTGCGTGTCTCTAGTCCACATGCCGTCTTCATGCCTGACATGTGAAAATTCTTTGACAAGATGATGAGTAAGTTAGACAAAGGAGAGCCAGTGTAAGTGATTGATGTGGATTGCCAGAAGTCCTTTGACAAGGTGCTACACAGGATACTGCTAAATTAGATAAGAGCCCATGGTGTTGTGGACATGGATGAAGGATTGGCTGACTGGCAGAAAACAGAAAGCGGGTATAAAGGGGTCTTTTTCAAGGTGGAAGCTGATGACCAGCAGCGTTCTGCAAGGGTCGCTGTTGAACCACAATTATTCATGTATATGTTGATGATCTGGATGAAGGAACTGAGGGCATTGTTGCTGAGTTTGCTGATGACACAAAGATAGGTGGTGGGACAGGTAATGGTGAGGAAGCGGGGATGCTGCAAAAGGACTTGGACAGGCTGGGAGAATGGGCAAAGAAGTGGCAGATGGAATACAACATGGTTAAGTGTAAAGTTATGCACTTTGGTAGGATGAATAGCGGCATAGACTATTTTCTAAATGGGAAAGGCTTCAGAAGTCCGAAGCACCAAAGTGACTTGGGAGTCCTAATTCAGGACTCTCGAAGTTATCGTGCAGATTCACTTGGCTGTTGGGAAGGCAAATGAAATTCATTCATTTTGAGAGGGCTACGATACAAGAGCAGAGAAATAGTGCTGAGGCTGTGGTCAGGCTGAATTTGGAATATTGTGAACAGTTTTGAGCCTCATGAGGAAGGATGTGCTGGCCTTGGAGGGAGTCTGGAGGAGGATCACCAGAATGAACCCAGGAATGAAAAGCTTGTCATACGAGTAGTGGTTGAGGACTTGATGGAGTTTAGAGGGATAGGTGGGAGAGTGGATCTCATTGAAACCTACAGGATAATGAGAGGCCTGAATAGAAGGTACATGGAGAAGATCTTTCCACCAGTAGGGGAGACAAGGGCCGAGGGCACGGTCTTGGAGTGAAGGGATGATGCTTTAGAACTGAGATGAGGTGCAATTTCTTCAGCCAGGGGGTGGTGAACCTGTGGAATTCATTGCTTCCGAAGCCCAAATTAGATGTGTTTAGGACAGAGGTTCTTGATTAGTAAAGGGATCAAAACTTGCGTAAGGAAGGCAGGAAAATGGGGTTGAGAAACATAGCCATAATTGAATAGACTCAATGGGCCAAATGGCTTAATTCTACTCCTGTGTCTTTAGGTTGATCCAATCCAAAACAATACAAAAAGAGTGCATGTGTATTGTAAGTCTACTCCTTTTCTCCCCAAATTATGAGCAATGTTGTGACTATCTGTAGTGGAAACAAAAAATGTGAATCTTTTGCTATTCATTTAAAAACTTGTAGAGAGCAATTAAGTAACTTTCAGATAAAATTTACTTGATTTTGAGTTGGTAATTAGATTGCTTAAAATGCAAGTTTGTGCCAGGACAATTGGAATTATTTGCCTAGAATTGATACAGCACAATCTTTAATATGACCAAAACTTTTTTTCTGTTAGGTGAATGCTTCAATGGTTGGTTGGAGCCTTTGTTGAGCAGAATAGCTGAGAATCACACAGCTGTGGTGAGTCCTGATATCTCCAGCATTGATCTCAATACATTTGAAGTGGCAAAACCAAATCCATATGGACAAAATCATAATAGAGGTAATTTTGACTGGAGTCTGTCATTTGGATGGGAATCCCTTCCTGACCATGAGAAAAAAAGGAGAAAAGATGAAACTTATCCCATCAAGTAAGTTTATACTTCCAAAACACACTAATAACAATTATATTAACAAACCTATGATATTAAGGTATTAACATCAAATAATCTGATACATGTTAGTCAGTCCTTCATCACAGGTAGTTGAGATTTTCATAGCAGAGGATGTTCTTGTTCTCTTAATAACAACAGAATACTTAAACAGTAAATAATATGAATTTACAGTATAATTAAGAACAAAAATTGGAAACATAAATCACAACTAAAGTGCATTGTTAGTTTTGTTAAGTGGTGCAAAATTCTGAGGACTGTGGAAACTGGAAATGTATAGAAACCATACGGCTGAAACCTCTTTTCAAGACTTTTTACACAGCAGTGTAGAAACAAATTAATGCCAGGAACCACTAAAAGGATTAATTGTGTTTTGAAAAGTAATAGGACTGTATACAAAATATGATAAAGGAAATGCAATACATCAATGGAACAGCAGCTAGTAGAAAAATAGTTTAATTAAAATATAACCTGATTGTATTATCAGATGCATAGAATGCAAGTCATTTTTTTCAAGTCATGGGAATGGGGTTCAACTACTGAGAGCCACTCTCATGCTCTTGTTGATGACTGTGCTCCTCCTAATGCCATTACCACACACTCACCTCTGGCCTGGAGTCCAGCAATGATATTGACCGTGGGTGTGCACTTTCTTGACAACAGTTCCTGCACCTCCAATGGCACTGCCATTCCATAGAGCTGTCAGCTGCTGACTAGCTGGCAGCCCTCAGAGGGTGGGGCTTCCACTGCCACGGTCCTTGAAGCTGTGGAAGGTACACCATTGGCCTGCCAAGTGTCTGAGTGGAGCGGCATGTAATGGGTCCTCTTGAAATGAGCTAGTGTAGGGTCATCAACAACCTTCCAGCCAACAGTAGACATCCCTTTCGACTACACAAAATTTTGCCCTATATACGGTTTGTGATTCACCTCCACCACTTTGTCATGTGGTCACAGTTCTGCTAAGTTGTTTGCCTCTTTGGTGTTCTTAAAAATTCTTCAGTTATCTTCTCCAGTCAATGATCTTCCAACTGGAATATGCCTTGAAATATCTGGTGTGTCCTTTATTACTGGGAAGTCATGTAGGTATAGCTCTTGCTGTTTAGATCTTTTGCGAGCACCTTGGATGGTGAAAGGGAGAAGGACCATGGTCAAAATATCTGCAGTTTATCACACCAGATTGTGGAATTTGTAAAGTCATCTGAATGATTCTAGCAACTCTTGAGTGGGATTTGTATCTATCTCTGGTGGGTTCTCTTGTCCTACAAGAGGAAAGAAAGGGTTTAAATGAGGTTGGTGCAGTAATTTTGGCAATGTTTAAACTGAAACTAGCTAGAAATACACAACAGATGCAAGGCTTATGGCAATCCATAAGCATGTGAGAAGTGGAAGATCTGAATGTTATGTGTGCATTTGATTGCTGAGCAACAGGCTGAAAATCATGTGTCTCGGTTTGTACCATCTGGTTCAGGTTTCAGATTCCACCATGCTGGAGGTGAAAAACATTTCCTGATGTCCTTTCTAATTCTTTAACCAATTTCTTGAATGTATTAACTGAAGTGTAATCTCTTTGCTAAAGGAGATATATCTTCCTTGTCTATTTTAATTAAGCCCCTCGCTCAGAGTTCCAACACAAGGAGAACAGATATCCCCACACTGCAACCACTGAATGGAAAATCACATTGGACAGTCAAATACCCAACCCACGAGTCAGACCCAGTCAGCTGGAATCCTGCGAACAGTTTCCAGCCCCTTCTCGAAAACTGACACTGGAGGCAGTCCAGAGAAGGCACAATCTGCTGATCCCGGGAATCCGAGAGGGACTGTCTTTATAAGGAAATGTTCAGTAGATTGGTTCACTGGGTCAAAATCCTGGAATTCCCTCTGTTAGGGCATTGTGGGTCTATCCCTAGTATGGGAATTGCACCACCTTCTCCAGGGGCAACTAAGGACAGACAGTAAATGCTGTCTGTGTGATGTAACTTGGTGATGCTGTCACCAGGAGCTCTCAGCCTCATGCAGCCTCTGGGCCCTTTCTGAAGGGTTGGCCAGGACCCAGGCAGAGCAGCTGACACAAGCTTGTGGAGCTAATCTGGGCAGGACTGATCCCTCATTGCCCTGCCCTGGATCAGCCATGTCTGGCTGGGTGGTTCCAACAGACTGTAAGCAGCAGGATGGGTGCTGTGGGGGCGTGTGGAAGCTGGATGTCCACTCCCAGAGAGGTGGTCTCTGTCCTGTCTTTGGGAGCTCCTCTTTTACCCCACTCTGAAAGCAACTACGTCAGAATATCCAATCTTCAGCTCCATTCCGCACTGCACTGACACTTTGCAGATTCGATTCGCTGTCTCTGTCTCTGCCTCCCTCTTTGCCTGTCTGTAGCAATCTTCACTTCTAAGTGAACCCAACTTTTATGTCATCCACAAACTGCATAATCCTGCCTTAAATTTAAACCAATTTTTTCCTATAGTATCTATGATATAATGTATACCTTAATATTTATTTCAGTTTGGACTTTGATCTAGTGAAGTGGGACAGAGGCGGGGGTGCTGGCCTAGTGGTATCATTGCTGGACTGTTAGCCCAGAAAACCCAGATTATGCTCTATGGACCAGGGTTTGGATCCCGTCGTGGCAAATGGTGGAATTTGAATTCAATAGATATCTGGAATTAAGAGTCTAATGATGACCATGAGTCCATTGCTGGTTGTCAGGAAAAACCCATTTGTTTCACTAATGTTCTTTTAAAGAAGGAAACTGCCATCCTTACCTGGCCTGGCCTACATGTGCCTCCAGACCCACAGCAATGTGGTTTACTCTTAACTGCCCTCTGGAGCAATTTGGGATGGGCAATAAATGCTGGTGTGTGTGTGTGTGTGTGTGTGTGTGTGTGTGCGTGTGTGTGTGTGTGTGCGCTTCAGAAAGAAGAAGCCACGATTTATTAAAGAAAACAAGACAGTATGGGAAAGAGAGAGAAACTTCAAGGAAGCTAACAGAATTTGTTGACATTTCCAATTCAAAGTTTACACTGGGACAGTTTTTAAGAGCATCCAAAGTAAACAGCATATTGCATTGGGCTTCAGTTAGAAAGATCTGGAATTTTCCTTTGGCTTTGAGGAAACACCATCACATGTAAGTTTTTTGGTTTCAGTTCAGTATTGACAGAAGTCCTAGTTGAAGCTGGGTGTCTAAAACAGTTTCGCATGAATGAGATAATTTGAACCTTTTTTTTTAAAAGAGAATAAAAATGGTTACTTTAGCTTTTTTCGGTTGAAAGTTCAGGATGAGAGTATTGCGTCCACTTCTGATCATCACACTAACTAACATATTTTCATTGACAAAGGAGAATGAGAGTGAACTTAAATTGTGATTGTTTTGCCCGCCTTAGACTGAGACAGAGAGGTATTATTTGGTTTACTCCTTTTTTCCCTTTTTTACTCCTGTCCTCCCAATAAGGTAGGCTGAAAGGTGTTCTGTTTTTCAGATTCCAGTTAGTAAAAATAAACACACAATTTAAAAAATTTTGAAGTAAAATCAAAGATGACATTGACAATCAATGATCAAAACATGGGTAATTGCTTTGCTAGTCTACTCTCTCGCTTGAGGACGGGAAAGGATATTTTATAAATTACCAGTTATGTTAAATGTGGAGATATTAACAAAAAGTTGGTTTGAGTGGCATTCAGCTCCCGAGAGCTTAGCATCCAATAGTGGTTTTCTTGATGAGCCAAGCCCAGTAGTATTCCTCTTTGCAGGAAAAGTGTAAGTTTCTTTCCAGCCAGGAACCTGGTGACAGTGGTGGAAGGGCTGGCTGCCAACTCAGCCTGGAGTCTTGCTTTCCCTCTGGAGGTCAAACAGTAATTGACTTAAAATCCCAGAATTGTACAGTCAAACAATTAGCAAGCTGTGATTTCAGTCACTTGACAAGGACAGGCATTTTAAGTGTTAATGACCCATTTTGGTGGTCTAATTGGAAGGTTAAGCTAAAAATGTACTTGTGTCTGTGGAAAGTACTGAGAACACGAGATGGAAAAGCTTACTTGACCTTTCCACTCATCTACTTGTTCACAGAGTCTGGAGTTAATGTTCAGGACTCCCAGGGCTGCTTCTAATATCTGCTCCACCATTTCTGGTGGGTCAGTCCTGCCAGTAGGACAGACCATAACTAGGAATGGCAGTGGTGGAATCTGGAACACAAGCTGCAAAATATGATTCAGTGAGAATGACTGTGTCAGGCTGTTGAATAGTTAGTCTTGGTGTCAGGTGCATAGTAGCATTTTTTTCCTGCTGATAGAAAATCAATGGCTAGACAACAACATGCTCTGAAGAAAACCACAAGCTCTAATGCTCTTTTAGTTGTTTTATTACACTGTATATTTCAAATCATACACAACTAAACACGGACATTACCGTTCATAGAGATGATCAATCTTGGCTGTGGAGGCATCTGCAGTCACCAGTTCCAAGACAGAGTTGATCCTTCTCTGCATTCTGCATTTCGTTCTATTACCTTGATGTACTTGTGTAAGGTATGATCTGTCTGGGTAGCACAAAACAATATTTTTTCCACTGTATCTTGGTACGTGTGACAATATATCAAATAAAACAGAAGATGCCCAGGTGATTGCTATCTCCAGGTCCCTAACGAAGGTTCCTTTCTTCTGAGAATTGGTCCTGCATGTTCTCATGCTGTTTCTACCTCTTGGAGCTCACCCTTTAAAACCCTCCTGTGTTTCTGGTATCAACTGACTAAACACCCTCACGTGTCCCTTCTTTTTTCTCTCTTTGGTTCATTTCCTTCCTCTTACTAATTCTGAGGTTGTCTTAGTTACAGCAAACTATATGGACATTTTGTACAGCATCATCAGCAAAATAAATATTAACCCATTAGCTCCTAGCATTATCATGTCAAATGTCAGTTTAATCATATTCATCAAGTAAGGATATCTCTCATCCTATTTATCATTTATTTTACTTTCCTGACTGCACCTAATCTGGCACCTTGCCCATTAATAAAGCTTAAACTCATTTTAGTTATACCGCTGTAACTTACACTAAGCTAACCTTAATTATATTCTTGTCCAGACTTTTCTGATGCCAGCAGTCTGTGGGCAGTTCTTTTTTAATACAAGTCTTCATTTGTTGGTGAAGTGGACAGAGTGTGCTTTTGTCACTTTCAATACCGTGACTGATGCTGGGTGATATGTCTGGCTTCATTCTTGTTCAACTCTGTCGTGATTAGCTGCACAGAATGGCTTGCAAAATGATTTCGGAAGACTGTTGAGAACAAACCATGCTATTGTTGATTTTGGAGTCTTATTTAGGCCAGACCAGATATGGATGATAGATTTCCTTTCCTGTAGAGAGTTTGCTTAATGAGATGAATATTGATGACAGTTGGATAGTTAAATGAACGTTATTATTGAGACTAGCATTATATTTTAGATTCTTATTTATTACATTTAAATTCCCCAGATGCTATGATTTAATTTGTACTATCTTTGAAACATTACTCCAGTCATCTGGATGACTAGTTTTGCAATGTTACTGCTTTGCTTCTGTTCCCTTCGTGTCATCATCTAACTGATTTATCTGCATGCCTGGTGATGTGTAATATTTTATCAAAAATATTTCTCTTAAATCATTTGGGTGTACTCTCATGACAGGGAATACAGCAGTCCAAAGAGATCTGCAGCCTGCATGTTGCACAAAATTTCTACCTTGTTAGTTACTTGTAGCCTGCTCAATCATAATTGTTTCAAATTCACAAGAAACAAACCAGACATTTTTATTGACCTTTTTCCTTTGGAATAAAAAAAAGAATTTCAGCAAAATAAGCATCATATTTCATAAGAAACGTAACATACTGTACTTAATATCTACTTTTGCAGGTCGCCAACATTTGCTGGTGGACTGTTTGCTATCTCCAAACAATATTTTGAATTCATAGGCAGTTATGATGACCAAATGGAAATTTGGGGTGGTGAAAACATAGAAATGTCATTCAGGGTAAGTTCTAGTGCATTTCTTGTTTTTGTTGCAAGTGTTATTTATGCTAATTTATTCCAGTTTTGTTCTAAATTTAAAAACTTTTCACTAATTTTAATCTATCAACCTACTGTAATTTAAAGCAAGTGATTGTGTTAATCAGTTTTCTAACATTTGTGTTAGCCTTTTTTTTCAAGTTGTGTGTTTAGGCTGTACTAGATTTTGCTATGGCATTTATTGCTGGTGCTATGTTTAATTAGCAATAAGTGAAATTTGAGCAAGATGAGATAGCCACACTGAGCATCTCACCAGCAAATGGATGATTTGCTCTGGTACCTGATTATATGCAAAAAAATGCCAACCATCTGGGCTGTCCAATTAATTTGTAAATAAAAATGAGAACCTGAATGATCTGGCTTTTTGTCATGCTTTCCAAGACCACAGAAGGTCTCAAAATGATCCACAACCAATTAACTACTTTTGAAAGTGTATTCTAATGTTATGTAGGAAATGCAGAGATTTATTTTCATTATGGACCTTTTTCATTTATTTTAGTTTGGACAGTCTGCACTTTTTTTCCCCCACATTTGAATGGAAACACAAAAATGCGCAATGACTTTCGAGGCTTAACTGTACTGCTTTTGAGGATTTCAGCCAGGTGCATTGAATGCATAACTAAATATAACTGGCATAGAATAAATTTTCATTTGCAATCTGTTGTTACAGGTTAAAATTTCAGCTTAGCAGAATAACTGCTGAAGAAGAGCTGCTGTCCTAGAATATTGTGCTACATATAATTTGCTATGTTAACTACTGTCAGGCACCTGCACAGGGAATATTATATGCTGTATCGTTGGTTTTCTACTGCCACACTGTGTCACCTAAAACAATCTTCATAACATGTACTTATACAGACTATAATGCAAGTCCCATAATGTTGCACAAAGAAAGTACATAATATAACTTATTTTCCTAATATTTATGAAAGTGCCAGGAACTAAAGTTTGACAATTCTTTGGGAGCTGACATGACCTGATGGGTCAGATAGCTGCAACAGTGTTTTAAAATATCTAAGAAGGGAGACATCAAGAAGCAATCAGACAAATTGGTTGCAGGTATATTTGGAAAAAGACAGTTGTCAAGAAGGCTTTTGAAGGCAGCAATGGTTGATAGTTGAAAGACCATTCTGCAGTGCAAAGATTACAGTGTTTTGTTAACGATGTTGTGAAGGGAGGGCAAGATGATCAGTAAACTAAACCTTGGAAAAGTAAAGTATACAAGATCAGAATTTGGAATGAAAAAGACTTTCCTGTGGGTTAGTATGAGAGCATCGAGGGCTTTTGAAAATATAAGTTGATTTATGAAATGATTTTTTTTTTTCCGGACGTGGGCAACCAGTACAGATTGAGAGGACAGCATGATGGAGTAAATTAGATAGGCAAGCTAAACTAATCTGTGGGTGAACAGATTTTGGAATAAGTCAGATGTTTGTGAAAGGATGGCGGTTATGAGGGAACTTGGAAGCTGAATGGACTAAAAGTGTGGGTGAGTTTTATTGCTGGTTAGGGCAGGGATAGGGTTAGAGCCAAGATGTTATAGAAACTTATTTAGATGGATTAGTTTCTGTTCAGGTGTGGCTTCTGAAATGCACCACAGAGCGAGATTATATGAAAAAGTTGCACAATATCTGATTCTGCCTCACTGAACAGTCAGAGTCAGAACTGATTTCTGGTTATTGCTTATATTCTGAGAATTGAATAGAAAGCTTTTGATCCTATTGCTGATAGGTTTTAGTGTACTGGTTTGTACAGGATTTGATATCAAATGCAGTGCAGGGGAGTTGATACCAATTTGTGAAAATATAGTTTCGTAAGTTTTTTTTGTGCATTATGTTATCATTTCAAGCACCTTGTAGCTTTAATCTTATGTGTGACTATTGATTTTCAGTTTTAATAGCAATCCAGGTTGAGTTTGCCTCCAACATAGTGCTTTAACTGATGTGGCAAAGCTTTTTTCCCTCCGATAACAGAAATTGCATGTGGATTTCGTACTTCTAAGAACGCACCAAGCCTTTATTAGAACTAATTATCATGAACAAGTATTACATCAGTGTCTGGGTTGAAATTAATATTTTGGTTTACAACAGAAGAGCATACTGCTTGTGATCTAAGATGGAGTATCAGCCCTTTATGTCTACAGGTCACATACAGTAATAGTGATGACATAAGCAGATCTCTTAAAGGCATACTAACATAATGAGATAGCTATATATATATCACTATATATCTCTCTCTCACTCACACACGCGCACACACACACACACACACACACACACACACAAAAAAACACCATGCACCAATTTTTTTTTCAAACATAAAGCAAATGCATATTTGATTATACATCGTAGCTAAGACAGAGTTTGCAAGGCTTGAATTTCAAACTTGAGTATAATGCTTTGGAGCTTTGACAGCTCATGCTGATATGCCGATTGTATACCTGTTTGAGAGGTGTGCATTGTTGCTTGTTGCACTTGTTTGACAAATTTAGTTGTCTTACTGTTGACTGCTTTCACTGCATCTTCGTTAGTGTTCTTCCTCATTTTGTTTGTGCATGATTTTATTAGAGTCCTAGAGTAATACATCATGGAAACAGTTTCTTCAGAATTGTCAAACTGGTCCGTGGTGCCCACACAGCTAGTTCCAATGGCCCGCATTTGGTCCACATCACTCTAAACTCTTCCCATCAATGTACCTACCAAATGTTTTTTAAATGTTGCTATAGTAACTGCCTCAACCACTTCCTCTGGCAGCTCATTCTGTAAACGCACCACTCCTGTCCTCCTTAAATCTTTTCACTCTCACCTAAACCTATGCCCTCTAGTTTTCAATTCCCCATCCCTGGGAAAAAGACTGTGTATTCTTCCTGACTGTGCCCCTCATGATATTATACACCTCAATAAGGTCACCCTTCTTTCTTCTACTTTCCAAGGAATAAAGTCCTATCCTGGCCAACCTCTCCCTGTAACTCAGGCCTACCAGTCCTGGCAACATCCTCGTAAATCATCTTTGCACACTTTCCAGTTTAACTATGTCTTTCCTATAACAGGGTGACCAAAACTGTACAAAATACTCCAAATGCAACCTCACCAATGACTTATACAACTGTAACATAACATCCCAACTCCTATACTCAATGCCTCGACCGATTGAAGGCCAGCATGCTAAATGCCTCCATCACCACCCTGTCCATCTGTGACATAAGAACAGAAGAACCAGGAGCAGGAGTGGGCCATCTGGCCCTTTAGGCCTGCTCTGCCATTCAGTAAGGTAATGGCTGAAATTTCATGGACTAATCTCCAATTACCCACCTTCTCACTATAAAAAAATTATCTATCTTAGCTTTAGAAACATTCAATGAGGAACCCTCAGCTAGTTCACTGGGCAGGGAATTCCATCGATTCACAACCCTTTGAGTGAAGAAGTTCCTCTTCAATTCAGTCTTAAATCTGGTCCCTCTAATTTTAGGGCTGTGCCTCCTTGTTCTAGTTTCGCTCACCAGTGGAAAAACCTCCCTGCTTCTATCTCATCTATTTCCTTCATAATTTTATGTTTCTATAAGATTTCCCCCCTCATTTTTCTAAATTCCAGTATAATCCCAATCTGTTCAGCCTCTCCTCATAAGCCAGCCCTCTCATCTCTAGAATCAGCCTAGTGAATCTCCTCTGCACCCCCGTCAGTGCTAGTACCTCCATTCTCAATCGAGGCAAAAACTGCATGCAGTACTCCGGGTGTGGCCTCACCAACACTCTATACAGCTGCACCATAACCTCCCTACTTTTAAACTCAATCCCTCCAGCAATGAAGGACAAAATTCGATGTGTGTTCTTAATTACCTGTTGTACCTGCAAACCAACCTTCTGTGATTCATGCACAAGGATACCCAAGTCCCTCTGCACAGCAGCATGCTGTAATTTTTTACCGTGCAAGTAATAGTCCCTTTTACTGTTATTCCTACCAACATTGATGACCTCACATTTATCAACATTGAATTCCATCTGCCACACTTTCGCCCACTCAAGTTAAATTATCTATACCCCTCTGTAGAGTTTCAACGTCCTCTGCTCTTCCACTCCACTTAGTGTCATCCGCAAACTTCGACACACTACACGTATCCCCAACTCCAAACCATCTATGTAAATTGTAAACTATTGCAGTTCCAACACTGATCCCTGAGGCACACCACTAGTCATTGTTCGCCAACCAGAAAAGCACTCATTTATCCCTGCTCCTTCCTTCCAATCCTCAATCCATGCTAGTACATGCCTGTGACACTGTGCTCCTTTGTCTTATGCAGCGGCCTTTTGTGTGTCACCTTGTTGAATGCCTTTTGGAAATCCAGATACACCACATCTACTTGATCCCCATTGGCCACCTCACTTGTAATGTCTCCATAGAATTGCAGTAAATTAGTCCACCATGACCAGCCTTTCGTGAATCTTACTCTGTCCGCCCAATGGGACAATTTCTATCTAGATGTCTTGCTATTTCTTCCTTGATGATAGATTCAAGCATTTTCCCTACTACAGAAGTTAAGCTAGCTGAGCAATAATTCTCCATCATTTTTTCTACCTCCTTTTTTGAACAGTGGCATCACATTGGCTGTTTTCCAGTCTGTTGGAACTGCCCCAGAATCCAGCAAATTTTGGAAAATTACCACGAGTGCATTAGCTGTTTACTCCTGACATCTCTATTGCACACTTTCCAGTTTAACTATGTCTTTCCTATAACTGTGTGACCAAAACTATACACAATACTACAAGTGCAGCCTCACCGACTTAAACAACTGTGACGCCACTTTGAACGAACTACGTACTTGTACTCCTACGTTCCTCTGTTCCACAACACTCCTCTGGACCTTCCCATTTACTGTATAACTCCTACCTTGGTTTGACTTTCCAAAGTGCAACACCTCACACTTAAATGTATTGAATTGCATTTTCCAATCCTTAGCCCACTTCCCCATCTGATCAAGATCCCTCTAATTTTTCATAACCTTCCTTGCTATCAATGATATTTCCTAATTTTGTATCATCTGCAAACTTACTAGTCATACCTTGTGCATTCACATCCACATCATTTATGTAAATAAGAAATAACAGAGGTCCCATACTTTATTCTACCACAATGAATAATGACTTTGCATGACCTGAGCTGGTATATCTTAGAATCCTTGGCTGGTATCCAAGTATTTGAGTTTCTAACTGGCATTCTCTGCCCAGTTCAGTTTTGGTACTTCTCTGTTAGTGTTGCACAGAAATGCTGCAAATCAATGCAAACGTTTTACTTTGTTAGTAGAATGATCATGTCTAAGATACCGTGCAGATTATTCAACCCATACAAAGCTAATTTATTCCTATCGACTTTTCTTGACTATGAAAATATTCTTTAGCCACATCCAGTATAAACATTTAAAATCAGCAACTACTAAAGATAAGTAGCTGCATGAAGTGTGAAAGATTATCTGGGGATAGCTTGAGAGTATCAAAGAAGTATCTGAGAAAATTCATTCATTTTGGCTGTACCGAAAAATAATGTATATTGCAAGTCATTTCAAGAGTAAACAAGTTCTAACATCAAAAGCATTATACATAAGACTATGTTACATCCATGGTGCTTGGATATTGAATATACATGATAGTTACCACTCAAGTCTGTGTACTGGCCAGGCGTGAACCTGGAAATTCAACAGCTTATGAATGCATGAGTCTTCCCGTACATATCAACACAAGCAGTGGAGGAAGCTTCTACGTCGAAACGATGCACCATCCATTCGCTGGACAAAAGCAGTAACAGATCTAATCCCAGAGCTTTTTTTTTTATAAAATGGATTGCTAATTAAAATCTTCCATTGTTTGATTTAATAATACCATAAATATGACTTGTGGACACAGTGAGCATTATTTTCATTTATCCGGTGCCCTGGATCAGAGTTTCTCACAACAGATCACTGCATACTAGTGAACCGTTTCAAGGTATGTTTATGGAGTGGGTAGTGACCCGCATCACATTGTTACTGGACTGTCCATTCTCAAATTGTCTAGCATAGCACGTGGTAAGTAATATCTAATCAATGATTAAGCATTGATAAGTATGGGATGCCTGAGATTTTTTTTCTGCTATGTAGTCGTGAAGTAAGAATTTCATTTATGACTTGGATAGAAAGTTTTGTACTTGCTTATATTGAATCATGGATAAAAATATTGACTTTGTTTGGTATTGTCCATTTATATATGCCATGCTTGCAGTGCTCAATGGATTTCATTTGTAAATGGAACTACTTAGTTTTCTAAATTGAACCAACATAAGCTGAAGTTGTGTAATTTAGCCTCAGTTAATAATTGCCATCTGTTAAATGTTTTCCAATTCATGTTTGCTTAAATAAATGAAGTTACAGAAGTACAGCTACTATAATGAAGTGTTCAAATCAGACTTGAGTGAAAGAACTAGTTATTTCTTCTGTTTTGTGGAATGCTAAAATTGATCTGTTTACGTCAGGATCGTAATGTTAGTTCTTGATTTGGCCTTCAATATTCAACATTACGATTACAACTTAATCTAATTGGACCCATTAATAATAGAACACATCCCAAGGGTCATCACAGAACCAAAATCAATAACAGTTGACAATGAATCTTGAGAAAGATTATTAGCAGAGGTAACTAAAACGCTGGACAAAAGTGACTTCACCAGTCTAGTCTTGTCAGGATTAACATTATTTCTCTGTTCATTGTCCTGCAGTCTCTTGGTCTTTATGAAATATGGTTGGAGAATTTTAAACTGGCCTCAATATCTTCCTGTTTTAAAGGGAGTCAAATTCATGATTTACCGAAGTTCATTTTCAGTTGTGGAATAGAACAATGTGATTTATAGCTATCAATTTAGACTGAAATGTTACTGTTTACGACAAACATGTTTCTGGAACATTTTTGTGATTGTTACTTCACTTTCTTGCAGAGACTTTCATGTTTCCTTTCTTTTTAAACGCTTCTTGTACAATCTTTTCCTATTAAATTTATTCTGACTTTAGCAATGAGTTAACAGATTTTTCCTTACTAGCTGATCTTTCTATTTTCTATAACGTTCTAGCTATAATCTGTTTCAAGTTTATTAATACCAGTGTTTTTTCTTTTTATTGGTAGGTTTGGTTATGTGGAGGACAGTTGGAAATTCTGCCATGTTCTGTAGTAGGCCATGTATTTCGCACCAAAAGTCCACATACATTTCCCAAAGGTACTCAAGTGATTGCTCGCAACTTGGTCCGCCTGGCAGAAGTCTGGATGGATGACTATAAACAGATATTTTACAGACGAAATCAACAGGCAATGCAGATGTCTAAAGAGGTAGGTGGCATTGTTAAAACAAGTACTTTGGAATTGTTTTGGTTGAAAGCAGTTTATAAAGATTGCCTATCAAGTGTAGAGCTTTATTTTTTATTTTTGGGTTTGATTGTTTTGAAGCTTTTCAAATAGGATGGGTAGCATAAGTACATCAAGAAATGTATAATTCTTGTACTTGTTAGACCTGTTTTGCTTGAAATGAAATTCAAAACAAACACCAAAGAACAATAACATTTTGTGGCAACAATAAGGTTATAGCTTTAGTTTGTGTTGTGATTGTGCATGTTTTTGTTTAACTTTTCTTTGAAGGTTCAAATACATATTTACAGTTAACTGAATTTTCACAGAATACTTTAATTCTGTAGCATCACAATGTTGCTTCATAATTAAATGACGTTTCAATCTCAATCCATTTTTGACAACAATAAAGCTTTTTCTCTTTTCATTCATTCATTCATTATGATATATAACTGTCTAAGGCCAACGTTGTATTGGCTGTCCCCATTTGTTCTTGAACTATTACGATTACAATAATGGTACTCCCTAAGTGCTAGATTGATGGCTCAAAATGCTGCAGCATTCTATGTTGAAGGACTTGTGATATTTCTCTAAGTCAGAATGTTACGTGGCTTGGAGGGTAACATAACAATAATGGTGTTATGATTGATGCCCAGACAAGGGTCCTCAATTTATTGTGATTCTAGATAGGACATTCCCAAATCATTTCTTTCCATCAAAATGTGTTTTATAGTATATGTACTTAAATCAAACTGTGGAGTCTGCAGAAGACATAAAATAAAAAAAAGCGCAAAAGATTCATACAGTGATTTGCAGACACTGCACAGTGCATATTACCAGAAAGCTATTGAAGTACTATAAAAAGTGCCAGCAGAAAAATAATGGGCTTAGTGGCTTCATTCTGTGCTGTGTGATTCTATTATTCAGAAGTAGAAATTTTCCATGAAGAACTGCAAGGAATTACATAGGCAGTGTCACTTCAGTGCAGAATATGTACTAAATGCTTCCTTGTTCCCTTCAAATTGCAGTTCCCCTTTCCAACATTATTTCCTTTAACTTTGTTGGACCAGAAAAGAAGTTCTGAAACAGAACATAGAAATTAGGTGTGGGAACAGGCAATTCAGCTCTTCCAGCCCGCATTGCCATTTAACATAATCATAGCTGATCTTATCCTGGTCTCAGCTCCACTGGGATAAGATCGGCCATGATCATGTTAAAGAAACAGTCACAGAAGCAAAAGAATAATTAGAAATAGGAGCCAAACAGACATGCACTATCCCACCTGTCAAATTAGCTTAGCAATAAATAAAATCATAACAGAAAATCTAAATCAACTCCACCTCCTTACCCTATTCCTTTAAATTCCTTTATTGCCCAAAAGTCTATTGATAGCCTACATTTGAATAAACTCCTCAATTGACAATCCACAGCCCTGAGAGAGAGAATTCTAATGTTTCACTAACAATTCTCTTGAGTGGGGGGGGGGGAAAAAGAACCCTTCATCTCAGTCCCTTAAAGGAATAACTCCTCATCTCAGTGCCTTAAAGAAATTGAAGACTGTGTTAGATCAAAGGAAGTGGCTTTGAATGATGTGAGAAAGAAATGGTAAGCCTGAAGATTGGGACAGCAAGTGGAAAGGGAATCAACCAAGAGGGGAAGAAAATTAACCTGACCTTGTCCTCATCAATCTACCTGTCACCAATACATCCATCTGTGAAATTATTATTAGAAGTGACCACTGCATACACCTTTATGGAGATTAAGTCCCATCTTCACATTGAGGATATCCACATCAGTTGCATTGCACTACCACTATACAAAATGGGACTGACTTCAAACAGATCTAGTAACAAAATCTGGGCACCCAGGACCATCAGCAACTGAACTGTATTCAAACACAGACTGTATTCTCATGGCATAGACCCCTCTTCTTCAACACAGGGAAGTTTGGAAATCAACCATGGTTCAATAAAAAGGAGGGAATGTCAGGAGCAGCACTACAGTTACCTTAAAATGAGGCATAAACCTGGTGAATAAAAGACTACTTGCATATCAAATGGTGGAAGCAGTAAATGATGGTCAAAGCTAAGCAATCCACACCCAACAGATCAGCTCTGTGCTCTGCTGTCCCTCCATATCCAGTTGTTGATGGCGGTAGATGATTAAACAACTCTCTGGAGGAGGAGGTGGCTGCACAAATACACCATTTTCAACAATGGATGAGCCTGGTATATCAGTGCAAAAGACGTAACTGAAGCGTTTTCAGCCAGAGGTGCCGAATATATGATTCTTGCCTCCTCCTGAAGTCCCAGCATTCCAGATGCCAATATTTGATTGATTTTGAATTGCTTCATCTGATATCGGGAAACGGTTGGAGACATTGCAAAGGCTATAAGCCAAACATAATTCTGGTAATAGTAGTGAAGATGTGCTCCAAAATTTGCCATGCCCTGGCTAGTAGAGCTAGAACTGGAATCTTCAGTAGTGTTGAAATTTTGCCAGGTCTCTGTCCTGGATTAAAAAGCAGGAGAAACCCAATCTGGCCAATTACTGCCCTATCAAACTGCTCTCCATCATCAGCAAAGTGGTAGAAGAGATCATTGACAGTGCTACAAAGCAACACTTGCACAGTAATGACCTGCTAATTTTGTCATAGCCACTGGGCTCATGATCTCATTACAGCCCGGACAAAGGGACTGAAATTTAGAGGTGAGGTGAGAGTTACTGTCCTTGACATCAAAATAACATTTGCCCAAGCATGGCATCCAAGAGCCCCATCAAAATTTGAGTTAATGGGAATCGAGGTAAAACTCCCTGCTAATTAGTCATACTTAGCATAAAGGAAGCTTGTTCGATGTCAGTCTTCTCAGCCCCAAGACATTACTGCAGGAACTTCTCAGGTCCAATATTTTCTAATCAACCTGTTTGAAGACATTATTACACCACTCTGGAGCAGATGGGACTTAAAACCTAAGCGTTCTGGCTCAGAGGTCGGGACATTCACTGCACCATAAAAGCCCCTAAGTAACTTGGGTAGAGGGAGAGGTCCAATCACCTTCAAATGCTCCATCAATGATCTTTCTTCTATTATAAGGTTAGATGATGTTCCAATGTACAGCATTATTGAGATGCCAATACTGAAGCAGTGTGCATTCATACACAACAAGACTAGGATAATATCCAGGCTTGGGATGGTTCACACCACTCAAGTGCCAGGCAATGACCATCTCCAACAAGAGAGATTTTAACCATCACCCCTTGACAGTCAATGGCAGCACTATCATTGATTCTCCCACTATCAACATCCTTTTGGATTACCATTGATCAGAAACTGAATTGAATTGCTATTATAAATATTGTGACTGTAAGAGTGTCAGAGGCTAAGAATTCCACAGTGAATAATTTACCTGATTTCTCCAAATAGCTATCAAATATCATCTGCAAAGCATGAGTCAGGAGTGTGATTGAATTATATTTCACTTGCCTGGATGGGTGCAGCTCCAACAATACTTAATAAGCTTGGCATCACCCAGCACAAAGCAGCCCCATTCACAATCTTCACTTTTCCCTCCCTGTACCACTGACATTTTGCTGGCTGTAGTGTGTGGATATCTATAAGATGTACTATAGTAATTCACAAGGCCTCCTTCAAAAGCACCTTCTGAACCCGTGGATTCTACATCTCGAATGACAAGGTGAGCAGGTGCACAGGAACGTGACCATTTGCAAGATATCCTTTGAGCCACTCGTGATCCTGGCTGAACCATGGCACCATTCCTTCATTATTGCTGGATCAAAATCCAGGTGCTCCCTCCTAACAGCGCAATCCTTACAATCCAAGGACTGCTGTGATTCAAAAACACAGCTGACCACCACCTTTCCCAGGGCAAACATTAAAACTTTGGATTAATTGATCAGCATAATACTTCTGGAGGAAAGGAAACAAATTTGCATTGCACTGATGGGACTTCAGAAACTTCTTGTTAAAAGAAATCACCATGGCTATGGAAATAATTTGAAATTAATTATTAATTCCACATTTTACTGCCTCAAAAACCAAAAATCCAAACTTGCATATATTCAAGTCCAAATCACAGAATTCAGAAATCAATGAAACTGTAAATGTTTTAGCCAAATTTATTAAAAGTCCAATTAATGTTCTTGAATCATTTGTATGAGTGCAATTAACATTTGAAAGGTTCCTTCTGGTGCCAACATCCTCATTAAGCATTTTCAAAATGAGACAAGCCACCTCAATGCCCAGAAGTACCAGCCCTAACCTCTTTCTATGTGAAGAGTAGGCTCATAGGAGATCTAATGGAGCTATTGGTGAAAGGATTGAGAATGAGACGGTACAGAGTCACTGGCTACGTTCTGGAATGTGCTGCCTGAATCAGGTTCAATGAGGTATTCAGAAGGAAATTAGTATCATTTTAAAGAGGAATCTGAGTCCCATGTTCAGTAGCACAAATCGATCGATCTTTATTCAAAGCTCCTTTACTATGCGTGGGAGAGGCCAGAGACTGCTCTGAATCTGGCTTT
Source organism: Ginglymostoma cirratum (assembly GCA_024137785.1). Lineage (NCBI taxonomy): Eukaryota > Metazoa > Chordata > Chondrichthyes > Orectolobiformes > Ginglymostomatidae > Ginglymostoma > Ginglymostoma cirratum. Next base: position 54,452,085 of record JAHRHZ010000144.1, read on the forward strand.
CATGTGGAGCCCAGTTGTCATCTTAATTAAAGCTCAGATCGGAGGTCAGTGACACTCCACCTTTCCCAAAAAAGTACAAGTTGTTTACACATAACCGTGTTACAATGGCCACATGCACCATTGCCATCAGTGCTTGCCACATTCCCTCTGATCTGCACATCGAATTGTGAATGCATGATCAATGATGGACAACTTCATGGTCCACCTTGTGTCTTCCCATCATGTTGTGATGTTTACCAGACCTGCTTTCACCTGCTCTTGGGTTCTTATGATTGTTGACCACCGATTGTTATACCCCTTCCTAGACATTTGCCAGCCACATCGTGTACTTGTTTATTACTAATGACTTTTCAAATTCAGGCACACAATTCATTTCCCTTACTGATCTTAGTACATTAGATTAAAAAGAACATTAATTTCTAACAATGGTTGTAATATTTGTTATATCAACTCTAATATAAAGTTATACATAGTTAAACCTAATACTATGATTCTGTGACAAAACTAACAATTTTGGGAACAGCTTCCCTCTTATCAGACTTGTGAAGTGGCAGCTGTTTATTCTCTAGGTCATGGTGACCCTGTTTCAACATTGTTTCTGCACCCCTTGCTACGTCACTTCTCTCTTGGTACTCTTATGAGGTCAAATTGTTCATACCTTTTTGTTGTTCTAATCTTGCTGACGGAAAAAAACAAGGTTTCTTCAAGGGTGTTTATCAAAAGAAGTCTGTACGTTCAAGGCTAACTGCTAACTTCAGAAATTTAATTTCCCAATATCTAATAAATTTAAACTTCTGTTCTCATGCACTATGTGCTTGAAATGTGTCTAATCTTAAATACAGTTATAATTATTTAAAATTCCTCATCTCAGGTCAAGTTTGACCTTTCTATTTCATATAAAAATTGGAAATCTCAAATCAGATGGTTTTCATCTGAGCTGCATTATCAGAGTCTCGCTGTTTGCATTCTAGTCCATTTTGTTGTCTGTGAAGGCCATGATTTGAGCTATATGAAATGCTATATTGGTTAAAATTTCCTTCAATTGTTTGTGTCAGCTAAAAAGAAAGTCTCTCTAATAGCAATTTTGTCACATTCAGCATAGGCAGCTACAACACAGGGTTACAGGGACAAGGCAGGAGAATTCCATGAAGTGAAATACTTGTTGACCCATCGAGTGCAGATATTATAATTCAACTCGCCCCCTCCTGCGCAGTAACAATTTTGTGACCCTTACTGTGACTCCATGAACTATCCACAGTGGGTTGGGTAATTTTGGTGACCCATTTGCACTTGACCGTACAATGCCTTTTAAGTCTGCTCGCCAATGATTTAAGTTGAGAGGCTTTGGGGGGTTACATAAATCTGCTGACCAAAACTTAGGTTGATGTGCTAGTGTGCATGTCTGGAAATTGTGTGGCTTCCAATGTGCTGCATGCATTGCTGTTTTTGGCAGAATTAGGGGTTGCTTTCAAGTAACTTAAGGTGTGCTGTTTAATATAGAAATATGGTTCTGAGGTGGCTTCCTGACAAGCTTGTATTTTGCCGGGATTTCACTCCTCATACACCTACAAACCTCTGCACTCATCTGTATTAAAATTCTCATTCTGATTTTGAAGCTGGAAAGTTACTGTTTTGGAAACAAAAGTTATATCATTGGATGCTGACAATGAGAACTATCAACTTTCAAAATATTTTCAGTAAGAATGGCTGCAATCAGATCAATTTTTAACGTTCAGATCAACTCAAAGACAATGTTGAACTTCTGAAACCGGCATTTCTCTATTTGTTTATCTCTGTAACCATTTTAAATTATGCACTATGTACACTTATTGTTGGACAGAATTGTGCAAAATTTATAACTCCTATTCCCTTGCTACAAAGTTTAAAAACAAATCAATAGAGATCGATATTTTGAATGCAGGAGACCTGAAGGATATGATTCATTATTCTTTGGAGTGCTATAAAAAAGTTTGTTTTGCTGGCACAAATATAAGTGTAGAAACCTAGAAAATGGCAGTAGGAGTAGACCATTTAGCCCATTCCGTCATTTATCAATTATGGCTGAACTTCGATGAAATACACATTCTCCTCTTAACACCAAGTGACACCTTTTAGCTCCTGGAAATGTATATTTCTTTCTTAAATATGTTCAGTCACCCAAAAGAAATGCATAACTGTTACAATGCAAGTATTATTTCTTTGGGTATTAATAATTGCCCATCCACTGTCATTGCCTCTGAATGAAACTATTTAGTCTATTGCAACCAAATCACCCTCCAGACCTTCATAGTTTTGGTTTGTTTTGATTTGGGACAGTACTTTTGGAATGAACTATTTTCCATTTCAATGAATTTATATCATGCTGTGTGGATAGTCAGGCATTAGATATTGTTATAGCCTGTGTAGCTTTTGCTGGATTGGTAAATTGGATCTCTTCCATAACTTTGACTTTGATCTCCTGGCTGTTAATCAAAGTTGGAGATATTCATACTGGACCCTGAGCTGCTGAGCACGTTTCGTCTTCACAGGCAATTCCTGTACAGTCAGTGTCTTGGGCCTTCAGGGGCATTCCATTGTGTGTTTGCTATTCAGAGACTGCAAGATCTGGTCTAATGTGAGGGACATTGTTAAATAGTATGATCTGTACTGTGGTTTGAGTAAAACTGTTCAGGAATTGGATGTGTTGCAAAAATGTCCTAATTATCCAAAGAAAACGTTTTTAATACTAAGTATATGTTTTGATTAGACTTTTGACCTATAACTACTTGTTAGTAAGTCCTTTCATGGATTATGACAGTATATTTATTTGGTTAGTCAGAATTTTATTAATATTTTAGTGCTTTTGTACAGAAAACATATGGAGATATTACTGAAAGACTAGAGTTGAAAGAGCGTCTACATTGTCGTAATTTCACTTGGTACTTGAAGAATGTTTATCCTGAAGTGTTCATGCCAGATATGTCTCCTATACGTTATGGGTCGGTGAGTGTTTTATTTTAAGTTGCATTATTTGTAATGAATTAAACATCAACTTTTGATTCCTCCCCACAGATCCTGCTAGACCCGCTGAGCTTTTCTGTAATTTCTGCTTTTGTTTCTGAGTTACAGCTTCCACAGTTCTTTGGTTTTTAATTCATATTGTGCTGTTTTATTAATGAAGGAGTTTTTTGTTTTAGATTTAAATTTCAGAATTTGTCATGATTTGTAGCCTTGACTAGTTGCCCCTCACCCATTCGCAGTCAGCATAATCTAGAGCAGCTGGTAAGGTGAGGACCCAGAGGCAGGCAGGCAGCATCATCTAGAGGCAAGCGAAGCATTCCAAGGTGGGCAGTCAGGCAGAGTTAGCTTCATGGAATTTGTTTGGAATTGGTTCTTGCTCCAACACTGAGAAAGGAACTTCCTATTTTGAGTCTCTGGTAAAAGCTTGAGGTCTTTTCTGTTCTTAAGTTTTAACATGGTATACAACTTGGTGATAAAATTCATATAATGCACAAAAAGCAAATGCACTTCATTATCTAATGATAGCACGACAAACATATATCAAGGCTGCAGCATGTGGAAGCTCCTTGAATACCATAACGTTCCAGGACAAAACTGCAGTTTAGTGACGTTTGATCAGCTTCTGGCCAGAATTTAATGAACTCGATGATGTGCAGACAAAACACACATCAAGAAGGGAGTAACTTATCTAGATTTTTTTCTGGCAAGAGACAGATACACCATTTTGGAGAAGGTCTTCTGATTTGTTTAGTGGTCAGCATGTGTTAAGCAGGTAAGGGCACCCAGAGGGCAGCCTCTGCAATTGACCAGCAAGGTTGTAGCTCTCTAAGCTTCCTTGATGTGAGCGGGGGCTGGATGATGGATGAGTGAACTGACCATCTCACCATTTTAGAAGAAGATGTTCAAGCATGAGAACAATAAGGAATATAGTTGTAATAGTAGTGGTAGTGATTGATACCATTCTCTACAGCAAAGAGCACAATTTCAGATTTCTGTGATATCTGTGCGGTGCCAGAGTTAGGGATATCTGCTCAGTGTTGGAGAGAAATTTTGAGTGGGCAGGGTGGATCCAATGGTCATGGTCCATGTGAGTACCAGTAATATTGGTAGAAGTTGGTAGGAGGTTATGCATGGCAATTATGAGATCGGGACACTAAATTACAAAGCAGAACTTAAGGAGTTATAGTCTTTTAATTGTGTGAGCTGTGTGTAAATTGACAGAGTGCATAAAATTTAGAGAGATGCGTGGTTGAGCCTAACGTTGGAGAAGTGGATTCCGGTTCATAGGTTAATGGCATCAGTCCTGGGGAGAATGGCAACTGTACAGTTGGGGTGATCTACACCTGAATGGTGCTGGGGCCAGTTTCCTTATGAACTGGATAACTTGTGAAGTAGAGAGTGTTTTGAATGAGATAGTAGGGCAGGGAATCAAATGTGAAAAGATGTTGCATGTCGTTTGAGTCAAGGTAAGAGATGGAAATAGCAATGTCGTAAATGAGGGTCCGGGATGGTAGAGAGGGGAAATAAAAGCTAAGACTACACCAACAATCAAGGTTAGATGTTACAAAGATTTTTAAAAAAGATAAACTAAAGGAATGTAGTATTCATAACAAAGTAAACAAATGTATGGTGTGCATTAAATAAATATGACCCAATAGCCATTTGAAAATGTGGCTGCAGGATGCTGATAAATATGACACCCAAGAAGAATAGGATGTTAAAATGGAGGCGTAACACTAAAAAGACAGTGTCATTTTTACAATTGTTAGACATTACCTTGGTTCAAGAGATAGACTTGGGTCGCAATGAGGAATAACAGGGAAAAAAGTCACAAGTGGAAGCAGTCTACAGCTTCCCCCCTCAACCCTCAAATAAAAGACAACAGCAACCATGATGTGGGACAAAGTATGAAAGAAGAAATATTGGGTGCCGAGACTAAAAAGAGGATGACAATAATAATGGATGACTTTTTCAATATAAACATGAAAAATTATTAGCCTGGATGGTGACTTCATAGAGTGCTTTTGAGATAGGTAGTTTCATAGAGCAGCACATTCTGGCATTGATCAGACAGAAGGTTATACAAGAGATTACCGTGTATGATGTGACAGGATTATTTAATGACTTATGAGCTCAACACACTTCCAAGTATCCATGACCACAATATGTTTGAATTTTGCATTCACTTTACGAGGGAAAAATTTGCATCTAAGACTATTTTAAGCCTAAATCAGGGTAGCTGAGTAGGTATGAAAGCTGAACTAGCTGAAAGCAAATGGCATCGTAGACCAATAGAGAGACAGTGGCAGACCTTTTAGTGAGTATTGCAGATTACTCCGAATGATTATATTCCTTCTGTAAGGAAAATGCTAATGAAGTTAAGGAAACTTTCAAACCTAAGGATAAAGCATATAAATATGTAAAGATGATTTAGTCAGGTCAGATTATTGATCAAAATAGAAAGAACAGCAGAAAATGATTAAAACATTTATCAGCAGAAAAATATTAGTATGGGAGGAAGCTAGCTAGGATGTAAAAAAATGGATGGCAAGAGTTTCTACAGGTGTTTAAAAAGGAAAGTGATGATTAAAGTGAACTAGATTCAGAATGTAGAGTTAGTAGTAGATGACCAGGAAATGGCAGATGAATTGAACAAATATCGCTTTTGTCTTCAATACAGAGGATACAAAAAACATTCCAGTAATAACTAAATCAGGATGAGGAAGGGAGATCGGAGGTTAGTGAAATTACAATAACAAGGGAAGACACAAAACAAACTGATGGACCTCCAGACTGACAGGTCTTGGGATCCACATGGATTTCATGTTAGGGTCTTAAAAGTTGATGCTATTTATGTATTGGTGTTTATTGGCCAAAATTTGTTTGATTCAGCAAAGGTTCCATCAGGTTGGAAAATAGCAGATATAACTCCTCCACTCAAGAAAGGAAGGAGGCAGAACACAGGAAACGTTTGGTCACTTAGCTTGTCCGATCAATTGTTACAGAGATCATAGTTGAACTTTTTGACAAAACCATGCTGACCTTCCTAATTACCTTGAGTTTCTTTTAAAGGGAAATCATGTTTAACCAATTTATTGGAGTACTTTGAAGGCAGAAACATTCACTGTGGCTAAAGATGAGCCTATAAGCATTTTGTAATACTGTGATTTGCAGGAGGCTTTTGATAATGTACCACATCAAAGCTTATTGCACAAAATAGGAGTCTGTGGTATAGGGTGTAACATATTAGGTTGTATAGAAGTTTGTTTGGCAAAAAATGGTATGTCTCATTGGGTCTTTGTCTCATTGGGTCTTTGTCTCATTGGGTCT
>JAHRHZ010000144.1:54458424-54519825 GCA_024137785.1 Ginglymostoma cirratum
TGTCTCATTGGGTCTTTGTCTCATTGGGTCTTTGTCTCATTGGGTCTTTGTCTCATTGGGTCTTTGTCTCCATTGGCAGTGTGTGCTAAATGGAATCTTGCAGAGGTCTGTGCATGGGCTCCTTAGAATTCTAAGAGCTGACAGAATTATATCAGCTTCTTATAATTTTTAGCAATGAATTAGATGAGGGGAGTGAAAGTATGTTAACTAAATTCACAGACTATAGCAAAATATATATAGGAAAGTATATTGCAGAGAAGATGCAAGGATGTTGTAGACAGATATCTATATGTTGAGAAAATCTGAAATGGAGTATAATGTTGGAAAATGTAGATTTCTTCACTTTGGCAAGGAAAACAAAAAATAAAACAGGTGGTGATTGGAAATCTGAAGTTCACTGGGATCTAGTGTTTTAATGTATGAGCTACAGAAGATAAGAATACAGGTGCAGCACGTAAACAAGAAAGCTAATAGGATGATATAATTCATTACAAGATGAACTGAATAAAAGTGCAAGGATGTTGAGCTTCAATTATATGGTGTATTGGTGAGATCACATTTCAAATACAATTATAGCTACTTATTTGAGGAAGCATACAAATGCTTTGGAGGTGGCTCAAAGAGGGTGTACTGGGTTGATACCTGGAATAAGTGGGGTTTCTTTTGAGGATATGTTGAAGATGGTAGGGATTTCTTCGAGTGGAGTTTAGGAGATCCGGGGTGACTTAATTGAAGTGTATAAGATGCTGAATGGTCTTGACAAGTTACAAATGGAGAGAAGGTTTGCTCTGATTCAATTCAATATTTAGGATAGAGATGAGAAGAACTACTTTCTTCTGACCTTTGTGAGACATTGAAACACTCTGCCTTAATGTAGTGGAGGTGAGGTCATTAAATATTTCTAAGCGGGAGCTAGATAACTTACGGTTCAGGAAGGGACTGAAATTACAGCAGATGGAAATGTGATATTCAAAACAAATAGATCAGCATTATCTAAACAAATGGTCTAATTCTGTTCCTTTTTTATGTTCTATTTTTCTAATGTTATGGTTAAATTATTAGTTTGCATGTCAGATCTGTGCATATGATCAGATTTTATTACTTTGATTATTTTGTAGTATAATTTTCAACTAATTGTGTTTAACAAGAAGATAGAGTTTAGAAAGGCCAATACCAAGCAAAAGATCTTCTCAAAAATTAAAAGTCTTTTTCTTGTCATCCAAAAGCTTTTTTATTTGTAATATCTATTTTACCTTGCAATTTCAGATTAAAAACCTAGGTTTGGAGACTTGCCTGGATGCTGGAGAAAATAACCAGGGTGGAAAACACTTAATAATGTATTCTTGCCATGGTCTTGGAGGAAACCAGGTAATACAATCAAGTATTTGATTTGATAAATTAAAGTTCAATCATATTTGGGTAAACCAGGACATTGCTTTCAGTAATTTCTTGCTGTGTTAAGTAGATGTTTCTTAAATGCTTTTCCTAATATGGTTGTCTAATTATTTTATGTACCCTTTAAATCCCTGATATTTACTATAATGTTCTTACTTATTTTGTGCTCTCACTTGCCTTTTCATGTTTGTGCACTGGTAGAATTAGCCACTGTGCTTTTCATGACACTCTAACATTTCAGAAAAGCATTAAAATTTCTCTGGATGCCGACTGCCAGAAATATAATGGAAACACAGTTTTATGTTTGAGAATGGAGTTTCAGCTACACTTTCAGTGAAATAATGATGGAAAAGTGATATCTCCAAGAGAATTCCTAACATAGTTTGCAATGTAGCGAGAAGATTGCCAATTAATACTCTCTTGCACAATGTTATTCAACAGTAGTAACAATTCGTATTTTCTTGTGTGTGATAAGTTTTTAAGTAAGGTTGATGTTGGTCATTGTGAGGTCATCAGCCTCGTATTATTGGAGTAAATTGGGTAAACTCCCACACAAGCAGGAAGTTGAATTGTGCTGCTCCTTCAGAAGTTGTGATATGACAGTATTTCAATGCTCTTCATTGTGTAGAGTTAGAGGTAATGCTTCATCCACTTTTCTACCTGCTTGCTCGGTTCAGTGATGATTATCCTGCCTTTGTCTTCAAGCCAGCTTGATTTAATTGCTGGGTTTGTTACCCTTTTTTAAAAAAATTCCAGCATACATCCCTGTAGTATCCCCAAATGTTGGAGCAACATTGTATGCTGTTGCAGACTTTCAATCAGTATTGATTGATTCAGTGTTGAGCAGACTTTTCACACTTTATTATGCCTGCTTTGAGACATTCAGGCTTTGTTAGCTGGGAATCTGCTTATAGTTTTAGAGCTGTATTAGTGGATGTAGTAACTGAATCCATCCAGTCCAGTGCACCTTGAAACAGGCAACATTTATTAAATCCCTTTACCCCATATGTTGAATACAGAGTTGAATTAGTGTCACACAGATAATTCCTCTTTGACACTACACTTCTGCCTTGGGTGGTGGTGATCTCTGAGAGAGATGATGTTGAAGAACTGGAGTTTGCTCTGGTTTAGGGGTAGGTCAAACATTGATCTGTACTTGACCTTTTCTTCTTGGAATGTTTTTGCTTCCTTGGTTAAAGCCTGACCTTGCTACATACAGGGAGTGGTCAGCATCATATCAGGACTTAGCTGGTGCTAAGTGGTGCGATCTCTGTTTGTCTGCAGGACTGCTTGTGGCAGAGCATAGTTTTAAGTAACTGTTTGTTATACAGAATTCATAAAAACAGCATCGCTGCAACAAACTTGATTTAATTTATCTTGCTGATTTTGCTGGTACCTTATACCATTTGTACAAGATGTTTAATCAGTACCATTATTTTGAAGTTCATGAAAAGGTACAGCTCCTTGATGCTGGGAATTCTGCTGATCACCACGTTGAGTCTTATACAATTGATATTTGATGTCAGGCCAGAAAGTCAGGGCATAGATGGGCATTAGCTGTTCTTTCTGCCTTACAACTTCTTTTGGTCAAAAAGCACATCCTGCAGCTATAAAGGATGCTTTATATATGTCAGTTTTTCAAAACAGAGTTGATATGCAGTTTTGAGTTAGTATAATTGAACACATTTCTCAATGAACAGCTAATTAAGGTCATGTGAACTTTAAAGATTTTTAACCTGAATTGACCAGGTGCATTTATAATGCAGTCTACTAACATGAATTGTTTTTTTTCTCCCCCAGTACTTTGAGTACACCTCGCTGCATGAAATTCGTCATAATATTCAGAAGGAATTGTGTATTCATAACCTAAGAGGCAATGCCTTTCTTGAGGAATGCACGTATAAAGGTTCAAATAGTTTTGTTTCAGCAGAGCAGAAATGGGAATTCCAGGTGATTAATCATTTTCCTTGAGATTGCAATCGATTAAATTTAAAATAAAGCTCATTATATTTTGTATCCAGCTTTAAAACTTGCAATCAATATTGTGATTATTAGTGAAGTTCACTGGTGGAACAAACTGTCCCATATTAATTACAGCTATACAATTACAAAGTGCATGAATTGTTATGTTTCTATCTGTTGTTTGGAATTAAGAAAACATAACTTTGGGACATTTTGCCTTGAGGGAGCTGCCCCCTCTTCAATTAAAAATCCTACTCTTAGAGGTCCTTTTAATATCTTAGTACAAAATGATACTGAATCATAGAGGACAGGAAGATACTCCATTCATCCCCAAATTTGTGCTGATTTAGTTGTTCATAATTATTACAGCAGTTTAAGCTGAACAGTTCAGTCCCAAAGATAAATAATTGAAAAATGTGAAGTGGATAACATGCAGGTCTAAACACAATTCAAGATATTCATGAACCAACTAGGATTAGCCGTTAGATACTAGGATGGAAAAGAAAGGACCATGCACACCAGATGAATTCAACAATGGAGCGTAACGAAGTAAATTTTTCTTCATAGGACATGAATGTTGCTGCAGAGGCCAGCGTTTATTGGCTAACCCTACTTGAGCTGGAGAAGGTGCCAGTGAATGGCTATCTCAAACTAATGTGGTCAGTGTGGGTGTAGCTAGACCACAGTGCTGTTAAGGGAAGGAGCATCTGTGAAGCAATGTTGGTGTGGTTCCTGGTCTGGATGTTGTGTGGCTTGGAGGGGAGCTTCCTGTATTTGCAATCCTTGCTCTTGGAAATGTTATGGAAACTTGGTGCATTATTATAATGTGTCGTGCAGATGGTACAGACTGCTTCCACAGTACGTTGTCTATCCACCACCAAGGTTGAAGGTGTTAGATGGGGTGCCAATCAAGTGGTCTGCTTTGTCTTGGATGGTGTTGAGTATGTTTGTTGGTCCTGCACTCTTCGAGGTTAGTTAAGTTATCCTGTCATACGTCTGATTAGTGTCTTGTAGGTGAAACATAAACTTTTGAGTTGTCAGTAGGTGAGTTACTTTGCACAGGATTCCTCGCCTCTGATCTGCTCTTGTAGCCTTCAATTTGTATGGCTGGTTGAGTAGTTTCTGGTTAATGGTCACCCCTGCCAGAATTTTGATGGTGTTTCAGTTAAGGTCAGCAATAAAAAATGCAAATCGACATAACATAAGAGATTAACGTGCACGGGACTGGGGGGAAGTGTATTCGGATGGATGTAAAACTGGTTGGCAGGGAGGAAACAAATAGGAATTAATGGGTCCTTTTCAAATTAGCAGGCAGTAACTAGTGGGGTGCCACAGGGATCAGTGCTGGGACTCCAGCTATTCACAATCTATATTAATGATTCGGATGAGGGAACAAAATATAACATCCCCAAGTTTGCAGATGATACCAAGTTAGGTGAAAGGGCGAACTGTGAGGAGGATGCAGATCTCGACAGGTTGGGTAAGTGAGCAAATCAATGGCGGATGCAGCTTAATTTGGATAAATATGAGGTTATTCACTTCAGAAGCAAAAACAAGAAGGCAGATTACTACCTGAATGGCTGTAAATTGGGAGACGGGAGTGTGCACCAGTCACTGAAGATAAGATGCAGCAGGCGGTAAAGAAGGCAAATGGTATGTTGGCCTTCATTGTGAGAGGTTTTGAGTACAGGAGTAGGGATGTATTGTTGCAGTTATACGGGCCTTGGTGAGGCCATACCTAGAAAATCGTATGCAGTTTTGGTCTCCTTTTCTGAGGAAGGATGCTCTTGCTTTCAAGGGCATGCAGCGAAGATTTACCAGGCTGATTCTAGGGATGATGGGTCTGACGTATGAGGAGAGACTGACTAGGTTGGGATTGTTTTTGCTACAGTTCAGAGGAATGGGGCGTGGTGGGCGGGTAGAATCTCATAAGAGACTTACAAAATTCTAACAGGACTGGACAGGATAGATGCAGGGAGGATGTTCCTGATGGTGAGTGTATCCAGAACCAGGAGTCACAGTATGAGGATTCAGGGTAGATGATTTAGGACGGAGATGAGGACCCAAAGAGTGGTGAGCCTGTGGAATTCATTACAACAGGAAGTAGTTGATGCCAAAACATTGAATGTATTCAAGAGGTGACTGGATATAGCACTTGGGGTGAATGGGATCAAAGGTTATGGGGAGAAAACAGGACGAGGCTATTGTGTTGGGATGATCAGCTATGATGGTGAAGAATGGTGGAGCAGGCTCAAAGGGCCAAATGGTTGCCTCCTGCTTCTATCTTCTAGGTTTCTATGTTTAGAAAAGGTAGTGTAGAATGGAACAAAAAACAGAAACTCAGCAGGTCTGGCTGCATCTGGAGAGAGAAATCAGAGTTAACACTTCAAGTCTAGTGACTTTGCTTTAGAACAGTAGTTATGAACAGAGATTGGACAGACTGTTTTCCTTGGAACAGAAGAGACTGAGGGGGAATTGAGATGCATAAAGTTATGAGGAGCATAGATAAGGTAGACAAAGTAACTTTTCCCTCTTGGAGGAAGGTTTACAGGTGAAGTAATGAAAAGCATTTTCTCCCAGAGGGAAGTGGGAATATGGAACTTTGCCGACAAGGATGGCAGAGGCAGAAACCCAGAACATTTAGAAGTACTTAGATGTACACTTATGCTGCCCATGCATACAAAAGGCTTTGTTAAAGTACTAGAAAATTGGATTAGAAGAATCAGGTCATTCTTCTTGACTGGCATTGACATGATGGGCTGAAGGGCCTTTTTCCGGACAGTAGATCTGATTCTGTTTCTGTTAGTTCATTTAAATTATCAATTTATTTGCTTGGAGTTCATGTTTACTGTTGTGGTAACCCATAGCTTCCTGAAAGTTGGTCATCTGGCCCCTTAAAAGAAAACTTGAAATGCAAAATAGATGTTGAAAACATTTTTCAAAATGGATGAGGAGAGCATGTGGCTCCATCATAAAATACTCAGATTTATTCATGACAGTCCCTTGAATGAATTATAACACAACAAAACCTAATAACTTCAAGAGTACATAAAATGGTCAGGGATTAACACTATCTTTAAGGCATTCAAAAATTATGCTGATAACTGTTATAAATTATGCTTTATGTTACAGGACAAGCATCTAGTAAATCAAGTTTCAAATGCGTGCTTAACTGCAAGAGGGGACAAGCCAAATGTGGTTCCATGCAATCCTTCTGATCAATACCAAAAATGGATTTTCAGCTAACAAAGAATGTTGCTTCAAAACAAAGTGAAGATTAAGTACATGTTTTGCATCAGGAGATATTTCATGGGTTGCAACACAAATGAACAGAGTAGTTTTTGTAACTGAAACATATTTAAGAACATTCTTAGTTCTGAAATGAAGCATATTGCACTTGAATGTATTAGATGGTGCTAGGGTATCTTGCTGTATTTCTTCCCCAACTGTCAAAACATTTTTTTCATATTTTATTCTTTATATGGTGTATAATGCTGGGGCAGAGTAAGGTTTTGATCCCTGTCATTGCACACTTCAGTAATTTTAATCTGAGGATAAGTGGTAAACTACAGTTTTAGAGTTTTCTGCTTTGTATATCTTTTTGGGATTTGGGTATGTACTTAATTATTTCCCTTCATGAGATACAAAAAATATGGCTGGGAATGTTTTTTCTGCATGAATGACATGAAACTATATTTTAAAAAAGACAGGTTATTTTTGAAATCACACTTTCTTACAGTACTTGTATGATTTGATGCTTTTTGGCCTGATTAAGTTCATAATTTAACAATTACAAAACATGCTTCCAGTATTGTATCATGTCTTTAGGTTATTTATGAGACTACTAATAATGTGTCACAATGGTCATTTTTATTGTAATGCAACTATAGTTGTAAGGGTCTTTTGTACAGAGGTGTTCAAATTTCTTTGATAAATCAGTCTCTCCAGAAACTATTTATAATGTTTTTCAAATCCAATTTTCAATAAAATGTCAATTTTTACACTATGAATGCAAGGTTTTTAGTCCAGTCTTACATAATGAGTAAGTAGAGAACAACCAGAGCCTTTTACTGGCTCCATCCCCGCCTCTTTGACTTGTCTGCCTCCTCTCCACCTATCCTCTCCTCTATCCATCTTCTATCCGCCTCCCCCTCTCTCCCTATTTATTTCAGAACCCTCTTCCCCTCCCCCATTTCTGATGAAGGGTCTAGGCCCGAAACGTCAAGCTTTCCTGCTCCTGTGATGCTGCTTGGCCTGCTGTGTTCATCCAGCTCCCACCTGGTTATCTCCGGATTGTCCAGCATCTGCAGTACCTATTATCTCTCCTACATTCTTGCAAGGAGTTTTATGGGAATGAACTTTGCTGGTAAGGTCAGTATTTCCTGCCTGTTCCTATTTACCCTTTAGAGTGATGATGAGTCACTACCTTGAACTACCGCAAACAATCCAGCATAGTGGTACAATCCCTGCAAAGACAATTAACTTTTAAAAGGAAATTTGAACTTGCATTGAGTAGCTGAAAAATTTGATTATTTCAAGATGTGTACTGTAAAACAAATGCTTTCAGTAACCACCTTGTGCTCTAAATTACAGAAGTTCTGCACTTTTACATTTAAAGAAATTAAAAATCTCCCTCTATGGTTTGACTTAATTCCTAAAATAAAAACCTCCATGCAGCAGGTACTATTGACTGTTAGCACTATTCCTGTTTTAGTCTCTGTTAACTCCTAATCCCCCAACTCTCATTCATGGTTTATCCTGGAGACCCCTCCCTCTAGCCAAATCAAAACAAGTCTCTTCACTTCAGAAATGCGGGTTAGAACTTGCATTTAAGTGTTATAGACATGAATGTTATAGACTTGTGACTTTCTTATTTTTATGGACTTTTTTTACCCCCACTCAAAGCCTACCTATGTGGTAATATAAAATACAAGTTATCTGTTCTCCAGATTACCCCCTGCAGGTCCAGCTGATCTTAAAATTAAATACAGTTTAAAAGCATGACGATTCTCAAAATCAGACATTTCCAACACCATCCTGGGAGTTGGAGACTATAGTCTGTCCACCAACTGTTCAAGTCCTTCAGTAAATTGGTTAGTAAATTTGCGGATGACACTAAAGTCGGTGGAGTTGTGGATAGTGCGGAAGAATGTTGCAGGTTACAGAGGGACATAGATAAGCGGCAGAGCTGGACTGAGAGGCGGCAAATGGAGTTTAATGCGGAAAAGTGTGAGGTGATTCACTTTGTAAGGAGTAACAAGAATACAGAGTACTGGGCTAATGGTAAGATTCTTGGTAGTGTGGATGAGCAGAGAGATCTCGGTGTCCATGTGCATAGGTCCCCGAAAGTTGCCACCCAGGTTGATAGGGTTGTTAAGAAGGCGTACGGTGTGTTAGGTTTTATAGGTAGAGGAATTGAGTTTCGGAGCCGTGAGGTCATGTTGTAGCTGTACACAACTCTGGTGCGGCTGCACTTGGAGTATTGCGTGCCGTTCTGGTCACCGCATTATAGGAAGGATGTGGAAGCATTGGAAAGGTGCAGAGGAGATTTACCAGGATGTTGACTGGTATGGAGGGAAGGTCTTATGAGGAAAGGCTGAGGGACTTGAGGCTGTTTTCGTTAGAGAGAAGAAGGCTAAGAGGTGACTTAATAGAGACATACAAGATGATCAGAGGATTGGATAGGGTGGACTGTGAGAGCCTTTTTCCTCGGATGGTGACGGCTAGCACGAGGGGACATAGCTTTAAATTGAGGGGTGATAGATGTAGGACAGATGTCAGAGGTAGATTCTTTACTCAGACAGTAGTGAGGGCATGGAATGCCTTGCCTGCAGCAATTGTAGACTCGCCAACTTTTAAGGGCATTTAAATGGTCGTTGGATAAATATATGGATGATAATGGAATAGTGTCGGTTAGATAGGCTTCAGATTGGTTTCACAGGTCGGCGCAACATCGAGGGCTGAAGGGCCTGTACTGCGCAGTTATATTCTATGTTTACAAGTGTGAAGATATTCTATATTTTTTCTAGTAAGACCATAAGACATAGGAGTGGAAGTAAGGCCATTCGGCCCATCGAGTCCACTCCGCCATTTAATCATGGCTGATGGGCATTTCAACTCCACTTACCCGCACTCTCCGCGTAGCCCTTGATTCCTTGCGAGATCAAGAACTTATCAATCTCTGCCTTGAAGACATTTAATGTCCCGGCCTCCACTGCGCTCCGTGCCAATGAATTCCACAGGCCCACCACTCTCTGGCTGAAGAAATGTCTCCTCATTTCCGTTCTAAATTGACCCCCTCTAATTCTAAGGCTGTGCCCACGGGTCCTAGTATCCCCACCTAACGGAAACAACTTCCCAGCGTCCACCCTTTCTAAGCCATGCATTATCTTGTAAGTTTCTATTAGATCTTCCCTCAACTTTCTAAACTCTAATGAATACAATCCCAGGATCCTCAGCCGTTCATCGTATGTTAGGCCTACCATTCCAGGGATCATCCGTGTGAATCTCCGCTGGACACGCTCCAATGCCAGTATGTCCTTCCTGAGGTGTAGGGCCCAAAATTGGACACAGTATTCTAAATGGGGCCTAACTAGAGCTTTATAAAGTCTCAGAAGCACATCGCTGCTTTTATATTCCAACCCTCTTGAGATAAATGACAACATTCCATTCGCTTTCTTAATCACAGACTCATAGTAAGACAATGTAGACCCCTCCTCACTTTAACAACCAAGTCACCAAGGCCTGTAAGCAGATTTCGAACAAGTCACATGAACAACCTTCATTCCTCTTTTTGTTTAACCTAAAGACAAGACTCAAAACACAAACGAGTAAACTTTAGCTCCTCAAATTGGCATCAGTTGATACAGCCACAGTGCCATTAAGTTTCTAGTTTGGACTTTAACACCTTGACATATCCCCTAGTAGAAAAGGCGGGGATGGGAAACTATGTCATCATAATGCAAATTCTTTGAGTAGCTGAGGACTATGGATATTTCATTCTCCTAGAAGACATGAATTATTTTATTCACTGCTCTCCTTTCATTCACTATCCCAACGACTGTATAAGCATTATGCATCTAGGCACCAAACATGAGTGGATTTCCAAAGCAGCTGAGTAAGTTTTGTTTAGTTGTTTTGGATTCTTGTCTGTCTTTTTGTTACATATTTCATAACCTGAATAGCTGACTGAGGAACCTCTGGAAAATTGTAAGCTTTAAGAGAAATATACCATAACAAAATCAAAATACTGTGCCTGCTGGAATAAAAGGTGCTGTTGTTATGCCAAATTAAGCCTACAATTAAATGGAAGGAGGGTCAGATGATTCTTTTTTTTACCCCTCCCTGTAGTGAAGACTGGAGTTGTGCATCAAGACCCCGCAGAATTTCTGATTTGTAGCAGATTCTGTGAATTACCAGAGAAATTGAAGATTCTGATGGGCAATTTCCCAACGCCTGGAGCCTCCTACAATTCTCTCTTTAAATGGAACATTCAGAGGGTTCCATTGTAATCAAGTAAGTAAATGCTCAGGAAAAACTGGACTAGGTTTTTAAGAGTCTAATTCCTATCAAGAGGACCCTAATTTATCAGACACACCCAATCCCTTACATCCTGTGCACCCTGATACCCTCCCAGCCACTAGATGACACTGCCTGTTTACTGAAACCCAATAACCACCACCAGCACCCCCTCACCTGCACCTGCTGCCAGACCTTACAAGCCCCTCCCAGTTGTCAGACCAGCCAAAGACGAAATTGGTTTATTGTTCATTCGAGATTGGGAACAATGCTGATGCCAATCTTGCCTGAAAAGACATAGCTCTTCGTATGTTGCATTTCTTTCTGCTAACTTAAGTTTTTTGACTCCTATTTCTGTTTAGGAATAAAATCCCATTGTAGATCAGGCAAGGTTTAATTAACACTAAGAGTTGGTGGAGAAAGTTGTTACTCCATCAAAAGGTCAAAAACTGAACGTTTTCAGCAATCTACGGAAACATTCACATAGAAAAGACGTCAGGCTTGATATGTTAACACTGCTTCTTTTTCCACAGATGCTGCCAGATCAGAAGATGGAGAAGTCAACATTATCAGTACAGTGCTCGCCTGGCATGGGTGCTCCTGGCTGTTTCCATGGCCAGGTTGGCAGCTGCCCTGGAGACCCATGTCCGTCAGAACCCTCAACAGCTACTGAAATGCACGTAGATGTACACTCCATCAACTGTGAAAAGTGAGAGGATGAGGGAACCACCTGCAGATACATGAGATGAATGTGTGCACCGGTGATTAGAGAGTGATGTAGTATGAGCTTAGGTGATGACCTAATGGTATTACCACTGTTCTTTTAATCCAGAGACCTGGGTAATGTTTGGGGGATGTGGGTTCAAATCCTGCTATGGCAAATGGTGGAATTTAAATTCAATAAAATATGGAATTAAAAGTCTAGTGATGACCATGAAACCTTTGTTGATTGTCAGGAAACTGCCATCCATACCTGGTCTTGCCTACATGTGACTCCGGACTGACAGCAATGTGGTCAACTCTTAACTGCCCTCTGGGCAATTAGGACTGAGCAGGAAATGCTGGCCTAGCCAGCAACACCATGATCCCATGAATGAATGAAAAAAAATGTCAGGTCTTGGAGAGTTCCAAGGTGTAGCAGTCAAGCCCTGTATTCAAGGGGTTGGCAATGATGATGCAGTGATGCTGACATTGCTGTCTGTGGGCGAAGGATGCAGACAGTTACAGCCCATAGAGCATATTAATGAGCTGCTTGTGAACCTATCTTTAAGCTGGAGGTCTTCAGGAGAAAATAAAACTTGATCAATGTCCATCAGGTAATTGCTCAGACTTCCCAATTGGGAATTAGCACCACCTAGTCTCTAAAGCTTGAAAGAATCACAAATTGCGTAAGTGAGCCAAGTTTAACTACTAAGGAAATCCAAGTGGAAATGAGGTGTTTGCCACATACTAGTGAGATTCTCATCTAGCCGTTCTAAGCTTGAAGGGTTCCAATTGGACTTTTATTTTTCCTCAACATCGAGAATTAGAAAATATATTCTCAAGTTTCTCACCTCTGTCCACACCACGAGAATGCTGTGAAAATTCAGCCCATGTTTCATAAAGTTTGACCTCAGTAAACCCAGAAGGTCCTGTAAGACTTAATTTTAAAAATAGCTTACGTAGGTTGAAAGAAGTAATTAAAAGAATCTGTGATTTCCTGGGTCTCTTCAAATTTTCATTTGAGTTTCTAAAGATGTTCTTCTCCAGGTCTATTTTTTATAATTAGTTAGTAATGCCACACACGTCATTAAGTTGCTTCTCCTGCATCAAACCCTTAAAAAAAAAATCGTGGACTGCAATTCCTAAACTTTATTGAAAGTGATTTTTCTTCTCTTCAGGCGGCACCGTGGCTCAGTGGTTAGTACTCCTTCCTCACAGCGCCAGGGACCTGGGTTTGATTCCACCCTTGGGCGACTGTGTGGAGTTTGCTCATTCTCCGTGTCTGTGCAGATTCCCTCCCACAGTCCAACAGCAGGCAAGGTGGACTGGCCATGCTAAATTGCCCATCGTGTTCAGGGATGTGTAGATAGGTGGGTGATCGGGGGATAGGTCTGGGTGGGATGCTGTGTGGACTTATTGGGCCGAAGGGCCTGTTTCCACTTTGTAGGGGTTCTATCATTTTGGTTTCAAAGGCTCGATATTCAATTCTTCAAAATATGCATTTTGAGCAGACTTTTGGCCAAGTTTGCTAATTCCCATCTATTTTGGCATTTAAATGGGGTAAATTTTCCAATGATCAAAACTTGTTTGCGTAAATTTTGTGCACTTCACTTGTCTATATTTTAATGAAAACCAGAAATTTGCACATTACAATATGAAATATAATTCTTACCTCTCTGTAATAACTTTTGCAGGTGAACTGCTTGATTAATTAAATTTGAAAAGATGCAATGCCTGCTAGAGTGAAGCAAGTGCAGAACAGTAGCAGCAGTATTTATATTAGCACAGTGCACAGACTCTAGGCTCCCTCTGCTGTTAGAAGTGCACAAGGACTGGTGTCAGAATGGCAGGAAAACCATAGTTGAGAACAGCAGCTTTACACGGGAACAGGATTGTACTAAGTTGAATCCTGACTGGACCAATGTTGGATTTGAACTTGGCATTAAAATATGGAACTTAACATCCTTAAAGTACAAGTTCACTTTTCAAAGCTGTGTATTTTTGCTCCATTGGGTCTCAAGTTATTTCTTACTGGACTTTTGAATTAAGATGAATATGTATTCACACAGTCCAGTATATGCTAATCTCTAACTATACCTTGAACTGTGCAACTAAAGTATATAAACTGTATCAAAGACTACACATTAATGAAATTAAAATACACAGATCTAGTCTAACTATATATTGTCAGGTCTAGTTAGTATACGTAGTATTGGACTTTGCTGCCTTCAAAAATGTTCATGACTCGAGGACCATCTTGGTATGCAAAAATATTCCTGCCATTCTTGTCATCACCACTAACTGAACTGTAAATCCCTCGCCCCTGCTCCCTCCATATCCAAGTTTAAGAAGCTTGTGGACTTGTCCATTCAGTTGCCTCAACTGCATCACACTGCAACATGCATATTCTCCTACTTTCTCTCCTATCTACTGTTTCTCCTTGTCCTTGAGACCCTTTTCTGTTATCTTAACCCTATCGCCATTATCTGCTGACTGTCCCAACTCCTCTTCCTGAATCTGATGCTTGATAATGTTCTCTTCAAATCTACCAACATTGTCCCCTGCTTGGTTGATCTGTATTTAGCAAACTGAGATTCAATTTTCAATTTTTTCTTTGCAAAGCAATGGAATATTTTGTTGATTCCCAATTATTGTTGTCAGTCTGCACCAATGAATCCTACAGCTCTGTTTATGTGGCACAAATCTGGTTTCTATCTCATTCATGGCACCAAATTATGCTGTCAAAGTTAGACATTGCTATGGAGACCCAAACTACACTTGTCTAGCTCCTAAGTTCTGCAATTCTGTCCTTTAACCTCTCTGCCTTACTACCTCTCTCTGCTTCTCTAACATGCACTTTAATTTGACTTCCCCTGAAAGATCAACAGCTCTATATATAATGTTGCTTACCTGCTGCCAAGTTACTTGCTTGAAAGGATATTGGAGATGGAGGGAGTGGGCCCTTGTTGGGACCAATAGCATAAAAGACTAGTCATGAGGTTTGAGAATGCACCAGAAGATAATCAGCATCAAAAGTTTTATATCTGGATTATTACCAAACTATGTGCAAACTAATAAAGTTATTAACATACAACTGAACACACAACTAAGTAGTGGGGTGGATATGAGGGATCCACTTGGCATCAGTATGTAGAATCAAGGAAATGTACCCTAACAACAGGTTCTGCCAAACTAGGATGGAAGTAAGATAACAAGCATGGGGCTGGATGAACACAGCAGGTCAAGCAGCATCATAGGAGCAGGAAAACTTGACGTTTCGGGCCTAGACCCTTCATCAGAAATGGGGGAGGGGAAGAGGGTTCTGAAATAAATAGGGAGAGAGGGGGAGGCAGATAGAGGATGGATAGAGGAGAGGATAGGTGGACAGGAGGCAGACAAGTCAAAGAGGCGGGGATGGAGCCAGTAAAGGCGAGTGTAGGTAGGGGGATAGGGAGGAGATAGGTCAGTCCAGGGAGGACGGACAGGTCAAGGGGGCGGGATGGTGTTAGTAGATAGGAGATGGAGGTGGGGCTTGAGGTGGGAGGAGGGGATAGGTGAGAGGAAAAACAGGTTAGGGAGGTGCAGATGAGCTGGGCTGGTTTTGGGATGCAGTTGGGGGAGGGGAGATTTTGAAGCTTGTGAAATCCACATTGGTGCCATTGGGCTGCAGGGTTCCCAGGCTGAATATGATTTGCTGTTCCTGCAGCCTTCGGGTGGCATCACTGTGGCATTGCAGGAGGCCCAGGATGGACATGTCATCTGAGGAATGGGAGGGGGAGTTGAAATGGTTCGCGACTGGGAGGTGCAGTTGTTTGTTGCGAACCGAGCGCAGGTGTTCTGCAAAGCGGTCCCCAAGCCGTCGCTTGGTTTTCTCGATGTAGAAGAAGCCACAACAGGTACTAAGCTCTTGGCAAAAAGAGTCTAAAAACAGGAGAGCGGCCAGGCTCAAGTTGAAAAGTAGTATAAATAATTCTAAATCAAGAGGATAGAGAATAGAGTAATAGAAATTGTGCTTTAGGTGCCAAGGGCGAAGGGAAAATTAAGAAAAGTAAAATTAAAGCAACTAAATTAGTTATAAGATCTCTTTGAGAAAACCATTTGAGCAGGACAGTTGTGCAGTTCATATTAGCATTCTTCACAGTAACATGGCTGCAAGATATCAGCAGTTGGAACTAAATATACCCAAATTCTTAAGTACACAGGAAGGATCGGGATATATGAGAGGCATGGGAGGAAAAGTAGTCTGTGCTTAAGGAAAAGAAATTACTTCAGAGAGAGGAAAAGATAAACAGGAATAAGAGATTTTATACGTAGAATAAAGAAGTAGGAAAAGATCAGAGGCAGTGGTGCAAGCTATGTTTTGGCCACTAGTACTTATGTATTGGGTGCTTACATAAATGCTGAGATTAAACCAGTATTTTGCAAAGGTATAATATGAGAGATTTTGAGCAGAATCTTATGTCCTGCCCGAAGTCAAGTTTGGTACCGAGCAATTTCAGTCAGGAGTATGGCTGCAGGAAGGCCTACGCTCAGCCAATCTATCCTGTAATTAATTGATAACCTTAGGAGACACCTAATTCTCATTTAATGGCCTCATCCTACTCCCACAGGTATTACTCAGCAGCATGCAGGACAAGTGACAAACCAACCTGTATAGAGTTGATTACCATCTCCCATTGTCCTATGGTGTTGGAGATGGGGGTCCTTGTTGGAAGACCTTCAATACCTGATCAGGGTACACGGCATCAGAAAAGTGGTTCCCTTTGAGAGCCACTCTGTCCTCAGATCCAGCAACAATACTGTTGTTTCAGTCAATAAGGCTGCTGGTGTGACAAAAGTCCGGCGTGACAAGGTACTGTATGGTTTCACTATTCACTACTTTTAACAATTATGATGATGGAATAGGGAGCCACATATACTAGTTTGCCCACAATATTAAAAAAAAAGGTAGTATTGCAAGTTGTTTAGATGGAAGCAGGGGATTTAGTTTTATTTTTGTCCTGTACGCTCGAGTAGGTATGTGCTTCATGACCGATGTAAACATGATGGGCCAAAGGGTCTTTTGCCATACTGTAAAACTAACCCCCCCACCATGCTGATTCAGAAAGCCACGAGATATGAAGTGAAATAGAACTGAATTTACCATCCGAAATTGTTCATGTTTGGACCATGTTAGGAATAAAAATATTGACATCAATTTGTTAAGTCTTTGCTTTTAGCATAAAACAAACAGATTATTTTCTTAACAATGGAAGTTAGACAATGGAGGTCCAAAGAATGTGCTCTAGGTTTAAAAAAAAAGACAATTATGATCAAAATGTACTGTACAGAAATACAATTTCTGTTTGCATTCACTGGCATTTGGAATGCCAATGGAAGGTTTTTTCAAAGTTTCCAAGAATTAAGAGGAACTGATAAACTCTTTCCACTGGACAAAGACACAAATTGTAAAAGTAACGCCTTTTAGTACTGAAGGCTTCTATACACAAAGGATTGCTAGAGTTTGGAAATTCCTTCCACAATAAGTACATGAATAGGAAAGGTTTGAAGGGATACGGGCGACATGTAGTTTTGAACATGGTCGGCGTGGAATGATTGAACTGAAGGGTCTGTTTCTGTGCTGTATGGTAATTGATATCAAGACAATTAGACCATTGCTAATTCTAGATTCAAAAACCATTGATCTCCTTAATAGAATCATAGTTCAGCCCAACCTGTTCATGGCGGTCATCAAGCACATATCTACTCTAGTCCCATTTTCTAGCATTTGGCTCGTAGTCTTGTATGCTATGGCATTTAAAGTGCTCATCTAAACCGTTCTCAAAATTTACAAATTGCCTCTACCAAAACTTCAGGCAATGATTTCCAGAAAAACACCCACAAAGAAAACAACCGTCCCTAAATCCCTTCTAAACCTCCTGCCCCTTATCTTAAATCTGTGACCACTGATTAGAGATCCTTCTACAAAGTGAAAAGTTTATTCCTAACTATCCTATCTATGCCCTTCATAATCTTGTACACGACAATCAGGTTTCCTCTCGGCCTTCTCTGCTCTAATCAAAACAAAACTGCTTACCTAGTCTCTCAATGCAACTGAACACTCCAGCCTAGGAAACATCCTAGTAAATTTCCTCTGCACCTTTTGTGCAGAACTGCATACAGTACTCCAGGTAGACCCTAATTAATGTTATATACAGCTCCATCATATTTTCCTGCTCTTGTATTCAATGCCTCAGCTAATGAAGAAAACTATTTCATTTGTCTTCTTAACCACTTTATCCATCTATCTTGTTGCCTTCCAGTCCTACCATTCATTATGTATTCCCATCACAGAACAGGTTTGGAAGTATACGGCAAATAGGCATGGTTTTAGGCACCTAATAATATTGCTTTCTTTCAATCAATACAAAAACTTTATCTAATTAGACTACCGCGAAATATCTGATTGCTGTTCTGCAACACATCTTAACATTTATGCAAATATAATAGTTGTGTGCTTGGTGTTAGAAATGTTTGAGGAGATGAACAACCAGACTCTTGTCAGTCTACAAATGACTGTTCCTGAAAATTGAAAAAAAATTAAGACAGCACTACTTGGCAATAATGAAAATTCAATCAGTACTGTATTTTGGCCTCATTTCTACAGCAATGTGGAATAATTAAACACAGAATTTTCACATTCTGACCATCTATAAGCAACAACTGTATGTGCAAAGAAGGCAAAGAACTTCGGTAACAATAGATTGTCCAGTTTTACAGACCTCAAAGATGCAAGTTAATTGGACAAATATTAGACCTGCACCCCTCAAAAGCTGGAATACAAACAAGCAGACATCAGAAAACCAAAGCTCGTATAATACATTTCAGCCTTAACAATTAGCACTAATATACTAGCAACAAAAAGATATTACAGTAAAATTTGAGAAAAAAGTTTGTAATACACTGTTGCAACAAACTACAATAAATACATCAAATGTTTGTATCATCATTCATAATAAATACTGCACAGATAAATACTACCAAGGATACATCACTGTGAGAAGTCTTATTACAAGACCCAGGTTGAATTCAGTTATTGAGATTGTGTGGCTTCATAGCCTACCCTCCTCTTTTGGCACAACTAGGGTCACAGGTAGACTGTATAAATTCTTGCAATATCCACAGTTTTCAAAAATAGCAATGCAAAGTACTACCTGTACGGCAGATAAATTACCTGTCAAAGTGTGAGTTGAGAAACTTCCAGTGTGTATTTCCATTCCTCTCTCAATGATGGTAAGTATTAAAGTACTTTTCAAAATTTAAAGTTGATGACAATCTCTCTGAAAAGTACTTCTTGATGTACATTTGTAATACAGACTTGGACCAAACCTTCCCTTTCTTTTAACTGTGTTCATGACAAGCAGTTTACTTGATTTTCTTCGGGGATGAATTATTATACAACTAATTTTTATGAAAGATAATGAACAAAAGAGCTATAGTGATTACATAACTCTATATTATCTGTACTATCATAAAAAATTAGATGTCTTTCTTGTATATCTTGTCTGTTACCTGATGGCATTTTCTCAATATATAAACAGCCTTAACATGCTATACCTGTTTAGGCCTAGTGCCTCAAATATTATCCAAATGGTTTATGATATTCAATAAGGTTATTTAAAAATAAAACACAGTTCCAGTAAGCCCATATGCATGGTCCCAGCAGTGGCCACTGCTCCCTATAGCACAGCTGAGAATGATAGTTATTGAACTGACTGGCAGATCTCAGAGATAGGACTTTCTCTCCCAGTGTGGGCGGAAATCTTGCCCCAAATGAATTAATGCCCATCCACGTATCAAATGATTGCATAGCAATCCAACTGGAAGGGCGGAGATGTTTGGTTTCCCAGTGACTGCTATGCCGTAATGCGAGAATGTCAGGAGTCAGATGGCAACCCTGGCAAGACAAAAGTTATGTCCAAAGGCATCATTTCACCTTTAGTGCTATAAGGCAATATAATCAGATTCTTCTGTATTTTTCAGGGGAAAATAAGTCTCTTGAATTAAATGGAATCATTCACAGGCCTTTCACTTCAACACATGCCATCATACTGCAAAATTAAACTCTTGTCCTTTTTTTGTTAAGATTTGTTGGAGATACAGTAATACAAGGTACCTACATGAAGAATAACAAATGTGTTGTTAAAACAGTATTTCCTCAATGGTGTCAATGACCAAGGAAGTACATGAAGATAACTGCTGGAAGACATGAACCTAAATTCACAAACTCGAGAAATCCAGCTGCTATCTCTGTACTATCAAAATGTGGTACAAGAGTATGTTGGATGTTAATGTATTAATGACATACCTGTCATTTGCTCTGATTGCAGTTCTGAACCGTAATTTTGGATGGAGGTAGAGTGAATGATGTCTAGTTGGGAAGTTGGTTTTCAGAGCCTTTCTTTCATTGTTCCACAAGCATTTTGCATGCCTCAAGTAAATACTGTCCAACTGGGCAGTTAAGATATTTATTCTATTTACATGACACACCTTAAATTTCAAGTAGATCAGTATAAATTCACACAAAATGAAGCCACTGGGTTTTAAGTTACAGCAATCTGTAATAATTACCAATGAATTAGCAGAGAATGTCCAGTGTCTTGCTCAAATTTTTGAAATGTGAGGCTTCAAATCATTATTTTTAAATAAAATTGCACTTGGACTTTCAGAACCTTTCAATTTTATATTTGTTAAATTATAAAACTGAAATTCAAACATTTAATCACTTACATAACTGCTGACTAGGAGCAGAATGTAAAGTAAGATGCATTGTATGAAGTGGAAAATCAACCAGGAAATAATATATCATAACTTACACCCTCTGATGTCAAAAGATATCAGAAACTATTTAATGGAGTGTTTAAATGAGGTTCTGATAACTAATGATTTTTACTATGGTAGTCTGAGTGTTTTTCACTGTACAGAAGCACATCCACGCTCTAATGTGATATAATAAACCAAAGTAACATTTTCCTGGAATGTCTTTTAAAAGTCACTTCTAGACTTCTACATGCTGAAAGGAATGCTATTGACAAATTCAATCTCTGCACTATTCCAGTTTGTGGCTGCTTCATATAGTCAGAAGATATTAGTAAGTGAGCAAAAAATAAAATCCTACAGTCAAGTGTTTCAATAAAGAAAATAAACTCAGGGTCTTCAACAATGTAGCCTGACAAAACAGAAATAATATAAAAAATACCAAATTTTCACTGGATAAATGCACAGCACTTAGAACTCAACAATTGTTGTAGTAAAGATTTCACTTCAGTCTGCTTGATTGAACGAACATGTATTTCGTTGAGATATTAGTGGTAACAAAAGTGGATTGTCTTTTCAGCCCCTCCATTTCCATGTTGTTGAAAGTATGAATATTTTTAAATGGTAGACTTTTTTTCTATATATTCAATGTAGTCAGATGAAAAATAGCAGTAGAGGATTCCTTATGCATTACAATGGAACTAGCTCAATTGTACGTGCTACAGGTCAAAACACAACAACCTGTTCTAGGATAATTCTTACAGCTGCAGGATACATCCACACAGCTTTCTGTTTTACATCAGATGTTGGCTTCACAACTGAATAAAAACACAGTAAAAAAGGAACTGCCCACTTATATCAAGCTCAAAAAGTGTCACCTTAATTAAAAACAAAATCTATATCATTTAAAACAAAATCTTTTGCCGCTGGTCATGGATCAATTCATCAGTCTCCCATGTATACAGCTACCAACAGGAATAATTAACATGTACTTCACATAATTGCACACTAACTGGTATAAATAAATTCACAGATGACACAATAAAATTAGTTCCGTAATTTTCACATATAACAGTACGTAAGTTATATCCACATGTTTTGTTGAAAACTAGGACCTTAATTTAAATTTTTGAGAATGTGATGCAGATTAGAAGCCAAAAGCAAAGCTTGTGATATGATTCTTCAAACTGGCTGGGTTGATATCCTTCACCAGTAATGCTTGTTTAACAGTTAAATACTTTCATAAGTCATAACTAATCAGTGACTACGATGGCTTTATACCAAATCACGCAATATCCATTGCAGTATTTCATAGCTGTGGATTAAGAATTGTATAAAGTCTGCTTCCAATCATATCTTGCAGTCTTTAAAGGATTGAACGTTAGCGGCATCAACTACCATTACTGACCAGTTAATCTAAAGATGGTGGTTGTTAAAAACATGTAAACTATTTAAAGTTACACTCCTTTCCATTCTGAATAACTGGTAAACTGGAGTAAAGAACAAAAAATGGAGTGATTGAGCACACTAAACAAACACAGTTTCCACTACTGATGTTTTGATAGTCTCTTCTAACAGTCCGTTGCCCTCTGGGAGGATGATGGTATTTTCCAGTACCTGCTTGGGTGCATAAACATCCCCATTTGAAGTAGCAACAAAGTCATCTTGAACATGGTTATTTAAATAACTCTGAAGCTCTGCTTGAGCGTGGTTTGGTCGTTGCTCAGCATATAGGCTGTTACACTGAGTATTATTTTCATGTGCTGAAGGACAACAAACTATAACAGAAGGTGTTGTTATGGGATAGTGAGGACTGGTAAAGCTTCCTTCTGGTTGGTGTGTGTAGTCAATATATTGCTCTGCAGCTGAGCCATAAGGCACCAAAGAAAGTGCTTCATTCTCCTGACTCCTCTCTGTGTAGTTTGATGTTAAAGTGGCTTCTACACAGAAAGGCTCATTGCCACAATCTGTAGTAGCAGTTGTAGTGCTGGTAGTAACAGTTGTGGTAGCAGTTGCAGTATTTCCTTCTATCTGATAATACAGTGTTGAAGAATTAGAGAAATAAGAGGCATCCTCAGATGGTGTGCTATCATGAGCAGACGTGCCATCAGCATAGCATAATACAGAAGAAAGTGGAATAGCCTCAGTTTGTGTCACAACAGGGGCAGCCAATGCTTCAGTAAAGCTTTCAGCTTTGCTGTCTGCCTCTTCATCTGACTCACTGGCTGCCAAGCTCTGCACGCTCGAGTCTGTTATGCCACTGCATAAACTGCTCCCATCATCATCCTCCTCCTCGTCATCTTCTCCTTGCCAGTCCAACTCTTCTGCTGACTGAAGGTGCATCACTGCTGTTTCAGGTTCATTTTCAATGTCAAAACTATCCGCAACAGAATACTCATGGGGCTGCTGGCTGTGTAGCAGATGATTGGCGTGAGCATTCATGTCTCCTGAGAAACCATTCTCCATCCCAAGCTGCTGTTGATTTTTCTCCAACTCCAGCTTCATTATCGTATGCAAAAAGTGTGTCCGTACTCTGATGGGGTTGAACTCAATCCTGCCTGCAGTATTGCTGCAGCCTTCTTTAGTGCATCCACACGGGAAGGACATACGGTCCACCTAAAGGAAATACGCACAGACCAGTTATTACACAAGCAAATCCATGTGGTGAATATGAGATTATGGATACCAATGTGTGTAGATATCTGATAAACTGTACCAAATTTTGCTTAAAGGTCACACTTCTTTCTGTTATAATTTATTGACATGGAACACAATACTGCATCATGAAATAAATATTCAAATATCTTTCTTTGTACATTAGTGGCAAAAACAGAAAATTTACAAATCAACATTGGGTAAGAATGTTGTGCATAACATAAGATGATCCTAGGTCAAAAAATATAAAGGTAATTTGAAAAATACGCTCACGCAGCAGTGTCAATTATTTCTGCATTATTTTGTTTAATGAAAAGTAGTTCCTAGAGTAATTTCACAACTTCAGGCCAAATCATGTTGATAGCATGGGTATTACACAAATATATTCTCTCCCCTTCTTTGCAGCAAATGACAAAAAAAAAATGTTATGACAGGACAGGAGGTGGAACACCAGTTCCTTCAAGTTGAATCATAAAAAAAATGTCAAGAAATGAGACATGAGAAAAATATACTTGCAACTAAACTAAATCCAGGGTTCATATAAATGTCACAAATTACCTGGCATTTAATCCCTGCTTGACTACAAGCACAAAGCTCAGGATCACAATATATTCGACAATCACAGCCACAGTCCTCCCTGGATACACGAATTGCACGGAGTTCATGTTTCTCTTCTCCATCAATCTTTTTAACCCCAGAAGCCCGTAATAAGGCCCTTCTCTTTTTGGTCGGCAATGGTTGTAAGAAGAAGTAATCATCCACTTCTGTATTATCTAGGTCAATGTCATCATCAGAAATATCATCTAAAGTCAGTGTATTGGCTTCTTCAGACTCTACTGTACCATTTTTTGTTAGCTGTAAAAATAAAGTATGAATTACATTAATGTCTAGTCAATACTTATCTAAAATATAATTTTCAAGTGAAGTTTTATCATTTGAATTAATGGCATTACTTATTAAAAGACCACTATTTACATTGTTATTTACATTTTAATATAGCTTTTTCAAATTTCAAAGCAATAATTATTCAATGTAATAAACTCTGGAGAACAGTATTTTAACAAACCACTGAATTCATTCTGGAAAAGAAAATTGGTTTATATAAAGAAAAAAGGTACAGCAAACAAAGGAGGAATTTGTGTTTTGACAGAAAGCACAATGCAGCTTCACTAGGAAGGTACCTGATATGAAGAAATACACATACAAAGAAAAATCTTCTGGAATAAGACTGCAGATTATAGGACACAAAAGATATTTTTAAAACATTATGAAATAATGAGCTTGAGTAGATAGAAGGAAGAAAGTAAGTATCTCCAATGCTAAACATGCCAAGCTGAAAATGGAAATGCAACAGAAGGTAGAAGATACCTCTTCATAGAGAGCTGTTATGGAATTCATTTCTTGGTTTGGTAGTTAACATTAGGATTAAATTGGAGACGTGAAGGACAAATGTCATCACGGGCTGGTTGAGTCAAAAGTCTAGTTTCTGCATTGAAATTACAATATGTTTCTTTGATAACATTCAGATATGATTCATAATATTGCAACAATGTATCTGTTATCACTTTTATGTGAGGACAATCATTCCTAAGTTTAAGCACTTCTGTGAGGAGGTGTTAAATATACTATTCTACGAACACAAGCAATGGAAATGTTATCTTTAACTAACATTAGGATTCAAGGAATCAATCCATTGTGTGAACAAAATCTATGATCAAAAAATGCTGGTAGTGATCTATCAACTGGTATGACTCATGCCTTTTCACACAAAGATATGCTTTGATTACTCCACAAAAGGAAGATGAGCAATACTTCTGATGACTGTAAGCAATTCTGTTTAAAATTTCACTCAATTTATATTTTCCTTTCTGATCTATTAATGGCTGCCCATGTATCAGGACGATCAGGGTCACTGCATCTCACGCTCAATTCTGTAAAGCTGTCGCACTTTCAGATAACATATTTTCAGCAGTTGAAGGAAGAACATTTCAAATTCTGCTTTTGAGCCAAAACTACATTTTGCTCCGCTTCTTCCAGTCCTGCAGGCCCGACCAGTCCCCCTCCACTGACACCCTCATCCGCTTCGCTAAACTCGTCCTCACCCTCAACAACTTCTCTTTCAATTCCTCCCACTTCCTACAGACAAAGGGGGTGGCCACGGGTACCCGCATGGGCCCAAGCTATGCCTGCTTCTTTGTAGGTTACGTGGAACAATCCCTCTTCCGTACCTACACTGGCCCTAAACCCCACCTCTTCCTCCGTTACATTGATGACTGTATCGGCGCCGCCTCGTGTACCCACGAGGAGCTCAAACAGTTCATCCACTTCACCAACACCTTCCACCCCAACCTGAAGTTTACCTGGATCATCTCTAATACCTCTCTCTCCTTCCTGGACCTCTCTGTTTCCATCTCTGGCAACCACCTGGAAACCGATAGCCATTTCAAGCCCACCGACTCCCACAGCTACCTGGAATACACGTCCTCCCCCCTACCTTCCTGCAAAAATGCCATCCCCTATTCCCAATTCCTTCGCCTCCGCCGCATTTGCTCTCAGGATGAGGCATTCCACTCCCGTACATCTCAGATGTCCTCATTTTTCAAGGACCACAACTTTCCCCCCCTCAGTGGTTGAGAACGCCCTCGACCGTGTCTCCCGAAATTTCCGCAACTCATCCCTCACACCCCCTCCCTGCAATAACAACCAAAACAGAATCCTCCTCCTCCTCACGTACCACCCCACCAACCTCCAGATCCAACGCATCATCCTCCGACACTTCCGCCATCTGCAATCTGACCCCAACACCATAGACATTTTTGCCTCCCTACCCTTGTCTGCTTTCCGGAGGGACCACTCTCTCCGGGACTCCCTTGTCCACTCCACACTCCCCTCCAGCCCCACCACACCCGACACTTTTCCCTGCAACCGCAGGAAGTGCTACACCTGCCCCTACACCTCCTCCCTCACCCCCATCCCAGGCCCCAAGAAGAATTTTCACATCAAGCAGATGTTCACCTGCACATCTGCTAATGTGGTATACTGCATCCGCTGTTGCCGTTGTGGCCTCCTCTACATCGGGAAAACCAAGCAGAAGCTTGGGGACCGCTTTGCAGAACACCTGCGCTCGGTTTGCACTAAACAACTGCACCTCCCAGTCACAAACCATTTCAACTCCC
The DNA here is from genome assembly GCA_024137785.1 of Ginglymostoma cirratum. NCBI lineage: Eukaryota > Metazoa > Chordata > Chondrichthyes > Orectolobiformes > Ginglymostomatidae > Ginglymostoma > Ginglymostoma cirratum. The sequence goes on from JAHRHZ010000144.1 coordinate 54,484,629, forward strand.
CCTCCCATTCCTCAGATGACATGTCCATCCTGGGCCTCCTACAGTGCCACAACAATGCCACCCAAAGGTTGCAGGAACAGCACCTCATATTCCGCTTGGGAACCCTGCAGCCCAATGGTATCAATGCGGACTTCACAAGCTTTAAAATCTTCCCTCCCACTACCGCATCCCAAAACCAGTCCAGCTTGTCCCAGCCTCCCTCATCTGTCCTTCCTCCCACCTATCCCTTCCTCCCACCTCAAGCCCCAGCTCCATCTCCTATCTACTAGCCTCATTCCACCCCCTTGACCTGTCCGTCCTCCCTGGACTAACCGATCTCTTCCCTAACACCCCACCTACGCTCACCTTTACTGGCTCCATCCCCACCTCTTTGACCTGTCTGTCTCCTCTCCACCTATCCTCTTCTCTATCCATCTTCTATCCGCCTCCCCCCTCTCCCTATTTATTTCAGAAACCCCCTCCCCTCCCCCACTTCTGAAGAAGGGTCGTGGCCCGAAACGTCAGCCTTCCTGCTCCTCTGATGCTGCTTGGCCTGCTATGTTCCTCCAGCTCTACACCTTGTTATCTTACATTTTGCTACATTTGTTTTCGGTATTGATAACCGACTTCCCAGTACATTTTTAACTCTCTTGCAAAGTACAGAAGAATTGCATGATGGGAGCAATGTGCATTAACATTACATTTTATTATGGCTCACTGCTGAAGTCAGAACACAGTGGAATATTAATTTAATATTTCTAGTACCAAATACACCATGCAAATTAAATAAATTTCCTAAACTACCAATATACCAAGCAACAAGCTGGGAAAAACTCAGCAGGTCTGGCAGCATCTGTGGAGAGAAAGCAGAATTATTGTTCTGGGTCCAGTGACCCTTGTTCAGACCCTCCTTCAACAGTCAGTATCACAAGCAGTTGCTATCACGTCAGCAAAGCTTCCAAGTTCTGGGGCTCTCACTTTGAATCCCAATAAGGAATGGTAGAATGGAAAGAAATTATAGTAATAAATAGCAAAATCTGGGAAGTAGAAATCATAATGCTTTGATGTTAAGTCTTTGGGATTTACCACCTTCTAAGTTTTAGTTACAATATTTATAATCCATGATTTAGCAAGCTCATGTCTGCTCATTTCCAGAACTTGTCCATTTGGCTTCTGACGTTTCCTATTTCAGTATGAAGACCAGATAGAAGAGTTTCCTTCACAAATTGCTTGCAAAGCCTAAACAAAAATCCAGGTTTTCTGCAACCTACTTTAAATCTAATTTATAGACAACTGACAATAAAAAAGACAAGATTGTATGGTACTACTGCTGAATGGGGAATTCCTTTTAAATTCACTTGTGGATGTTGGCATCATTGGCTGGCCAGCATTTCTTGCCCATCCCTAATTGCCCTTGAGAAAGTGATAGTGAGCTGCCTTCTTTAACCGCTGCAGTTCACCTGCCATTGGAGAGGGAATTCCAGGATTAAATATTACCAAAATCTGGATTGGGAGTGGCTTGGAGGAAAACTCACAGGCTTTGACATTTTCATGTATTTGCTGCCCTTGTCCTTCGAGATCGAAGTGGTTGAGAGTTTGGAAGGTGCTCTATAAGGAGCCTGGGTAAATTTCTGCAGTGCATCTTATATATGACACATACTGCCGCTACGGAGCATTGGTGGAGGAGTGATTTGTTTATAGATGTGGTGCCACTCAAGCAAGATGCTTTTTACTGGCTGGTGTGAAACTTCTTGTGTTGTTGAATATGCACTCATCCAGGCAAGTGGGGAGTATTCTAGCACACTCTTCATTTGTGCATTCTAAATGGTGGGCAGGCTTTCAGAGTCAGGAGGTGAGTTACTTGGTGCAGTATTCCTAACCTCTAACCTGCTCTTGTAACCACTGTATTTATACAGCAAATACAGCTCAGAGTCTGGTCAATGGCAACTCCCAGGGCGTTGATAGTGGGAGACTCGGTGATGGTAACACCATTGAAAGTTTTGAGTTGTTAGATGTGTTTGAAGTCTGCATATGATATGATACTGCAGTCAGATCAATGCAAGTTAATTTTACTTTCACCAGTGCCGTGATTAGTTAACCATCTGTATAGAAAGGATAACAGTTAGGAACCCTACTGAGAGTAGAATCTGTTTTCTTTTCAATTCAATGTAGAAAAATGTACCTAATTTAGAACCTGCAGAACTTATTTTAACATTTAAACGAAGAAAGACATCAGTCATCCAGTTACATTTCATAACAATCTAGCAGCCTTTGTGGCTATCTCTTCTGGTGTTGATGTGCTAATTTATGAAGTTTGCCAAATTCAGTTCACGATTTATTCCCTCCCTAACAACACTGAGAAACTGAACTGACAGCACGTGGAATGCAATGGTTCAAGAAGACAGCACACCACCACGTTTCAAGGGCTTTTAGGGATGGGCAATAAATGCCAGCGATGGCCACATCCATGAATGAATAGAGAAAAAGCAATGTGTTGTTGGGTTGCTGATCCAGAACTGTAATCATTTGACTACCATACTCATTCAACAGGTTTTGTTTGTCCTTAATTACTGAGTTATTTTGGTTAAAGTTATTTGTATCATTAAAGTGGAACCCCTGTGTTTCTTAATCTTTCAGATTAATAATTTCAGATAAATTGTACATACAATATAGATTAAAAATGCACACATTAGGTATAACTCTGACTCTGGGGCAATCCAGCAAGCTCCCGTTTATGCATAACCTCTGAATCTTATTTCTACACAATTCAATGGAAGCAATGAAATTGGGAGAGGTGTATAATGCACAGCTAATCTGATTTTTCAGCATTTTGCTCTATTGCTTTAAGTCAAATTGACCACACACTTCCACCCAAGCCCAAGCTCCATTTCTGATTTATAAATGCCTAGGGTGCCAATTCAATGGCAGACAGAGTGGAACTCCATCTGCTCAGGCTCTAGAAGTGTTACCAACCACCCTTGGGTTTAGGTCAGATACACAGACAAGAATGCGTAGCAACAAGGCTGCATGGAAGCTTCAAGTAGTCTCCAATTTGTGCGACCAATGGAGTAGTATGAGCCTGAACATAGAACATAGAACAGTACAGTATAGTACAGGCCCTTCAGCCCACGATGTTGTGCCGACCTATATTCCTACGAAGATCAATCTACACTGCGTACCCTACATTTTACTATCCTCCATGTGCCTATCCAAGATTTGCTTAAAAGTCTCTATCTGACTCCACACCACTGCCGGCAGCGCATTCCACACGCCCACCACTCTCTGTGTGAAGAACCTACCTCTGACATCTCCCCTATACCTCCCTCCAATCACCTTAAAATTATGTCCCCTCGTAATAGTCATTTTCGCCCTGGGAAAAAGTCTCTGACTATCCACTCTATGCCTCTCATCATCTTGTAGACCTCTTTCAAGTCACCTCTCATCTTTCTTCACTCCAATGAAAAAAGCCCTAGCTCCCTCAACCTTTCCTCATAAGACCTGCCCTCCAGTCCAGGCAGCATCCTGGTAAATCTCCTCTGCACCCTCTCTAAAGCTTCCACATCTTTCCTACAATGAGGTGACCAGAAGCCTGCTATGACAGTAGAGCAGAAATGCTGCACAGGGCCAACTTAATTCTTCCCTTTTCCATTTTTTGCTGTCAATGAAGCAATTGAAATTTTAGGAAAAAATGGTCAATCCTCTCTGATAGAGAGTCCTCTGAATGGAAAGCCTCCTTCCCCCAGTTCCAGAATTTACATTAATGAAACTCTAAGGCATGGATTTTCTTTAGTCCTAAAGTTTTGGCCTTCTTAACTTCTGATCCACAATCCTCTCATCTCATCAGCCCAACCATTCCCCCTTTCACCTCCATAGCCACATGCTCACCTAACGTTAACACATGACAAACTATTCTTCTCCCATCCTCCACCCTTTGCACTTAACAGCCTCCTTGCCAACTCATCCAGTATCCAGCATAATCGGGTATCAGGAGCCATGTTGAGATGGAGTAAAATAAATGTCAAAATATATTTTAGAACTTTTACTATATTTTTAGAAGAAAACACGAAAACTTTTAAATTGCCTCAAACATTCACTCAATATCTTATAATAACAGATTTGCATTTATAACCTCATGTCAACTTGCTACAGGGGAAACACACAATGTTCCCAATGACCAGTGGATCTAGACTGTGGAGTCACAACCCAAGGATACAAGACAGGTCATTTAGGACTGAAAGAAAGAGAAATTTCTTCAGCCAAAGAGCGAATTCTCGGCCACAGAAAAACACCGAGGCCAAAGCATTCAATGTTTTCAAGGAGAAGTTAGATTGAGTTCTTAAGAGCTAAAGGGGTCAAAGAGCCACGTGGAGTAAGTGAGAACAGTACTGTGTTGGATGACTAACCACGACCATATTGATTGGCAGTGTGGGCTTCTGCTGCCTAATAGCTTACTCCTGCTCCTATTTTCTATGTTTCTATGACTAATCCTTTAATAACCTGTTTGAGCTATAAATCCGAGAACACCATTCCCCCATTTTTAAAGGTCCTCAAATTCTACATCGCTCCATGAAAATTGGGACCTAAATCTCCACAATCTCTTCTTTTTTTAAAGAAACAATACTACCTTCATGAAAATAAAACATTTAGCAACCCTCTTTCCATTATTTCTAACACATCACATGAATGATATCAAAAGTCAAGTCAAAAATCTTGTCACTTGAATATAAGCTGACTCTCATTTTTCTGTTTAAAAAATACTGTTCGTAAAGGCAGTGAACATCTAAACTAGAACATTAGCACATTTAAATGTTCAAATTGCTGTTTAAAATTAAATCAATTGCCTAGCCTAATGGCATTCTTATTGGATACATTGTGCCAAATTAAATGTATATGTTGAACCCAAAACAACCTAAATAAATGACTTTTAAAAACCATAGCACAGGAATTCATTCATCCCTAATGATGCAATGTAATTACTGATCCATGGGATTTATGTCCACCATATCTAAAAACATCTACCCATTCAGAAATCCTAAGGCCAGCTAATTTCAATAACACTAGCAGAATAAAAAGTATAAATTTAATCCACTAGAGGTCTCATACAAGGGTTTAAAATGTTTGAAGAATCTCTTGGAAGAATATTGGAATCCAAGGCTTGCAGAAGCAAGTAGTTTCCAGGGACTGACATGAACATGCTGCAATTTCATTTTAGGGAACATAGAGATGCTGTTTTTGGACTACAAGGGAAGAAGCCATCACACGCACTAATATAAGGGATCTGGAAGGAACGATTTGCATGGTTGTAACTAGTTTGTTGACCTCATTGCAGTCAGCAAAAGAAAGAATATTTTGAGATGTATAGAAACGACTGTTCAGGCCATATAAATTAATCCTTGAGTTTTGTAAATACATTCTCAAGTAGTAAGGCTCCACACTGCAAATTAAACGTGAATTTAGAAAATACTAGAGCTTTTGCGAGTAATTTGTTTTGAGTAATTCAAGGAATCAGAATTAATGGCCAGGGAATTAACTTCAGAAGCTAATGGTTGTGGCAAAAACCATCACGAGAAATTTCCTGAGCTTCTCCCATTTCAGCAGCATAAATTCTGACAGAAATTTTATTTGTATCTTCCAACTTAATATAATTTGCATCAGGGAGTTACTCAGTGGAACACCACATACATCAACCCTCTCAGGCATTCCTGTCGTACATATTTGCAATAGCTGACTTAGAACTTTTCCCAGTCAATGATTTTCAGGGCTTATGGGGTTACCATTACTAACTGGGATGAAAATTGAAATTAATCAAGAATCTACTTCTGGGCAAATTTACAAATAATACTTTGAAGTTTTAAAAATATAACTTCCATAAAGTGTAGCCTGAAGATGATATTCACCACTGTGAATTGTAAATGATTTGGAGTAAGGGAAACAAAGGATTTATTTACCTTCAATTTCAGTGAGTTGAGCTTTTCCTCTTTCAGATGCTCTTTCAGCATCTCTCCATGGACTCTCTCTTGCTCCAACGCAAATTCTCCAAGCGTGTACTGGCGTACACATTTGTGCCGATTGGACATACCCAGTGTGCTGCCACCCTGGCTGGGGACACTAGTGAAGCCTTGTCGTCGTGTGAAGTAATAGACAGTCACATAATCAAAGCGAACATTCTTTGTCCTCATCCGCTTCTCCCTTTTCAGGATTGATGACGCTACAGATTTTTAAAAAATGATACATTGGTTAGACACTGTGCTATACACACTAAATGGGACTTCTAAAGACGTACCATTGTGATCACTGGATGGAAAAAGAATTGATGCAAATCTGGCATAGATAATTTAATTTTGTTGGCCAATTTTATCATTACATTTTAAAATTTAGCAAGAAGTATTCTTGAGGGTAGTGGTATGTTTATAAAACAGTAATTATTTTATATTTGGTATAAGTATTGTATATTTATCTTTACTGATTTTTAATGGAGAAATATACATACCATTCTCTACTGAACTGTGCACAACAAACCCACAAACTCAGCTAATGTTCCAAGGGCCCAGTACAAATCTCGTCTCAACAAGTGACAGAATTTGAATTCATTAAAGAAAAGTCTGGAATTAACAATCTGCTGATAGCCATGAAATCACTGCTGATTGTCAGAAAAACCCATTAAACTCACTAGTGTCCTTCAGCGATGGGTCTGGAGTTAATGTTGAGGACTCCCAGGGCAACTCCCTCCTGACTGTACCACTGTGCCACCACTTCAGCTGGTTCTGTCCTGTCCAATGGTTCAGGATATACCCAGGGACAGTGATGCCAGTGTCTGGGACATTGTCTGTAAGGTGTGATTCAGTGAGTGTGACAATGTTAGGTTGCTGCTTGACTAGTGTGTGAAGAACTCTCCTAATTTTGGCAGTAGCTCCCAGACACTAGTAAGGAGGATTCTGCAGGGTTAATAGGGCTGTTTTTGCTGTTGTCTTTGCCAATGCCTAGGTCAATGCCAGGTAGTCTTTCCAAAGTTTTGTTTCTTTGTTGAGACTTTGTAGCGAATGAATCAACTGAATAGTTTGCAAGGTCATTTCAGATGACGGCTGAGGGTCAACATTGCTGTGGTCTAGAGGCAAATTTAGGCCAGACCAGGTGAGGATGTCAGGTATCCCTCTCTGCAAAGTCCTCCTTACTAATATCTGAGGGCTGCTGCCAAAATCAGGAGTGTTCTTCACACACTAGTCAAGCAGCAACCTAACACTGTCACACTCACCGAATCACACCTTACAGACAATGTCCCAGACACTGGCATCACCGTCCCTGGGTATATCCTGAACTATCCAGCAGGACAGAACCAGTTGAAGTGGTGGCACAGTGGTATAGTCGGGAGGGATTTGCCTTGGGAGTCCTCAACATTAACTCTGGACCCCATGAAGTCTCATGGCTTCAGGTTAAACATGGGCAAAGAAACCTCCTGATTACCATTTACCGGCCTCCCTATCTGATAAGTCAGTACTCTTCCATGTTGAGCAACACTTAGGGGAAGCACAAAGGGCAGCAAGGGCACAAACTGGGTTTCAAACGTCTACCACCAAAACTGGCTTGACAACAGCACCACTGATTGAGCCGGTTGGGTCCTAAAGGACATAGCTACTAGACTGGGGGTCTGAAAAGTTATGGAAAGTGTCATCAGCAGTGTTATCAAGCAGCCCCTGCTCATCAATAACCTGCTCAATGGCGTCCAGTTTGGGTTCCACCAGGGCCACTCTGCTCCTGACCTCATTACAGCTTTGCTTCAAACATGGACAAAAGAGCTGAATTCCAGAGGTGAGGGGAGAATGACAACCCTTGACATCAAGGTTGCATCCGATAAAGTGTGGCATCCGGGTGCCCTAGTAAAACTGGAATCAATCGGTATCAGAAGCAAACTCTCCACTGGCTGGAGTTGTATCTGGGACGTAGAACAATGGTTGTGGTCGTTGGAGGACAGTTATCTCAACTCCAGGACATCTCTGCAGGAGTTCCTCAGGGTAGTGTCCTAAGCCCAACCATCTTCAGCTGCTTCATCAATGATGCTCCTTCCATCATAAGGTCAAAAGTGGACGTGTTTGCTGATGATTGCACAATGTTCAGCACCATTCGCGACTCCTCAAATACTGAAGCAGTCCATGTTCAAATGCAATAAGATCTGGTCAATATCCAGACTCTGCCTGACAAATGGCAAGCAACATTCGTGCCACAAAAATGTTAGGCGATGACCATCTCCAATAAGAGACAGTCTAACAAATGCCCCTTGACATTCAATGGTGTTAACATCACTGAAACCCCCATTTTATCAACATCCTTGGGGTTGCCATTGACCAGAAACTCAACTGAACTCATCACAAACACATTTGCAACAACAGCAGTTCAGAAGCTCGGAGTACTGCATTGGGAAACTCACCTCCTGACTCCCCAAAGCCTTTCTACCATCTACAAGGCAGAAGTCAGAAGTCTGATGGAATGCTCCCCACTTGTCTGGATAGGTGCAGCTCCATCAACACCCAAGAAGCTTAACCACTGAGGGCAAAACAGCCCGCTTCATTGGCACCACATCCACAAACATCCATTCCCTCTACGCTCAGTAGCAGCAGTGTGTACTCCTCACTTGCCATCCCACCAGTCTCCGAATTCAATGCAGCATCCTCAAACACTTCTGCCGACTCCAATCAGACCCCCCCACCCAGAACATCTTCCACTCCTCACCTCGCTCTGCCTTCCGCAAGGACCATTCCCTTTGCCACTCTTTAGTTCATGCCACACTCCTCACCAACCACTCCAACCCACCCAGTACACCTTGCCCTGTAACTGTAAAAGATGCAACATCTGCCCACACACCACCTCCCTCACCTCCATCCAGGGCCCTAAACAGTCCTTCTAAGTGAGGCAGAGCTTCACCTGCATCTCCTCCACCCTAGTCTATTGTATCAAGTGCTCCTGATGTGGTCTTGACCAAACGTAGACCAGGTGACCATTTTGCTGAGCATCTTTGCCTGGCCCGTAACAGCCAACCTAACCTCCTGGTCACCGCCCATTTCAACTCCCTGCCCCACTCCCCCTCCGACATGTCCATCCTCAGCCTCCTCCAGTGTCGCAGTATCTTTCGCCTGGGCACCCTACAGCCCGGAGGACTCAACATTGAGTTCTCCAACTTCAAATAAACTTCCCATCCATCCCCCGGCTTCCTTTCCAGCCCCACCTCCTCCCTTCAATTCTACCTTCTGACCCTCCCTTCCAGCCACAAACCGGATTCAACCCTCCCATCAACCAACCTGATTGTACTTATTACCAGCATCCACCTATCACCACCATTCCACTACAACCCCTCCCCTTTATCTGCAGCTCCCCCTACCCCCACATCCAGTCCAAAAGAAGAGTAATACCCCAAAAGTTGACTGCTCCTTTCCACCAGTCGCTACTTGGCTTGCTGTGTTCTTCCAGCCTCCCGTTTGTCTATCTTGGATTCCAGCATCTGCAGTTTTTTTCATCTCTGTTTATTTGAAAAGATCAAAGGGTCACACAACTGATGAGGATGTATTAAACAAACTTAAGATGATGTTAAATCTTTAATCAGTTAGGAGGTTTAAATTGATTCATATGTATATGTAAATCCCCAAATTTCTTACAAGTCATTGCCCTGAGAGAACTAAAGGTTTTAATAGTGTAAAGAGGTGGTGACGTTTTAGGTCAGACAATATTAATCAATTAAAACCTAACTGATTAAAGATTTAACAGCATCTTAGGTTTGTTTGATACATCCTCATCAGTTGTGTGACCCTTTGATATTTTACTTGTAAATTCTGTGTCTGATGTCACCTCTCTTACTAACACCTGAAGGAGGAGCGAGGCTCAAAAACCTTGTGTTTTCAAACAAATCTGTTGGGCTGTAACCTGTGTCATGTGATTTCTGACCTTGTCCAGCCCAGTCCAACACTGGGACCTCCACATCAAGGATAAGAGCAGCAGATATATGGAACACCATCACCTGCAAGTTCCCCTCCAAACAACTTATCATCCTAATTTGGAAATACATCACTGTTGGTGGGTCACAATCCTGGAATTCACTCCCAAAGAACATCCTGAGTCTACCTTCAGCAGGTCGAATGCAACGGTTCAAGAAGGCAGCTCACCACCACCTTCTCAAGGGCAGCTAGGGGCAGGCAATAAATGTTGGCCAGCTAGCAATGCCATGTCCCACAATGAGTAAAAAAAAATCTCTTGGGGGTGAGTTTAACCTGAGTGTCACCACACCTCAGGGAAGGGAAATGTTGAGACGAGTCCTTCACGGTAACCTCAGCTGGTGGAGGAATTGAACCTACACTGTTGACATCACTCTGCATTGCAAACCAGCCACGCGCCCAGCTGAGCTAAGTAACCACCTTGCTCTATATACTTTGTGTACTTCTTGTGGTATGTCAGCAGTCTTTAGAAAGAGCTTGTTCTGTAATATTTACCACACCTTTACAGTTGAAATGTTTCGCAAATGCAGAACTGGCACATGCTTGCAGACCACCCCAACTCTGCTTATGATGGTCTGGTCGGCATAGACCCATCAATGTGATTTTCAAGTTAACAGCAATAGCTGTAGCAATTACATGTTTCTTATTTTCAACTTCTGAATGTTGTACTGCACCGCCAGGATCAAGATCTACTGACTCTGTTTTCTATAGATTCTCCACTAATATTTATCTCCAATCTCAGTTTCAGTCCTAGTTTCCTTAAAAAGTAGAAGGGTCAGTTTCTTTCTTTCCCTTTTCAATTTGGATCTCACTTGAAAAAGTACAAGCTTTGAACCAACAGATTCCATCATAAACCTCAGTTTAGTTGCTTTGAGTGCTGCTGCTTGACAACGGTGATGAACCTTTACAAACTATGCAATACAATGACAAGGTTCTGAATTGTCTTCAATTGTAAAACCAGTAAGGCCTATGTATACATGACTCTAATCCTGCTGATATGGAACACCACATTTGTCAATATCAAAACAGTGTTTGTCAAACACGGGCACAATCATTCATTATTGACAGTAATTTATTTTTGTTCATAGTGCTATATCATCACCTAAAATGAAGACCATTCTCCCAGTTAATACAACATTAATGAAGTAATGGCTTTAACACTGATTTTAATGGGCAGCAATAGTAACTAGAATCCCAGTAAATGTAGAATCTCCAAAAAAAAACTGTCTATTGGAATGCAGCTGATTTGTAATCTAATTTACCAGTTTATCATTAATTTCACATATTTATCTTATGGAATAATCTATTGTGCATCAGTTCGTAAAAGCTTTCTGCAAATTTAGGTATATAGTGACTTCTGGACTAAATTAATCCGTCATCCTAGTTACCACTTTAAATTACACAAACAGATTGACAGTAGATGACTTGATTCCCATACTAAAATTGTATTTTGAAAAATATTATCAGTAAACATACCAAAACTGTATACATTCCTATGATGAATTAGATAATTATCACATTCTTCTGTAATGCTTTACTCCTGCAGACAGTATGCAAATAACTGTGAAATAGCTAATGCAAATGAATTATATATAAAAAAAACTACAGACTGATGTATGAGTTGTTAATTCAGTCATCAGGGTATTGTTTCTATTCATTGTGGCTGCATCAATATTGTCCAGATAACTTATGTTCAGAAAAATTTTGCTGAGGTATGTGTGCAGGAATTTTGCACCAGTTTCACAGAATGTAACTACTTCATGTGAATAAGTACTTAAAATTTTTGATCTTACCATGAACTTCATCCAAAAATTTAACTTGTAAGGTAAGCTCTCAATCTTATTTTATAAACATTGTTGCCCACATTATCAGGAACTTTGAGGTTTTTTTTGATACTACAGGGTTGAATTGCTCTCTTGGGAAACTTGAATTCAAACCACAGTATTGACCAATAGTCACACCCAAAGAAATATCATTGGGAGACTGTGGGTCGGCGTAATATTATATGAAAAATCAGAGGATTAGACTATTGCCCCGCAGAAATGAGTTCAAATCCTACAGTGGATGCTGGGGAATTTAAATTCAATGAAACAGATGATGTTGTGGAAATTCATTTCGTTCACTAATGTACTTCAGGTAAGGAAATCTGCTGACTTTATCTGCCCTGACCTTCAGGAGACTCTAAATGGACAGCAATGTCTTGTCTCTTAACTGCCCTCTGAAATGGTTTCATAAGCCGCGTGATTTTATGAACCTACGAGTGTTAAAAGACAGTGGCCTTGATCTTGACACTAATATAGGATAATTGCCAGAAAAGTTTAAGCTTTCATCTGGCAAAAAGCTGGCATCTGGAACCCTTCAAGGAAGTTCCAGCTCGGAGTTACAGACAGCAACTTTTGAGGGTCCTGATTTACTTACCTGAATAGTTAGAAAATGAGAGAGGAACTAAAACCTGCAGTAACTCCTGGTCAGCTATAAAACTGACCCATTGGCAAGTCAATGGACCATCAATCACTCATTTTGATCACCCCCACCCCACACACTTTCCCAGACACCTGGTGGACCAATGCCCCCTGCCTGCCTCCAACTTAACCCAGACATAGTTTCTCATCGCCCTCCCTGACACCTGATCCACTCCTCCCTCTCACTCACTTACATGCCACTCATGCCTATCTGCCACCCTACCACTTCATCCACCTGCACATTCTCGCCCATTCTACCTCAATTGCTTACATTACACACTTGTGTTTCTTCAGTAGCTGTCAAAGGGGTTTTGGGACCATTAAATCTGGAATGCAGCAGATATAGTTTTCAAGCAAACGTAAACCTGATTTCTGCAATGATCCACTCCTATGTTTACAGCATGTTTTCCTGAACTACTTTTATCATGATGGCTCCTGCCCAGACATCCGGTTGGAAAGCTTCTCAACAGAAAAATGGTCAGCCTTTTCTCTGGTCTGCATCCAGGGATTCTGACTCAGATCAGAAGATTTGAGCAACTAAAACTAAAAAGAGATAAACTGGAATTGACTTAGGCAGCAAAAATGACAAAGACTGCCTAGTTGACTCTGCAATGTCCACCTCATTAACATCTGAGGACTTCGGAAAACATTTGGAATCAAGTAAAACGTTAAAATCGTGATACCCACTGAATCTTACCTCATTACCCAATATCTGATCATCATCGTTCCTGCCTATATCCTGTCCCACTGGCAGCAAAGACCCACCAGAAATGGCGGCATAGAGGTTTTATTGTAAAAAGGATGTAGCTCAAGCAAACTTCAACATTGACGCCCAGCCTCATGAAGTCTCACAGCATCAGATAAAATATAGACAAGGCAACCTCCTGCTGGTTACCACCAACGAAACTGCCTCAGCTGATGAATCAGTATTCGCCATGTTGAACACCACTTGGAAGGAGAACTGAGGGTGACAAGGGCCAGTATCAGAACGCACCCTGGTAATGCCGTGCAATGTCTACCGACAGAAGTGGCTCAGTAGCACTGTTGGTGACTGAACTGGCTGAGTCCTGAATGACACATCTGGCAAATTGAGATTACAATGATGCAGTGAAAGAAACTCTACGAGTGAAGAAAACAAACGACCTTGCTGTCACCAATCTACTTAACAGAGATGCATCTGTGCCTGATAGTACTGATAGGAACAATCTCTGAGGGGGCAAAAGCCCATCTTCAGACTGAGGATGCCCTCCATCATGTTGTGACTCTATCACAGTGTTAAATGGGGTAGGTTTAGAACAGATCCAGCAACTCAAAAATATGCATTTGCAAGGTAATGTGGGCCATCGGCTGTATCAGAATTATATTAAAAAAAATCCCAGATTGTGGTTAAATCAATCACTTACCCTTACCATCATGCCATCATTCAATGAAGAGTGCCAAATGGCATCCCGTGAGCAGCACTGAGTCTACTTAAAAATAAGGTGAAGCGGCAACACAGGAATACCTGCATGCCAAACAGTGGAAGCAGACTGGGACAGAACAGAGCCATCCCACAAACAACAGATCAGTTAGTGTAGTCCTACTACTCTAGACACAAATGATAATGGACAACTTAACTACTAATACATCAACAGTTATAATTCCTGACAACATTCAACTGTGGTGCTAAAGTTTTGTTATCCATATGTAGCCTCACTTAGCCAAACTGTTCCAGTACAGCTACAACACTGGCATGTACTTGAAATTATAGAAAATCGCTCAGGTATGTCCTATCCTGAACCAGATTAAATAAACTCTCCACGCCATACACTGTTTAAAAATAGTCCCAGCAGCAGTCTTCAGCAAAGCAAGGAGTCATGTGATTTACAAGAAGCCTTGTTCAAAAGGGGTTTAATGTTCACATTGAACTTTTAATTCCCTTTTTGAATAAGCCACTCCAGGAATTTCAAAAAAAGCTTGAAAAAAAAATCCATTTCCCACGATCCTTTAAAACTTGAGGTCTCCAAGCAATAGTAAATATAACGCTAGATATATAGAGAAAATCAGACATCCTTATTGTTTTACTAAAAATGAAAAATAATTCTTTCCCAGAAAACAGAGAAAGGTTGGTTCCATTTGCGTTGGGTTTGAAGAACTGCTATTGGGGTTGGTCCCCAAGATACAGCCAGCAGGAACCCTACACAAACTTGCTGATCTGTTAAAGCTGGCATCTGATATATTAGAGTCAGTCCAGTATGAACAATGCAGATACATTTACAAATGTCTTAGTTTGCCCTACAGACTCAACTCACATGAACATTTTCTTTCCCCTCCAATTTTTTTTCTCAGAGACCAAAGAGGTAAATGGAAGTTTAATTCAATTGCTGCGGCTGAACGTGCATTATTTCCAGAAATCAAAGTACTTGCGGGTTAACAACTGCACTGGAAAGAGCCTATCAATTTCCCTCAATTGTGTAACATACAAATCCACTTCTCTATCTTTGAAAATGATTTCAGAGTTTATTTGAAGTATGCATTTTACAATAATTTCTCTTTTATAGTACAGTATATTCTATTGACTGTGAAAATGCAGTGTAAAAAAATCCCTTTTCCATACACAGTATTATAACCCTGAATATTTACTTAGCTTGTCATGTCACAGTATTGTAATTCTGAATAGGAACCCATTATTTCATAATTAACTAAGTTTAGTGCTGGGCTGGGTGGCCTGTTCATGCTCCCAGTTTGCATGTCTATATGCTCCTGGGTGCTGATAATGTCTGCAGTGTGCAGCTCAGCACACTGCTTAAATGCTGCAATTTTGCAGCAAATAAAAGGGTTAGAATTATGTTTATTCAATCAGTGCAATTTGTCTCTTTCACCACATTCATGCTTTACAGAAAATGAAAAGCTAAGTACAAGGTATAATGTACAGAGAAACACTTTTGAACGAGGAAAATCATGGAATTCTAAAGAAATAACATGTTGCAAATCAGGAATACTAGCAGAGCTCAGTGAACCCCAGAACATATGCATTTTCAAATACTTCATCAGCTACATGGAAGAATAAAAAAGTCAAAAGATTGATTACAACAAATATAAAACATCTGGTTTCTCAACAAAAATGCTATCAAAGCTACAACAAGTATTCAAAATATGCTCAAGAGGATAGTAAGTCTCGAGTTTCTAACTAACAAATTCAAAGTTCACTTTTCCTAAGGCTACTCCTGGACACTGCTTCAGAAACACGTTAGCTACTTCAGGAGAAGTCAGTCAGTAACTTGTCAGTTTTATCTCACTATTGACTGTATTAACATTTCTCACTCTTACTTCCATCGATTTCAAAGCAGGGATTAACAATTTCACTCCCAAGAAAAATACAACTGCATATACTAGAAACCATTGCAATATGAACTCCTGGTTAACGATTCAATGTTGTTGTTAGCATTGTAGCCTCTCAGGTATTAACAAGAAGCCAAATGTAACCCACACCATCGTCCACTTATGATATTTTGACATCAATTTTATGAATAATCAAATTCCATTCATTTTTACTACAAGTATATCTTAAACATAGTATCAGTTTATAATTATTCAAGTCCTGAGACACAATGTGGAGCAGTCTTGGTGAGCCATATAGCCATGGCCAATTCTATTTCTGTTCTTCTAATGGCCATACCGAATTGAAAGCACGAATGCTCTGTAAACTTTACGGCTGGTTTTATGACAAAATGCTAAAAAGTTCATTCCAGCCAAGATTACTGTTTTATTTGAAGGGTGAAGGCCAAATTTTTTTCAAATACTACTTGTGGCTTTTTACTTCGCAATGTGCCACCATAAATGGGTGATCTTCTGTCAGGCTTGGGCCAGCTGTGACGAGGAGCAGCAGTTAATAACGTGAAAACTGATGGCGGAATACCCCCTCAGAGCACAAATTTCGGTTCTTTTCCATATACTGTGCTGTAGTCCCTAGTCTCAGCAACAGGCAATTCTCCTGGAGGCAGAATGATGAAGCCACACGAGGTGTGCCTGTAGGTGTGGCTGTGTCCGTGTGCATGTGCACATGCCTACGTGCACGTGTGCGTGTGTGTTTCTCTGTATAGGGATGCAGAGCTACCCATCCTAGGGCAAGATGGAGTTAGCTGAGGGTATTTGAAGCCCAATTAAGGCTGACTGGAATCTACAAATTGGCTTGTGCAGTAGGCAGTAGCAGAGCAGCTCCCAGTGGGGCAGTTTTTGTGCAGCATTCCAGGGTAGCTTTAAAACCTCTCCCCAAGGCTGGTCTGGCTTGGCCTCACCTGCAGTCACAGTGCACCCTGTAGAAACCCCCACCACCATCATGGCAGCCTGGCCGCTGTGCCTATTTTTTATTTGATGTCTTAAAGAAGTTACACAGAGGTACCTCAGTCTTTTATTTCTTAATTCACGCAATGCGGATGTCACTGACTTGGCCAACATTTATTGCCCATCGGCCCTAATGGCCCTTGAGGTGGTGACTGTGGACCCTTTCTACTTTACCTGTGAAGGCAGCCTGCTGCTTTCTCAGTGATGCAGGTCCAATAGGAGGCCTATTTACAGTCCTTAACTGGACAGTAGGCCATGAACTCTGGCCACTAATTGTCCAAAACAGAGAACATCATTACTGGGAGACCAATCACTATTAATCCCAGTTTGAGTTTAACAGCGCAGTCTTGAAGCCTATGAAAAACTTCTGCTTCAGCTGTCCATTCTATTGCATATCAGTATTTCATATAGTCATATATAACTTTAAAAAGTACAATAAAGTCAACAAGATTGTCTCATAAATCACAAACAATCCCTTTAAAAAGTCAAGATATTTGGTAGAAAAGTCATAAGTTGCTTATTTCTTCAAGCAGAAATCAATGCGATTGTGAGGTGGTTGATTCTTAACTCCTGGCCTGCCCTACCTTTCAAGTCTTTAATACGCAAGTTCTGAGCCCAGCAGACTACAACCTGGTCAGAATGAATACTTTGTTGAAACGTCAGTAGGATGGCTGCCTGCAGCATATGTGCCTCTTACAGAGGTCACATGATTATGACAGACCAGGATGGACATTTGTACACGATTGCATTTCAATCCAAACTGTTCCCACTTGTAAAAGAAACAAGAATGAAAGGACATAGATTTAAAGAGAAATGGAAAAGAAGCCAGGGTGATGTGAGACTTTTTTTCCCTCTCAGCAAGTAGTTACAGCATGAAATGCACTGCCTGAAAGTGGTGTGAAGGAAGGTTCAACTGAGACAGTTGGATGATTGCTTGTGTAGGACTAGTGCACAAGGGTATGCAGAAAAAGCAGAAGATTACCACTAGGTACAAATGCTCCTTTGAAGAGCTGCTGTAGACACGATGGAGTGAAAGGCCTCATTCTACACCAAACAATTCTGTAAACCTGTAAATGTAGTCACAGGGTTCCAAGCATAGGCAATGCTGAATGAGTCCAACAGCCATTGGTGACATTTCTCTGTCTCTTTTCTTTTCCACATTAAAAGGCACTTTAAAATGCTTCCTTTTCTAGTACTGCTTTGTAACCCTCTCAAACAAAATGTCCATTGAGGCCCTCCAATTTGGTGCTTGTCTGTTTTCTTCAGCCATTCTTTACCTCATTTGCACATTTGGGAATTATAATATCCTCTCCCCTCCATCGTATGATAATAATTCAACACGGCTGAGCTGCGAGATCTACTGATTTCTCTCCACAGAATACTGAAAGGTTGGATGACCTGAAAGTAGTTCTGACAAAGAATCAGAATATAATAGTATCCAGAGAATGGCACCTTTAGATCAGAAAAAGAGATGTGGTGACACCATGAACTGGACTGAACAATGGCAAGATCTTGATGTTGGAGCTTATAACACAGGGGCAGAGGAAAATTCAAAGATTGGAACACGTCAGCCATGAGAAGCAATGCTGCCGAGAGGACAAGCAAGAAGCTAGATTTTGTTGTCTAAAGTGGGTGGAAAATAACACCATGGTGATGTTGCACTTGGAGGTGTAACGTGAGGTCTCTGAGAAGCAAGAGACAATATTACCTTTCTTAGGCCATATGAACATAGCAGCTGGAGTAGTTTGTTCAGCATCCTGAGCCTGCTCTGCCATTCAATAGGATCATGGCTGATCAGACATTCCTCATGTCCACTTTCTTCCCTTACACAGTAGCGATCAGAAAGAGCAAGCTTAGAAGACTTAGGTAAAGGTAGGTAAAAATTAAAGGTGGATTTTACTTGGCAATGGGAAAGATGATAGGTATACATGACCACAAGGGGTGGACAGAAAGACATAATGAGCAAAAGTGGTTAAATGTTCTTATACAAGGGGTACATGCATAAATACATTTTTTAAAAAAAAAAGCAGATAGAAAGCATACAATTGGCCATGTCAGGAATTTGGTTAAAAGAAATTAAACTGGAGTTGTGACCCATGAAGTAATTGGATTGGAGAGAGACATGCATTCCTCCCACCGCAGTCATAACAACGGGGAGGAAATCCTGCCTTGGATAGCTGCTGGCCAATTAGATGGCTGACAACTCTCTGGTCGCAGCAATATCACAGACAGAATGGTGGCCACTCCTGGAACTGCACCCAGACCCCATAGTGACTGGATATGAGGGTAAATGGGGTGCAGACTGGTAATACAAGGACCAGGCTTTAGGAAAGGGATTAAGGTGAACAGATAAAGAAGAGTGTAAAATTAAGCCAGAAAGACTAAAGCAAAGATAGTCGCAGACATAAAATAACTGGAATGGAAACACATGCTGAAAGAAAACAAGCTAAGAGATGGGTCATTTAAAACTAAGATGAGTTGGAATTTCTTCACAGGATTATAAATCTTTGGAATTCTCTACCTAGAGAGCTATTGATTTGATTTTATAATTGTCACACGTACTGAGATACTGTGAAACATATGTTTTGCATGCTATGCAGACAAATGATATCTTACTTAAGTACATCAGGGTAATAGAACAGAATGCAGAATATAGTGTCATGGCCACAGATAAGGTGCAGAGAAGGATCAAGTTTAATATGAAAGGTCTGTTCAAAATCTGATAACAGCAGGAAAGAATCTGTTCTTGAGTCTGTTGGTATATGTTTTCCAACTTTTGTACCTTCTGCCAGATGGAGGTGAGTATAACGAGGTGAGAGGGTCTTCGATTATGTTGGCTGCTTTTCCGAGGCAGCGGGAAGTGCAGAGTGTGTCAATGAGCGGAAGGTTAGTTTGTGTGATGGACTGATCTGCATTCACAAATTTCTGTAATTTCGTGAGGTCTTGGACAAAGCAGTTGCCATACCAAGCTGTGATGCATCTGGTTAGGATGTCTGCTATGGTGCAGTAATAAAAATTGACATGAGTCAATGTGGACATGCTGAATTTCCTTAGCCTCCTGAGGATCAGGGGTCATTGATGTGCTTCCTTAACCATGGCACTGACGTGGGTGGACAAGGACAGATGGTGATCTCTACTCCTAGGAACTCGAAACTCTCAACCATTCCCACCTCAGCACCATTGATTGTTCTCCACTCCACATCCTGAAGTCGATGACCAGCTCCTTCATTTTTCGGACATTGAGGGAGGGTTTGTTGTCATTACACCACGTCACTGAGCTCTCTCTTTCCTGTACTCCTGCTCTCAGAAATGTTAGCATGACTAACAGCGTATGCATTCGGCAAGACATGCTAGCCTGAAGAAATCTTCAGTTCTGCAAAAGTCTCAGCCATTCGAGGAAAGAAAAGGAAAACATTCCAGTTAGAAAACTGCATTCAGCAACTCAATATTCAACAGCTTAGAAGTACATAGGGCCTATCAGCTTCTATGAACACAGACAGTCAACAGTTAAAAACAGGTGCAGTACAATAACACTAATAAGTCTATATTTAGGAGCTCAGATCAGTGAGAAATAATGAAACAAAACTGAAAATATTTCTGTAGATCATAAAGAATCTCACTAAAGCTGCAAGGAAAAATGTGGATCATGAACTTGGGACACAGCAATTAATATCAGGCAAACAAAGGAAGTAAATCCCTTAGGGGAAGAAAGAAGATTCTTGCATTTAAAACAAGCTAACCGAAGGCCTAAATTGCTATGTTTGGTAAACAATGATTGTTATAGATATTTAAAATTATCATGAACAGCTACAGAAAAGATTTTTTTAGGAGGACATCTGTTTAAAAAATCCATTAAAATGGCAGTATACATCAACTAATTAGACTGAAAAAAAAAACTGGACAAAACATCTATTGTGCATTCAAAAATATTCTTAATAGATGTGATATAAGCACAATCTAATTTGTTTCAATTTAAAATAGTGCAACTATATTGAAGCAGCAAAAAGGATTCAAACCATCTACATTGTTGAAAAAGGCATGAAACAGTTAAGATGAGAAGGAAAAACAGACACACTCCTCCATTATGGAAGATAAGAAAACAATTTTTTCTTGATTTAAATGTTTGAAAATGACTTTTCCTGCACAAATAGAATGATAATTCTGAAACAGTTAGTTTTCAACTTTAATAGAAATTGAAAAAAAAATATTGAAAACATAAATATAGTAGCTTTCAGGTAGCTCTCTTTGTTCCATTGTGTCATTTTAAAAAATGAACTACTGAAACTATGTAATGAATTGAATATTTATGTTAGTATCATAAGAACATGTGACGATTACTTGTTATTAAGTATCAATCATATAATGGACAAGCAGATTTAATAAATGAATACAGCTTCTAGGAGAACCTGTTAATAACTTTACTAATGATCTTTATATTTTGCCAGCATTTTGTGATTATGGTGATTTACAATCAGAACTTATTCAAGACAGAACTTTCTTTAGAATTACTGATCCATTTATTTCAGAAACGTTACTATCAAAGGAGGAGCTCACACTAGGAAGTGCTATCCCAAATGTTGGTAGAAGTTAAGTATCCAAAACAGAACAAAAGAATGACGATAACAGAAAGCCAACCAAACACAAGATGACTTTGCCGGCTTTCCAGGTCATAAAACATGGAAATATCTTATGATATTCCAAATCAAAACATGTTTAAATACTTTAATGCTAGCACTCACTGTTTCAAAATGTGAAATTTAAAGAAATCACAAGCAGACACAACATTCAGCTTTAACATTCCAATGCAACTTTTGTAAAAAAAAAGTCACATATTTCCAGAGAATATGCACAAGTCTTAAACAGTCGAATCACAGACTAATAAAGCTTACTTACATAAAGAGCTTATCATGTCACAGGAAGGAGGAGGAAACCCAGAATAACAGGGTATACATTTATTGGAACATACATCTTTATACGATGTTATGCCAATGATGGTAGGGCAACTCTACCTTTCCTAGGGATAACATGTGACCTGTCTGAACCAGATCTGACAGAGGTAACTGCCAACCAGCTCATGTCAAAGTTGACAACAAAGGAAAAACAGAAATTGCTGGAAAAGCTCAGCAGGTCTGGCAGCATCTGTGAAAAAAAATCAGTGTCAACATTTCGGGTCTGGTAACTCTTTGTCAGAACTTACGGTAGCTGGGGAATGTCAGTTTATATGCAGAAGATACGGTGGGGAGAGGAGGGTAAGGAGTAAATGATAGGTGGGGATAGAGCCCAAAGAGAGAGAAGAACAGTTGGACAGACAAAGGAACTGACAATGATCTGGCTAAGAGGGTGAATAGTTGTTAACAGGAACTGTGAATGACTAACAATAGGTAGTGTGTAATGGCAGGCTATGTGATAACAAGGCCTGGTGTGTGGGGTAAGGGGCTAGGACGTGGGAGAGTTCATGCCCTAAGATTATTGAACTCTATACTGAATCTGGAGGGCTGCAGGGTCCCCAAGCGGTAAATGTGGTCTTGTCCTTCCAGCTTGCACTGAGCTTTGCTGGAACACTGCAGCAAGCCTGAGGCAGAGATACTGGCCAGGGAGCAAGGTGCTGCATTGGAGCGGCATGCAACTGGAAGCTCAGGGGTTTTGTTTGCAGGCAGAACATAGATGTTCTGCGAAGCTGTTAACCACGTGACAATGGGGTAAATGTTACTGAATTATCTGAAAATAAAACACAGTTGAAGAGAATGAAGCTTCAAGCTTCTGACAGGGAACTGCATGGTGCAGGCGGAACACTGCTCAAAATCAAAGGAATGCATAGAGTAGTCTTAAAATACAGAGACCATTACAATTTGAAAAGATGTGCATCATCAAAACAAAAACAGTACTTTTCACTTTGGAGCAGAAAAACATACCTCGCTCTTAATATTCTACATTATGTTGAAGAACCTCAACCAACTTAGAATCCAAATGCTAGCATCAACGCAACTTTACTCAACAACAGGAAATCTCAGAAGCGTGTTCACTAAACCCAAGAGAAAATATACACCAGCTGAGATTAATTACTTTGGTGCATTAACAACTCTTCATGATTGAGAGTTCTGATGATAGTACTGATTCCACAGGATTGAAGGAATTATTCAATTGTCTTCCAAATGCAGGTGAATCTTCAAATTCTGGTCACCGAAGATCTCAGACACCACAACTATCAGGAATTAGTAGCAGACTGCCAATTCAGATGTTCAGAAGAAAAAGTACTAAAACAGCACAATTAGCTAACTGTCTACCTGATAAAAAGATCCAAAAGAACATTTGTCAGAGTGGAGGATAACATGGGAGTACACCTTGCTAAACTTAAAAACAGAAAAAGGTTACTTCTTTCTGATCACAACAAACTTCTCTGACAAATTTGAGGAAACTAAAGATCTCCCACGGGAAAAAAGACTTTCAATGGTGACATCAATACCAGAGAACATCCTTTGTAAAAGTCAATTGGGAGATCAAGCTTCCAGTACAGCAATGATCTGTATCTGAATGAGTGTCATCAAGTTGCTGATTTCCAACCCAACGAAGTCATCAGCCATATGTAAAGTCAGAGACGTGGGGACAGATGGTGCATCGGTATACTGACATTACCTATTACAAACAATTTTCTAAGAAATTTAGTAATCAGAAAAAAAGCTTGGAGGCAGATGTTGAATTAATACAAGTAGTACCTGAAAGGGTCTACAACTTCATGTAATAAGCTCTCTCCATTAGGATATAAAGGACTGTTCCTGGGAGGAGCTAACAAGTGTTTCTGTTCTCTGACAGTTGAGTACCAGAGTATTTTAGTAGTCATCAGGAATGTCTACTCACTCTCAAGGATAGCCTGAGGTTTTATAGAGGAATCTCATGCATTTCAGATGAAACGTGACTAGCTATTAATTATTACATCATAAACCCGTTCTATTCATCGAGACCGAGCCTGATTTCTGTTGAAGTCTTCATTTGGGCATCCTTCCCCAATTATTATCAGTAAACAGACAAGTGTCAAAGAAAAAGAATGTGGCAGTCTGCCCCAGGCATCCAAGGTGGCTCCTGTGACCACAACTAGAATATAGAACATGCTGGCAGCACCAGACCCTGAAAACATGCCACTAATCAAATGTAACAATTTACAACACAGTAAATTCAAAAAACAGACTCACGAGTAAAATGGCTGGAAGTGGATGGGTTCACACTGTCACCACTTTCTGCACTTTCGCTTTCAGAGATCTCATCATCTGACTCCCTTACAGATGAACATGGTGAGGCTCCTTCAACATCTTCAAACTTCCTCTTCAAAATCCCACTCATGATGCTCTCAAATTATTAACAGCAACTGCAAAACAAAATTAATTGAATAATGTTTCTTACTTTCTGTTAAGGAAATCAAAGAAAAAGAGCGAACTCAGATGATAGTAACTGTTATGTGAGGAATAACAAAAATTTAAAGCTGAAGTGACTCATACATTTTTCAAATACAGAATGTGTTGAATATATTGTCTTTAAAATAATAGATCTGTCCTTCTGCCATCAATTTTTTGGAAGTGGAACTGAAGCTAGAGTTCAGTGATGCAGATTTTGACACATGTAGCACTGACCTTTGCTCTTTCTTCTGGTTTTGGATTCCATAATTAGCAGGAACTACAGATTAAATGTGAGGTCAGCAGTATGTGTATATGAACTCTCAACTCTTTTTGATTCCCTATGGAGAAAGGTAAACCTCTCGAAAATATTTGGTACAGAAAACAATCTTTCTACAAGACGATATTTGGTGCTCAAGGAGAAATACTTATTCGCTCTTTTTGTTTATTCCTAGGAAAATCCTGCTCATTCACTAATGAATTCACAGAAGCACGTACAAATGTGAAAAGAACTATAGGTGGATTGCAAAAGCATGATTTGCATTGAATCATTTAAAAAAGACTTTCATTCTGTCACTAACAATTACTTTATAATTGGACACAAAAATAGGCAATTATGCTGATTTTTGTTGTACACTACATTTAAATGTTGTGCTACAAAAAGCACTAAGTTGTGCTAGCAATTAAGTATGTCCTCTGTTTCTGAATTGGTTTTAAGTAACCTTCCATATGCTTCGTAACCAACTAAAGGTATTCCAGACTTAAAATACGCTGATTAATGTACTTGTGTGCGTATAAATCCCACAATAAGATGCAATTGTTCAACACTTTTTATTGAAACAAAACATTCTGATTGAATTAACAAGGTGTAGAACTGGATGAACACAGCAGGCCAGGCAGCATCAGAGGAGCAGGAAAGCTGATGTTTCGGGTCTGGACCCTTCTTCAGAAATGATTCATTCTGATTGAGACTTAAAAGTAAGAATTCAATTCAATGGTTTTCAAAATGAAAAGTTTTCAATCACACAAATCTATATGTAGAATTTTTGAAACACTTGAAATTCAAAGCAATCTCATAAAATAACCTATAATGCCTAAAAATCGGTACTCAAATAATAAACTTTGAAATTACATAATAATATCTTGGTCATTCAGGTCAACTTATGATATACTTACATGGCACTGGGAATGTTAACTTGCTGTTTCCATTTCAGCCACTATATAATAACCAGTTTGCAACACTGAGAGGAAATGACCCTCAAAACAATAAACTCTACCATCCATATTTGACCTTACTTAGTCTACACTGGGGTAATTATAACCAATCCTTATGGTAGCAAACTGACATGATCAGATTAGCTGCCTGTCTTCTGCACCACCTCATTTTATCTACAATAGACTAAAAGTTACATTTAAAATAAAAGTGGGTAAGTAATGCTTTAAAGAACTAACACCTCAATAAATGAATTGAAGAGATATAACTGTGCTGCAAAATAAGATTTATTGGCAGTCAGCCGCCAGCCAGTTTGAGCTGAAAGAAATAAAAGACTTATAAAAAATTACTTCACAAAAGGAAATAAATGAATCCATCATGCTTATATTGCAGTTGATATCTGCATTAGAGCGATGCACTTTATCTTTTTTTCTAATATTTTTGTGCTTTTTTCTTTAAGGAAACGTACTGCAGTTCATAAATTCTTCTGAGCTAAGACAGAATGGTTGCAACCAGCATGTCAAGGATAACAGACATAGCTCCATGGGCCTCATAGAGAAGTGATGTCTGAAGAGACACAGAGATTTCATAAGGTATGCTATTTGATCTGAGTGGTCTTGCAGAATACTCAAGCACACTCCTAGTGACAAAGGTATTAACAGCCTGATGTTTTTTTTTGCCTCAGGGGTCTCAGAAACAGAAAGATCAACAGTAGGTTTGTGTAGGACTCAGGAATGGTGGCAGTGAGGTTAAAAAGAGCAGCAGGTCCAAAAGGACACAGAAGCAGACAAACCTGTGACAATGCCATGTGGGACGTGGAATGCGAAATTAAAAGGAGCAGCGAAGACGGAGAGGTTGGCAGAGAAGTGGGACTCAGGAGGAGTAGCACTGATGTTTAAAGGAGCAGTGAATGGGGAGGGGTCCCAGAGGCAGACAGACAATGACAGAGCAGCTTTATCAAAATCGAAATGTGAAAGACAGCAAGCAGGTAATTGGTGGGTACTTCTCTCGTCTTATGACCAGATGTTAAATTTAAGGTAAGATTGTAAGTACAGCTTAAACATTTTGGATAGATAATTAAAATGGGGAGAAAAGGACCTTATATAATCACTAGGCTATTAATACAGCGAATCAGGTAATAGTCTGGGGACCCCAGTACCAATGTCACCATGGCGGATGATGGAATTTGAATTCAATAACAATATGGAATTAACAGCCTAATGATTACCATGAAACCCCTGTTGATTGTTGGGAAAAAAAAAACATCTGGTTCACTGTAGCCCACTTGGGAAGAAACTGCCATTCTTACCAGGTCTGGCCTGTACATGACTCCAGGTCCCAAGCAACACGTTTAATTCTTACTGCTTTCTCTGCAATTAGGAATAGGCAATAAATGCTGGCCCAACCAGTGATGGCCACATAGCAGGAATGTATTTTCTTTTATAAATTTACAAAATCAAAACTACATTTCTTCGTTTTATAGTGAAGGGGTTCTGATTGCTTGTCAGGCATAAACACCTAGTGCCTTATTCCCAGTGAAATGGTCTCGGCAGCCTTTAACCTCCAGCAATCAAACCACCCAAACCTCTTGTCAGGCAGACTTCAGAACAGGTCAAAATACCCACCTAATTTCAACTTAAATTAATGACAGACACAGTACATAATAATCTCATACACATCATGATTGTAACAAGTATTGCTTGAGCACCACTCTGCTAGGTAAGTGGAGAGTATTACGACACATGCTGATTATGTTTTTAGATGTTGGAAATGCTTTGGGATCAGGATGTGCATTGCTTTCCATAGAATTCCTAGGCTCTGACCCGCTTTTTAAGCAACTGCGTTTTTGTGGTTGTTCCAGATAAGTTTCTAGTTAATGATAATCCCCAGGATATTGATAGGAAGTGATTCAGTGATGATAATGTCATTGAAATGGCAAGGGAGATGGGTATATTTCCCTTTTTGGAGATGGTCATGCAGCACAGTGCCTCAGTGGTTAGCACTGCTGCCTCACAGCACCAAGGATCTGGGATAAAAGGTACTGCAGATGCTGGAGAACCCGAGATAACAAGGCGCGAACCATTTCAACTCCCCCTCCCATTCCTCAGATGACATGTCCATCCTGGGCCTCCTGCAATGCCACAGTGATGCCACCCGAAGGCTGCAGGAACAGCAAATCGTATTCAGCCTGGGAACCCTGCAGCCCAATGGCATCAATGTGGATTTCACAAGCTTCAAAATCTCCCCTCCCCCAACCGCATCCCAAAACCAGCCCAGCTCATCTCCACCTCCCTAACCTGTTTTTCCTCTCACCTATCTCCTCCTCCCACCTCAAGCCACACCCCCATCTCCTATCTACTAACATCATCCCGCCCCCTTGACCTGTCCGTCCTCCCTGGACTGACCCATCTCCTCCCTACCCCCCTACCTACACTCACCTTTACTGGCTCCATCCCTGCCTCTTCGACTTGTCTGCCTCCTCTCCACCTATCCTCTCCTCTATCCATCCTCTATCCGGCCCCCCCCTCTCCCTATTTATTTCAGAACCCTCTTCCCCTCCCCCATTTCTGATGAAGGGTTTAGGCCCGAAACGTCAAGTTTTCCTGCTCCTATGATGCTGCTTGGCCTGCTGTGTTCATCCAGCCCCACGCCTTGTCACCAAGGATCTGGGTTCGATTCTACCATCAGGTGACTGTCTGTGTGGAGTTTGTACACACTCCCTGCATCTGCATGGGTTTCCTCTGGATGCTTTGGTTACTTCCCACAATCCAAATATGGGTGGATTGGCCACGAGAAATGTAGGGTACAGGGATAGGGAAGGGAGTGGGTCTGGGTGGGAAGCTCTTTGGAGTGTCGGTGAGGACTCGATGGGCCAAATAGCCTGCTTCCACACACTCATGATTCTATGACATCTGGCACTTGTTTGGTGCACACATTACATGCTAATTATCACCATGAAATGTTATCCAGAATGAATGCATGCTGAAACAGATGATTTCAGTACCTTAGGAATGATGGACAATGTGCAGTCAGTCATCAGTAAAAATTTCTACTACAAATTTTATGGGTAGATATGGATGGGTATTGGTATTTCAAACTCTGCTACTGAAAGTCAGCAGATATCACCACCCTCTTCCACCAAACAGATTTAAGAACAGATTTTTCCCTGCTATCAGGCTTATGAATGGACCCCTCATATTCAGTTGATCTTTCTCCCCACCTTCCATGTAGCTGAAACATTATAATTTGCATTCTGTTCTATTACCCTGATGTACTTATGAAAGGTAATGATTTGCCTGGTTAGGCCGCGAAACAATACTTTTCATTTTATCTCAGTACGTGACATTAATACATCAAGACAAATCCAATGCATATGGCAGCTCTGTATCTCTCTGAGGAGCATCAAATCAACCTGAAGAAAGCTCAGTGAGAGTGGAAGGCCATCTCTCTTCAGCTATCTGGTCTCAGTGCTGTTACTGGACTGTTTCTAGTTCATGTAAAGTTGAACCAGGAGCCCAGTGCAAGCTAAGTCCGGAAGAGGCCAGAACAGGACATACAAAAACCTCAGGTGGGGGCAAGGGTAGTGTCTACCAATTTAAATTGCAATGAAGTTTGGAGCAGACAAAGAGGTGACTCAGAAGTCAACGATTTCAAGGAGTTCTCCATCCATGTAAAACCATCCAGGGAGTTCCAAAGAAGTCTTATGTTGAGAGGGGACGGTCACTGAAGAAGCAAACAAAGATGAGGAAGTCCAAGGCACTATTTTGAAGAACCTGTGAATCACATCCTTTGCTGAGGTGACTGACATTAAACAACAACAGCCATCTTCCTTTGTTCTAAATAGGACTCTAACTAATGGAATGTTTACTCCCTGATCCCCAATGACTTCAGTTTTGCTAGTGCTCTCTGCTGCCTGAAATGGCAAGGGCAACTGTTTTCAACTCACTTCTGAAATTCAGGTCTTTGTTCATTTTTGCCATGAGAACAAAAGCAAAATAATGTGCACGCTGGAAATCTGAAATATAAACAAAAGTACTCGAAATGTTCATTAGGTCAGGCTGATTGAGAAACCTTTCATCGAGAGGGTGGAAGAGGCCTGCAGAAATCTCCACCTCTCCCATGCTGCTGACTCCGTCTGCAACCAGCAACTCCCAGTCCATGATCCTTTCCCCCGCTCCACCATCATCCTCTGGCTACCTAGGTCCACAGGTGATTCTGAATTTGGGTTTGTGTATTACTGGCAGCAACCACCTCATGACATTATTGAGCAATAGACAGCTGCCAGCCCATAACTGGCCAGGAGGTTCTCAGCAGGAAAGACATTTCGCACCCAAGCTCCTTGACCCCAGGGAAAACTAGCTGTCCAGTTAAGTGCATTTAATGCAGGGTGTCCTTCCCAACAGAAATGATGCAGAGCTCTTGATGCTTTTCAGCTGCAGGCAGTATGTCCCCATCGCCTACATTATATTCCACCCAAAGGATTTGATTTTCCAGTATCCTCCATAAATGGCAGTAATATAGTGGAGCAATCACTCCACTGGTTTGCTGAACCAATCTGAAGCCCAGCTGCACCTCACTGACAATAGTAGAGTGAAAAATTAATTGTTTTTAATATTAAAACAGGCAAGGGGTCAGAGGTCAGGTGAGAGGTGTAAGCAATGCTGATTGAGCAACATCAGGCTAGACACCTTTTGAAGGCCTAGGAAGAGCAGGAACATATCTGTTGGGTCCAAATTAGATGACATAATTTCCATGGGTCATTTTTAAAATATTAATTCTTTTTGAACTGCAGCTTTAGGTCACTTTGTGTCGAGCACAACTAGTGCATTGTACTAGAGATAAAAGGTACTGCAGATGCTGGAGAATCCGAGATAACAAGCATGGGGCTGGATGAACACAGCAGGTCAAGCAGCATCATAGGAGCAGGAAAACTTGACGTTTCGGGCCTAGACCCTTCATCAGAAATGGTAGTGCATTGTACTCTTCATCCAAAAGGAATCACTTTCCAGACATCAAACACTCCCTAACTTTCATTTTACACTGAGGAAACTCAAATGAGTAAAGCAGTTCAGAACAATTAAAATATTTCTGATTAGACAAGTCCAACAGTTCCTTTTCACTAAACCAGATAATTGGAACCTGCCAAAAATATTATGAATATATTCAACATTTGAGGATAGCTAGCTTTGCTCTTTAATGTTTTCCCTGAAAATGTTAGTTAGTTACTTAGCTACGTTTTACTGGTGAGATATTTTCCCATTCTTTAGCAATGTGCTTGTTTAGTAGTTTTCCTTTTGATAGTCATAGATTGAATTTTACTAACAAGGTGAACTATGATAAAAATATTAGCTTTGAATAGCCAGAAGACATTTTAGTATTGTGAACATTATGTTTAAGGGGTTTCCTGAACTCTACAGTTAGGAGGTAAAATATTCAGATAAACACACATCTTTGAAATTATTACTGTCATGAGGTTGCAGGTATAATTTTACTTGTTTGTATGCTTCTAAACTTTAAGTTGCAGTCTGTAATCATTTACTTTTCCCACAGTATCCCTAGTACCAAATGACTTAAAAAGCATGATTTTTCTTTAAGAATCCCTACAGCGTGGAAATAGGCTCTTCGGCCCAACAAGTCCACACTGACCCTCAGAGCATCCCACCCAGACCCATCCCCCTATAACCCACCTAATCTACACAGTCCTGGACACTATGGGCAATTTAGCATGGCCTATCCACCTAGCCTGCACATCTTTGGACTGTGGAAGGAAACCGGAGTACCCAGAAGAAACCCACGCAGACACAGGGAGAACATGGAAACTTCCACACAGACAGTTGCCCAAGGGTGGAATTGAACCCGGGTCCCTGGTGCTGAGAGGCAACAGTGCTAACCACTGAGCCACTGTGAATGTTGAATGTTATAATAGTTCTCAACCTCTCCTGTTTTGCTGTCATTGTTTAGACATGAAAATAAACGACAGGACTTTTATCAGTGATTACAGCAACAACAATCATCGAATCACTATATCAAAGGAAGGATCCATGAAGGTGCACCGGGGATCTGAAAATACATTATGGCTTTTGCATTACAAAGATTACACAGGGAAAGAATTGCAATACAATTGCATTTAACAGATGACACATCAAACAACATAATCTTAAAGCATAACTCACAGATGGAAAAGACAAATGTTGGTTATGTTCAGAACCAAAGAGAACATAGTGATCACTTTGAAAGCAGGTCTAAGTGAAGGTTATAATATTTCAAAAACTATAATAATTACTAGAATGATTTTTAGATCACCAAGCTAGTGTCTAAAAAATATTTCTTCAAAACAACATGTAGGTGAGTTACAATGTTAATAAGTCAAGAAATATACCTTTAATTCTACAATAGTTTTACAATGAAGTGATTCAATTTTCCATTTTCAATGCGATATACAGTTTTGAAGCCATGATCATATATTTTCTAGATGTCAGATATTTTTTAAATGCCAATTTGCAACAAGATCCCCCCTCGTTGAATTGTTTTGTAAATGTATTTAATAAGTTGGTATAAGTAACTTATAATTTTAAAAGTGAAAAACTTTGACGAAAAACCAGCATCTGTTCATAACTCCTTAATCACCATTATTAGTAGTAATCACTGATACTAAGAATTGATCATAAACAATACACCCTATTAGTGCTTTTTTTAAAGAATTTGTAAGAGAGTATTACACAAGATAAACTGCCAAACAGGCATTTTTGATCTGGCTACGTAGAGAACTGGTATACGGTCTTTGAGTTGATTGTTCCCACAACAACATTCATGATGTTTTTAGCACACCACCATATCCTTAGTCTCAACTGATTCAGAACGGGGTACAATTAATCGGGCTAGATCAATTACTTGAAAAAAAAAGCTGAAATAGTACCAGAGGGATGAAAGTACACGTATTCTTTTTTTAAAAAGTCACATGATTGCTTTAAACTTAAATCATTAAGATAAATGAAACCTATGGGTTTGCTTTACAACAACCAATTCGTGCTCATAATGAATAGCAATGTTTTTGTCATCCTGATAATTATAAAACATGCAGAAAATAGCAAGAAAAATGCATATTTTTACTTCATAAGCCAATAGTCACAATAATAATATTTTACGTCAAAATCTTATTAGCTGATAAAGATACATTAAATGATGGTGTTAATGCACCCTCTGCAGCATTTGGTCTGCCTGTGAAATCTTTTATCTGTTTCATGTTCCATAAGCCGGATATAAAAGCAAGACTTATCTCTCAGCTGCCCTAATTCACATAAGCTTATAAAGTGTCATATCTTTAAGATGACTTCAGAAAGATGACAAGGACAACCTGCAGACCAAACCTCATGCTGTCAGTCTTTTTTAAGAAATGTAGATTTTTTTTAAAAAAATGTTATTTTTAAACAAGCCTTTCAGATTTCAATTTTCAAAATACCTAAGACTTAGCATGAAGTATTTCTGCCTTCTATTTTCAGTATTTATTGCAAAACACTCAAGACTTTACAAAATTATTGCGACTTCAACGTAGAATTACATTTAAAACATTTTGCTAACTTCTTCAAAACATCTTGTACAATACAGTTAATGGAAGCTGGAATGAACCTTTGCTACCTGAACAGTAGAATGGAAACATTAAAAAGTGAAATAAACATTCTTCTCATCTTGCAAATCAACAGTGGCAAATTGCAAGTTCCATCTGCAGATGACGAAATAAGAGCAAATAGTATATAATGAAAATGACACAGATAGTGACTTGTGGCATGGTCCCTCAGCATTTATGTTACCAAGAACAAGCGCAATTTGAGGAACTTGCAATTTGAAAGGTAGATTTTTTTTAACACATGGGATGAAACTAGGATAGAACATGTGCTTATTTTAACACACCTAATGCATATTACTAGTCCTTTTACTGTACCTCAGCAGAATTACAAGTGAATTAAAAATGTTTTAATGCCAATGTATTATTGCATGCACATAGATACATACAAATTGCACTCGATAAGGTTCCCCCTTTTTTTTATACTGCAATAACAGTGCTGAACAGTTACTACAGATATTATTAACATCTCTATTTCATATGGGCTGTTCAATACAATCTTTTGCTTTACGAGATAATAAGTACCTTGTGTGGCATGCATTCATTCAGCAACACCAATGTCTCTCCACATCTGAAACTGTTATGCTTCCCAGCACAGAGAGAAATACTAGCACCATATGTTTTCATTGTTTAATGACAACAGCAGTACACTCTACAGAGCATCATTAGCTTCTGCTGCCTGAATAGCTCCAGTCTGACTCAGACTCCCTGTGCAATCACATGGGAGGAATGTCTGAAACGTTCAGACGTGCCAGTGTTTCACTGTCTGGGGAATTTTTTTTTAAAATCAGCTGGGGGAAAAGGTATGGCTACATGCCAGCTTGATTTCAGCTACTACTGCATGAATTAATGACACGGGCTTCCTACAATTATGTCTTGAACTTTGGAACCACCAGTCATTTGCCTGAGGCTTGTATATGGGCAGGTGGAAAGGGGTATCAGAGGACCATCATCTTGTCATTCTGCAGTACTCCCATACATTTTTGCACCTACAGTTGTTATTCTTTCACCAAATTGTTCTGGTAAAAGTAGACAATACACCAGTGTAACAAGCATGG
This sequence comes from Ginglymostoma cirratum, assembly GCA_024137785.1. Lineage (NCBI taxonomy): Eukaryota > Metazoa > Chordata > Chondrichthyes > Orectolobiformes > Ginglymostomatidae > Ginglymostoma > Ginglymostoma cirratum. The sequence continues at coordinate 54,518,647 of JAHRHZ010000144.1, forward strand.
GGCTGGATGAACACAGCAGGTCAAGCAGCATCATAGGAGCAGGAATTTTTTTTTTAAATAAGAAAATTCTTGTCAGCAAAAACCAACCTGGTAGTTTACTGCATTATAATTTTAAAAAAGAAGAAAACTTTATTCCTGAAGCATTCTTTTCAATTTTTGATCCATTAGGGAGGGAAAGGTTATTTTGGGGTAGGGAGGAAAGTGGAATTAAGAATACAGTCACATCTGGGCTTATTTATCAAGCTGTGGAGCAGCCTCAAGAAGTCAAATGCCCTACTACTGTTATTTCATACATTGTTCTTATTCCTATTTTTGTTGGGCTTCCAATTGAAAAATCTCCAGCCAAGAGAACTACTTGGCAAATTGTTCCCAACAACTGTGTTATGAACTGTCCTGTTCAAGAGGGACAATGGGTCAACAACTCAGTGTCCTATTTAGGAAATAGAGCAGCTAGAAAATAAAATGTTGTAAATTGGGATAAACAGTAAAAAGAATTAACAGTGTTTTCTCTCTCATGCCCTCTACAGTAAGAACTCTATTGTAATAATTTTACATTTGGTAAGAAAACTGCAACTCAGTTCCACCAATGATAAAAGCCACTGGACCAAGAAAGCCTCAAGCTCAAATTGTGCCCTGTGTTATTTTAGCTAGTGACAGGTAGAATGGCTAAAATTGGTAACAACACTTCAGCTGAAGAAAGAAACAAAATCTGCCAGTTTGCATCAGTGTCCTCACAAGAAAACGTGACTACGAGTCCACCAATGGGACTTGATCTCATCCTTAACAAGTTGTCTGTTGAAAATGCAACAGTAACAATATTGGTAAGAATAGCCACCACACAATTCTTGAGGGGTAGCAAACAACTCGACCTCTGGAAGGAAAGTCAGCAGTTACCCAACAGGTCTGAAAGAGACCCGCCCTGCAGATTTAACATTTGTGAGGGGGTTAAAGTATTGCAAAGTGGGACTTCCATCCTTCGGTAGGAGGAAGAGCAACATTCTGGAGCTGAGTTCTGAGGAAGGGTCACTGGACCCAAAAAGTTAACTCTGTTTTCCCCTTCACAAATGCTGCCAGACCTGTGGAGCTTTTCCAGCAACTTTGTTTTTGTTCCTGATTTAAAGCATGCACAGTTCTTCTGTTTTTTAATATTCTGGAGCTGCTGGTTAATCAATCAAGTGG
>JAHRHZ010000144.1:54520225-54537683 GCA_024137785.1 Ginglymostoma cirratum
ATCATAGGAGCAGGAAAACTTGACGTTTCGGGCCTAAACCCTTCATCTGATGAAGGGTTTAGTCAAGTTTTCCTGCTCCTATGATGCTGCTTGACCTGCTGTGTTCATCCAGCCCCATGCTTGTTATCTCGGATTCTCCAGCATCTGCAGTACCTTTTATCTCTCATTCTCATGCTTGTCAGGGTCCTGCAGTCCACAATGTATTCCCTTACTGTGTTTGTCCTTCCCAAGTACATCACCTCACACTTAGCTAGATTTCATTTACCATTGATCAGTCCACGTGAACAGTTGCCCCATATCCCCTTGTAATCAAAAGCTTTCCTCCTCATCATTTATCACCTCAGCAAGTTTCATAACATACAGGAACTTACTGATCAAATTTCCGACATTCAAGTCTAAGTTGTTTATATGTATTATATATACACACACACGTATCATATCACAAAGAGCAAGGGCCCCAACACTGATCTCCATGGAACTCCGCTGGACACGGACGTCCAGTCTTAAAAACACCCCTAAAACATCACCCTTTGCTTCCTGACACTCAGCCAATTCTAGATCCAATTACCTAAATTTCCACAGATCCCATGGGCTCTTACCTTCACTATCAGTCACCCATGCAGGATCTTATCAAAACCCTGAAATCTAAGCAGACTACATTGTTCACATCTATATATTTGGTAATCTGTTCATAAAATTCAATCAACTTGTTCAGACATGACGTCCCCTTCACAAAACTACACTGTCTGTTCTTGTTTAATTCCTGCCTTGCCAAGTACAGATTCATTATGTCCCTCAGAATTGCTTCCCCCACAACGGTTTCCCCACCAGGGGTTAGGCTGTCAATGACATCCAGCGTCAAATTCCGGACAGTCCTATATGTGGTCAGCTCCGGAGAAGATTGTTTTTTCTTCATGGAATTTATTGAAGAGGAATCAATTTTATTCAGTTATTCAGCTAAGTGGTTGATTTTATTTAGTTTTTATTTCTTTGATTTTTTTTAAAGGTTTATCCATTCTAACATTATTTTCTGTATGTAATGAAAGGTAATTTGTTTTATATTTAAGGTGTTAATGAAACTTTTTTTGAGGCTTAATGTTATGAAGGCGTATATAAAGGGACAGAGTGAGGTGGCTTGTGGATTTTGAAAAGTTATTACCCAGCAGGATCAGTTACATAGATTTTCAGTATTTGGCACAGTTGAAGGGGATAGTCTCTCAGAGTAAAATAGAAGGGCCACTCAGTTATTGGACACTTAGAAGGATTCTTATGTTAGGCAGCATTGGACAAGGTTTAATAGAATTATTGTTATGGGGACTCTCTTGTCAGGGGCATAGATAAGCGATTCTGTGGCAGCGAGCGTAAATTCAGGATGGTTTGTTGCTTTCCTGGTGCTAAGATTAAGGACGTTACCAAATGTTTCAAGCATATAGTTCAAAGTGAGACTGAGAAACAGGAATTATTGTACACATTGGCAGGAATGACACTTTTAGGGAAAAGATTAAAGCAATACAGGATAAATTTAAGAGGTTACGTAGAACATTAAACAAATAGAACTTTAAAAGTAGTAATTTCTGGTTTACTCCCAATGCCAAACTCAAAGGAAGGAACAATGGAGCAAATGAAATAAATCAATGGCTGAAGAGCTGCTGCATTGTTCATGGACTCAGGGTTTGGACAATTGGAATGTCTTTTGAGATAGAAGAGATCTGTTCAAAAAGGGAACTCATCACCTGTGGGTGGGTTCGATCCACCAACCTTTCGGTTAACAGCCAAATGCGCTAACCAATTGCAGCACAGAGACAGGCATTTCTGAAGAAGGGTCTAGGCCCGAAACGTCAGCCTTCCTGCTCCTCTGATGCTGCTTGGCCTGCTGTGTTCATCCAGCTCTACACCTTGTTATCTCTGTTCAAAAAGGATGGGTTTAACCTAAACTGGGAAGGAACCAATATCTTAGCAGAAAGATTTGCTCATTCTATTAACGGAGATTTTATACTGACGGAGAAGGCAAGTGGATGAATTCTAAGTAGTGGTGTAAATGGAAGGATTGATGGGTGGGTTCTGAATGTGAGGACAGCACATCAATTAAAAAAGAAATACGAGATGGAGTCAGAGTATGTAGTAAGTCTGAAGAACTAAACTGCACTTATTTCAAAGCAAGGGATCTTACAGGTAAGGCTGATGAACTCAGGGCATGTTCAAGAAGATGGGATTGGGACGTCATAGTTATTACAAAAACCTGGCTGACAGATGGACAAGACTGGCAGATCAATGTTCCCGGTTTTAGATGCTATAGGAAGGATTGAAAAGGAAGTTTAAACAAAAAAAAAAAAGAGGTTGTGGTAGGGGGCTGATGGTATTTTTGATTAAATAATACATTACTGATGCACCTAGGGAAGATATTTGTAAAATACCATCCAGTGAAAACATATGGGTAGAAATTACAAAAAAGAAAGGAGAGATCACTTTGATGGGATTGTATACAGGCCTCCCAATAGTAGGGCAGAAATTGAGAAACAAGTACGTAGAGAGATCTCAGATATATGTAAGCATAATAAGGTTGCAATAATGGGATATTTTAATTTTCGAAACATTGACTGGGGCTACCATATAGTGTGGGTACAGTGAAGAATTTGTCAAATGTGCTCAAAAAAGTTTTCTTTATTGATACGTAGATGCTCCTACAAGAAAATGAGCAAAACCAGACCTTGTTTTGGGCAGTACAGCAGGGCAGGTGACTGAAGTAAAAGCGGGGGAACACTTTGGGTCTAGTGATTATAATTCTGTTAGTTTCAAAATGGTTATGGAAAAAATAAGCCTTCCATAAAAAGTTAAAGTTTTTAATTGGAGTAACGCAAATTTTAATGGTATGAGACAAAAACTTTCAAATGTTGCTTGCAGTAGACTTCACAGGTAAGAGGACGTCTGATAAGTGGGAGGCATTCAAGAGTGTGATGATGAGAGTTCAGAGGCAACATGTTCCTGTTAGAGTGAAAAGTAAGGCTGGTAAGATTAAGGAACAATGGAGAATCAAGAATAAAAGAGAATCTTATTTTAGACACCGACTACTTGGTTCAATTGAATCTTTTAATCAATATGAAGGGTGTAGGGGTATTCTTAGGACAGAAGTCAGGATGACAGAGAGGGGATATCATATACCATTGGCAGATAATCCAAGGAGATTCTACAAATGCATTAAGAATAAGAGGGTAACTGGAGAGGGTGTTGGGCCTCAAAGATCAAGGAGGTCATCTGTGTGTTGAACCCCAGGAGATGGGAGAGATACTAGATGAATATTTTGCGTCAGTTTTTACTGTGGAAAAAGAAATGGAGTCCAGAGAATGCAGAGAAATAAACTTTGATGTTTTAAAAACAGTTCACATTACAGAAGAGGAAGTTTGGGAGGTCTTAGAGAATATAAAGGTGGTTAAGTCTTTGGGAACTGATCTAATGCAGCCCAGAATGTTGTGGGAAATAAGAGAGGAAATTATGAGACCCCTTGCAGAAATATTTGCATCTTTAACTATGGGTGAGGTGCCTGATGATTGAAGGTGGCTAATGTTCTGCCTTTGTTTAAGGCAGAAATCAGTTGTAAGGAGAAATCAGGGAACTATAGACTGGTAAGTCCGACTTCAGTTGTGGGCAAATTGTTGGAGGTGATTATAAATGATAGGACTTATGCTTAATTAGAGAGGCAAAAATTAAATAGGCAGAGTGAGCATGGTTTAGTGCAAGGAAAATGGTATCTCACTTTGGGTTCATGAAGGGCATGCTTGACAAATCTTTTAGAATTCTACGAAGACATTACCAGCAAGGTGGACAATGGGGACCCAGTGGATGTGGTGTACCTAGATTTCCAAAAGGCCTTCGACAAGGTGCCGCACAAGAGGCTGCTGCATAAGATAAGGATGCATGGCGTTAGGGGTAAAGTATTAGCATGGACAGAGGATTGGTTGACTAATAGGAAGCAAAGAGTGGGGATAAATGAGTGCTATTCTGGCTGGCAATCAGTGACTAGTGGTGTGCCTCAGGGATCAGTGTTGGGACCACAATTATTTACAATTTATATAGATGATTTGGAGTTGGGCACCACATGAAGGGTGTCAAAATTTGCAGATAACACTAAGATGAGTGGCACAGCAAAGTGTGCAGAGGACTGTGAAACTTTGCAGAGGAATGTAGATACATTGAGTGAGTGGGCAAAGGTCTGGCAGATGGAATACAATGTAAATAAATGTGAAGTCATACATTTTGGTAGGAGTAATAGTAAAAAGGATTATTACTTGAATGGTAAAAAGTTGCAGCGTGCTGCTGCGCAGAGGGACCTGGGTGTCCTTCTGCATGAATCACAGAAGGTTGGTCTGCAGGTACAACAAGTAATTAGGAAGGCAAATGGAATTTTGTCCTTCATTCCTAAAGGGATTGAGTTTAAGAGCAGAGAGGTTATGTTGCAGCTGTACAAGGTGCTGGTGAGACCACACCTGGAGTACTGTGTGCAGTTTTGGTCTCCTTACTTGAGAAAGGATGTACTGGCACTGGAGGGGGTGCAGAGGAGGTTCACTAGGTTGATTCCAGAGTTCAGGGGGTTGGCTTATGAGGAGAGACTGAGTAGATTGGGATTATATGCATTGGAATTCAGAAGATTGAGGGAGGAATCTTATAGAAACATATAAAATTATGAAGGGAATAGATAAGATAGAAGTAGAGCGGATGTTTCCACTGGCAGGTGAAGCTAGGACAAGAGGGCATAGCCTCAAGATTAGAGGGAGCAGATTTAGGACTGAATTGAGAAGGAACTTCTTCACCCAGAGGGTTGTTAATCTATGGAATTCCTTGCCAAGTGAAGTAGTTGATGCTACTTCAGTAAACGTTTTTAAAGCTAAGGTAGATATTTTTTGAACAATAAAGGAATTAAGGGATACGGTGAGAGCGTGGGTAAGTGGATCCGAGTCCACGAAAAGATCAGCCATGATCTTGTTGAATGGCGGAGCAGGCTCGAAGGGCCGGAAGGCCTACTCCTGCTCCTAGTTCTTATGTTCTTACGTTATGTTCTTTCCTGGTCCTCTTGTTCTAATGCAAGAAGTGTAGTAGGTAAGGCAGATGAACTTAGGGCTTGGATTAGTACCTGGGAGTATGGTGTTACTGCTATTACTGAGACTTGGTTGAGTGAAGGGCAAGATTGGCCTTGCCAATATCCCAGGATATAGATGCTTCTTGCAGGATAGAGAGGGAGGTAAAAGGGGTGGAGGAGTTGCATTAATGGTCAAAGAGGATATCACAGCTGTGCTGAAGGAGGGCACTATGGAAGACTCGAGAAGTAAGGCAATATGGGCAGAGCTCAGAAATAGGAAGGGTGCAGTAACAATGTTGGGGCTGTACTACAGGCCTCCCAACAGCGAGCATGAGATAGAGGTACAAATATGTAGACAGATAAAGGAAAAGATATAAGAGCAATAGGGTGGTGGCGATGGGAGATTTTAATTTTCCCAACATTGACTGGGGTTCACTTAGTGTTAGGGGTTTAGATGAAGCAGAATTTGTAAGGAGCATCCAGGAGGGTTTTATAGAGCAGTATGTAAATGGTCCAACTCAGGAAGGGGCCATACTGGACCTGGTGTTGTGGAATACAGAAGGCATGGTTAATAAGTTTGCAGAAGACACCAAAATTGGTGTCATAGTAGACAGTGAAGAACATTTTCTAAGATTACAAAGGGATCTTGATCAAAATTGGTCAATGACTGAAAAATGGCAGATGGAGTTCAATCTAGATTTATGTGAGGTATTGCATTTTGGTACAACAAACGTTTTAGTAGTGTGGTAGAACAGAGGGACCTGGGAGTGCAAGTACATAATTCTTTAAAATTTGCATCACATATACACAGGTTAGTTAAACAGGCGCTTGGAATGTTTGCCTTCATCGTTCAGTCTTTGAGTATAGCAGTTTGGATGTGATGTTGAAGTTGTACAAGACATTGGTGAGGCCTCTTCTGGAATACTGTGTCCAGTTCTGGTTGCCCAGTTATAGGAAAGATATTATTAAGCTGGAGGGGGTTCAGAAGAGATTTACCAGGATGTTGCTGGATATGGAAAGTTACAGTTATAAGGAAAGGCTGGATAGCCTGGGATTATTTAAAAAACAATGAGAGGTGTAGATAGAGTTGGTGGTAGTTGTCTTTTCCCTAAGATGGGTAATTTCAAGACTAGGGTCATATTTTTAAGGTGAGAAGAGAGAGATTTAAAAAAAGACATGATGCAATTTTTCTTTTACACAGAGGGTGGGTGGCATGTGGAGTGAACTTTCTGATGAAGTGGTGGATGCAGGTACAATTACAACATTTAAAAGACATTTGGATGTATAAAAGAACAGGAAAGGTTTGAAGGGATATGGGCCAAGAGCAGGCAGGAGGGATTAGTTTAATTTGGGATTATGTTTGGCATGGATTGGTTGGACCAAAGGGTCTGTGTACATGCTGTATGACTCTAAAAGTCAAGAGCATGAGTGAACGCTCACCAGTTGCCTGAATGAGTACAGACCCAAGAACATTCAAAAACCAAACAGCCTGTTTATTCAGCATTCCATCTACCTTCTTAAACATTCACTACATTTCCTTTCCTCCATTGGGGCATGGGGGTAGCAGCAGATGGTGTGCCATCTACCTGATACACTGCTTTATCTCACCATCTTTCAAACATGCGTCTCTATTATTTTGCAACACAACGGCAGCAGTGCATCAGAACACCACCACCTGCAATTTTTGATCCAAATCACACACCATCTTGTCTTGAAACAATGCAGGGATCCCTTTGTTGTCACTGGATCAAAAGTGTGGAACTCCCACCCTCAGGGCACTGTGCATATACCTCCACCACATGACCACAACAGATTAGGGAGATGAGTCCATATAATCTTCTCAAAGGCAATTAGGATGGGGCAATAAATGTTTATTACAAGAAACAATGCATAAAAATAAATTCATAAAGATCAAAACTAGAGTTGACCGTAATTCCCCTGTGGATAAATAGCCTGCCAACACTCACAAATAAAGAACACCCATGTGGGCAAGGTTCCAATGGTGCCTGCTCGACTACAAAATAGTATCCCAGCAAGACGCGTAAATGAGAAAAGCGAAAACTGATGCCAAAAAAAAAATCTGAACGCCGTTACAGACAGCCCTGAAGTTCCTTGGTCTATTTAGTTATGCTTGAAGTCTATGAAATCAAGAATGTGCATAGTAAGTGCGTAATTAGCATACTGTAGCCTTCACCATAAGATCTATGTGATCACTTTCAGAATTTAATTAAAATACTGCAAGTTATTCTTATGCATCTAAGAGTAACTGGGGCCCAGTTTTTCAGTACATATTGAATATTTAAAATTTATTTGAAGCACATCACTCAAACATTCAGGAAAAGGTTGTAATTTATTAAGTGTGAGGACATTATAAAGTATAACATTTTGCTTATCTGGGTGAATAAAGTGAATAGTAGAATGCAACTCCCTGTTTTTGAGGATTATAGAATTCAATTTTTAAAAATTTCTTCATTTAGTAAGTAGTTAAAACGATTTCTTATGGAGTTAGAACCTTACTGATTTTTTTTAAACTTTATTCTTTATCAGTTTTGGTTTAGAGCAGTGAACTGAAAATGACCTTTGGATTGTGAGCAGCTTGTGTTGAAAAAAATTGATTGATTGATTTATTGTTATTACATGTACCGAGACACAGTGAAAAGTGTTGTTTTGCATGCTTATACAGGCAGATCATACCGTACAAAATGCAATCAGGGTAACAGCAGAGTGCAGATTAGTGTTACAGAGAAAGTGCAGAGAGTGATCAGAATGATCATTTGAGAGGTCCATTCAAAAGTCTGTTAACAGTGGAAAAGAAGTCCATTTAACGTGTATTCAAACTTTTCTATCTTCTGCCCGAAGGAAAAGGGTGAAAAAGAATATAACTAGGAATGGGAGGGGTCTTTGATTATGTTGGCTGCTTTCCCAAGGCAGCGGGAAGTACAGACTGAATCAATGAATGGAAGGCTGATTTGTGTGATGGACTGGGCTGTGTTCACAATTCTCTGTCGCTTCTTGTGGTTTTGGAAAGAGCAATTACCACACTGTGATCATTCACCTGACCAGATCCTTCATTTTGCTGGTGCTGATAGTGTAAAGCCAACAATTTCTCTATGTCACTAAACACTCAATCCCATTCTGTCTCATTGTTGTTTCAGATCCGACCTACAACGGTGGTGTCATCAGCAAACTTGTAAATGGAGTTGGGACAGAATTTGGCCACACAGTCATAAGTGTATAAGGAACATACTGGGGGTGAGCACACAGCATTGCAGGGCACCGGTGTTGAGGATCATCGTGGAGCTGGTGTGTCACCTATTTGTACTGATTGCAATCTGTGTCAGGAAGTCAAGTATCCAGATACAGAACGGGGAATGTGAGGCCAGGCCTGGAAGTTAACTGCAGGTTGTTTCTGGATCAAACTATTCTACAGTCTTTTCGGCTCCATGGAAAAGTAGTATGTTTAACCAGATAGCAGATTTTAAGGTCTTAGCGAAAATTTGTAGCTCAGGTTGTGGATGAAGTTGTTCGTTAGCTCGCCAAGGCAGTTGTTCTGTGGTGTGCAGATGTCTCATTACCTTTCTAGCCAAAATCATCAGTGCTACCTCTAATTGAAGCGTTGCAGTTCCGCTTCCTTCCGGATTTATGATTCTCTGGTGTGATGGTCTTGCCGCTTCTGGTCCTGTTGTTTTCACAGTGGTCTGTATACGGGGTCCATTTCCATGTGTTTATTAATGGAGTCCCGTGTTGAGCCTGGGGTGAAGCACAGTTTTGACTGGCTCTTGTCTTTAGTCTCTCGCCATGGCTGGGACTCTGCGAAGGGCCACAAGCACCGGTCACAGTCAGTTTTGTGGTGTGCGCTGATGCAGTTAGATGCGTGGGACCAGCCTGGTGAGTACGTTGGTTTTTCTTTCTTCTCTTGGTGGTCCTTGCGAGCAGGTTGTTGCTGTGGATGGTGGTAGATGCTGCTGGTGTTGCCCCTGTTGGATTTTCGCATCTCTGGATGCCTTCAGTCACCTCCAGACGTCAAGTGGAGGTTTATAGTTAGTTGCTGGTGTTCAGTGGTTGGTATCACGGTGCCCCACATACATTGCAGAACTCTCAGTACACACGCTCTCCAGGCAGTAAGGAAGGCAAATCGTATGTTGGCCTTCATTGCGAGAGGTTTCGATGACAGGAGCAGGGATACGCTTGTTGTTGATATACAGTGCCTTGGTGAGAAGTTTTGGTCTCCTTTTCTGAGCAAGGATACTCTTGCTCTCCAGGGATGGCAGCAAAGGTTCAAGAGACCGATTGTGGGGATGGTGGGACTGACGTCCAAGGAGAGTGTGACTAGGTTAGGATTGTTTTCACTGGAGTTCAGACAAACAAGGGGGTGGGATCTCAGAGACTCAACAGGACTAGACAGGGTACATGCAGGGAGGATGTTCCTGATGATGGGGAGTGTGTCTAGATCCAGGATCACAGTCTGACGATTCGGGTAGACCGCTTAGGATGGAGATGAGGAGACGTTCCTTCACCCAAAGGAAGTAGTTGATGCCAAAACATGGAATGTATTCAAGAGGCCACTAGATATAGCACTCGTAGTGAAGGGGATCAAAGGTTATGGGGAGTAAGCAGGATTAGGCTACCGATTTGGACCATCAGCCATGATAGTGAAGAATGGTGGAGCAGTCTCGAAGGACCGAATGGCTTCCTCCTCCTATGTTAATTTATGATGAAAATTTGGAATTCTCTCTGCTAAGCACAAACTAAGTGGATTAGCAATTAAAAGCAGCAGCTTTGTTTACCACATTTATCTGAAACTAATGTTTCATTAGTGTTACGAGTTTGGCAGCGGATGAAACAGGCAGTCTAAGTTGGGTCCACATCGAATGAGTATGAATGGGAATAAATGGGATGAATTCCAACTGGCCTGGGCAGTTAAGCTCCTCTGTCTTTCCGGCCAGGTTCAACAGCTGGCTTCACTCCAAAGTACGTTTAAAACCTTTCTTTACGGGATTTGGGGGTGCAATTCTGCTCTTAAATTGTCCCAAGAAAGGAGTGGCAGCCCATCCCATACCCAAATAAACCTCATCCTTCTTAGGTGATCCTCCAAAACCTGTCACTTGATTTTCCCATTCGTCTTCCTTAGATGAGAGTTGCTCATTTCTCGTCACATGTACACCAGCTACCTCTACTGCTTATTGCTCGATTCTGGTGGCTTACTATTGACCGGAGGTTGCTAAGGACCAGCTATATAAATTCTGTGGCTGCAACTGCACTGTCTAGAACTAGAGATAATAGTTTAAAAAAAAAGACAGATGAGGAAAGTTTTTTTTTTCTCTCAGAGGGTTTGGAGTCTTTGGAATTCCCTTCCTCAGAGGGCAGTGGACGCAGAATGTATGCATATTTTTTAAGGCAGAAGTAGATAAATTCTTGATTACCAAGGGGATGAAAGACTATTGTGGAAATGCGGGAATGTAGAGTTGAGGTCTTTGAGATAAAATAACCCCTTTGATTGACACCCCACCTTAAACATTCACTCCTTCCATCATTGACATACAGTGGGAACAGTGTATACCATTTACAAGAAGCAATGCAGCAATTTATCAAGGCTCTTTTAAAAGCACCTTCCATATTTGAGATCTCTACCACCAAGAAGGACATTGGCAGCAGATGCATGGAATACCATCATATTACTGGATCAAACTCTCGAGCAAACAGCACTGTGTGCGTACCAAAACAAATGGCTTACGCTGATAGCTCACACCTGCTTCTCAAAAGGCAACTAGGGATGAGCAACAAATGTTGGCTTTGTCAGGAATGCCCATGAAAAAAATAAGAAAAAATGTTGAAGTTGACGCAGGACTTTATTCAGGTTTATCCTAATGTCTTTGCTTTCGTACTCTATGCTTCTATTCTTAAATTGCAGGATTCCATGACTCACTAATCACTTTCTCCATCTGTCCTTCCACATTCTAACGATATGTGCACATATATCCCCAAGCTCCTGAACCTCATTAGAATTACTTCCTTTGTTTTATATTGCCTGTCCTCAGTCTTCTTACCAAAATGAATCATTTCACTCACCCGATATTAAATTTGATCTGTCACGTGTCCGCCTATTCCACTAGGGTACGTTCTCTTGAACTTTGTTATCGGAGGTCAGATGACAGAACAACAGTTTTTCCAGCATACAGAAAGAAGTGGGAATATGTTCACGTTTGAGGCAGATGGGTCCTCTGTACCACACATATAAAGGGCAACATTCATGACCAGGTGTAGCAATCGCCTTGTTTAACACAGAAGGATTAAGGATTATGAGAACTGTGCACCATTTTGCACATATGCTCCATCTAATGGAGTGTTTAACACCCTGGAGAAATACATGACAACCTAACAGTACACCTGCAGCTCTAAACATCTGTCCTCATTCTCAATCCCACTAAAAGCCAACAAATAAATGGACACTACCAGATTTTTAAAATCCTGATAAAATATGCAACTCCTTTAGTAAAAAGGACATTGAGAATTAGGCTGATTTTTAAAGGAGACTTGCTACATGTTAAAGTTTCACAGAGGGTTTCTCCCAGTGAGCTCTTGCAAGATTTCCTACACTATTCTCTGAAATTCACCTCATTCCCTATACGTTATATTTCAACAGCTTCTCTCTTATCCTATCTTCCCTCTTGCCAGAGGCAGTACTTGCCACTGTAATATCCTCCAGGGATTCCCAGCACTGGCACCTTTTATTTTTAAAGCCCAGCCATGCATCAGTCAAACGCTGACAGCCAGGAGTTGTCCTTCACTGTGCACATAGTGGGAAGAGAACAAAAAAAAATGCTTCTCAGGACATATAGGTGGCATGGCTGACACTTCTTTGCAAATACGAGTGCACATTTGTAAACGTATTGCTATTTAAGAACCAAGCTGCACAGATCAACCTTCCTTAGCGTTATCCCGTCTTAGAACCCTGTCTAAGGGAGTGCTATTATTTCCCTAGTGCTCAGTGTAGCCTACAGCTTAGTCATGACAACCATCATACTGCACTGTCCCTGACAAATGCAGGATGGTTGGGACTAATGACAACACCAACCACAGGGCAGTAACCCAGATGCATTATAGACTCTCTCTTTCCCTTGTATGCTGAGGTTACCTTCTTTATGATTGTTCCCCTCTGTATCCCAGCATGCCACCTCAATCCCCACAACTGTCTTCTCCAATTTCCCTACCACACAAGTGGCCGCTAATAATATCCACTGACTATTGTAAAGATGATCACCAGGACTAATCATGGCACACTTCCTGTACTATAGCAGGATGGTACAACCCTGGCTGACCATAGCCAAGTAATTTATAAATATTGGAGGATGCCTTTTCCTCACTGTGCCAGGACCCCAATTGAAGGCTGTCTCCCTTGGCCTGACTGGATGACAACTCCTCTAAGATTTTGAGAAATGCCCATTTGGTTGAAGCATTTGCATTGTACTCGCTGAGTACACTGTACGCACATGGTGCTGGAAGGAGATTGTTCACTGCTGACAACCATGACAAGCTGCCTGGCACTACCTGCACTACGCAGCAAGACAAGACAGATGCGCTGTAAGCCTTTAAGTTGTGGCTGTGTGGGCAATACACCAAAAAGCAAGGCAGAGATGCTGTGAGCATCCAGGTGAGCACATTGTGAATGAAAGACAGTAAGTGAGGAATGCTGAAGTGCATTCCGGTCCAACCCATGAGATAGGTGTCTGTCCTTCTGTGCAAAGCAGTTGCATTACAATAAAAAGTCCCAGTGTGCTCCAAAGTGGAGCACTGAAAGTGGAGAATTGTACTGTAAGTGAGTCAAAGATGTGCCATGTGGATGGTGCATGTCTGATGCCAATTTCAGTGCATGTGTGTAAGTGGTCATTTCTAATCGATCCGGCCCTGAGGTGGTGTGGTCTACTTTCCAAGATGGAGGCCTGGTGGAGCAAGTGGCAAGCTACATATTCAAATGGCTCCAAACAGGCATCTCACCACACAACTGGCAAGATTCTTGTCTCCATTCTGAAAACCTGGTTGGAGAATTGGATAATTTTCTTCATGTTGAAAATGTCATTTCTGCCGATTCCATCTGGTTTTCCTACCTGTTTGGCTCACATTTATGTAGTTCAGGGACTGAGAAGATTTGGCCTCAGGTTCTTATTTATGTAATGGTGTATTATGATACAATAATAGTAGGTTTGAGCTCAACCAGTACTTGTTCACTTGTGCACAAAATCAATACTGCACTATTTTAGAGTGCTAGTTATTAAAATGCAGCCGACAGAGTCAAAGTTAATTTTAGATCAGATTTGTACTTTTTTTTTTTAAGATAGATTAAACATGGCTTCTTATTTAGACAGAACTGGCAAAGACCATAAACATAACTTCTTAAAATGCTTTGCTGTTTCAGTCATTTTGACAATTATCTTTCTCTAAATTTTTATACACAATTGTTTTATTTTGTAAGATTTGTATATTTCAAGCTACATTTTGGTTATAGCACAAAATGTTCAACATCAATGTTCCAGTTTTTCTTTTTGCCTCACTTCTAACATGATTGAAACTTTACTAACGTTATAATAATAATAATAATAATAATCTGGCTACTCAATACTCCAATTTACTTGGTCATCCAAATGGATATACCATAACACTGGTAATTTAGCTTACAAAGGAAAAATTGAACATGTCACAAATAAATGTAACATTTCAAATACAAAATATCTCAATTTCTTGATTTCCATTTTTATTTTCATGTATTTGTTCAACACTTCATCTTCCTAAGTCCAATTCTGGCATCAAGAAGAAAATAAAGTTGGAAGCTGAACACAGCTCCACATTCAGGAAAGAATCAGTGAGCAAGCTATCCTTATGCACCTTGTATCAGTGTGTGTTTAAAGAACAGCACTAGAAAAGGCTGGAGATGACGCCATCTTATTTTTGCCTCAGTGGGGAACGGCACATGTCGACAGCCTAAATAGGATGAAAACATTTTTTAAGTGAGGATTAGAGGATTTCATATTTTTAAATCTGGACTTTGGCTTTAAGCTGCTGATAGACAATAAGTTACAGCCTCAAACGTCTTTAGTTTTCTCAAACCACAGCGGCATTCACAGCTTTCCCAATCAGCGTGAATATTTATTTCTCCAACCGGATTAAAAAGTACTTTTCAAAACAGGGATAGAATTCCAAATCAGTACAGGTGGATATTGTGATCTAGAAATGCTGTCTTAGCTTAACGAGTCACTTTCACTTTAGAGTTAGCAGATCATAGGTTCAATCCATGCTCCAGAGACTTTAGCAAAGAGGGAATACTACCAGACATGCCTTGTTACAGATGAAATGCTAAATTGAGATCCCATCTCTCTTTCCAGGTGTGTGTAAAAGAACGCCATATCCCAATAAATAGTATGGGTGAGGGATTCTCTAGATGTTCTGACGAATATCTACATTTCAGTCAATACCACTAATACAAGTTAGCTAATCCTGGATCTCATTTGAGTTGTTGGTGTTACATGTACTTAAGAACAGTGAAAAGTTTTGTTTTGAGAGCAGCAAGGCAAATCATAGCAAACAAGGCCATACAGATCATGGGGTGTATAGACAAAGCAAAAACTTGGAAGTTAGGTTTAAAAGTGCAGAACGACTGTAAGAAATGTGAGAATAAGATCTGCTGTACAGAGTTCACAAAGAGTCACCCCATGTCAGCGCCATCTTGAAATGATGGTTGCTATTTGTGCGATTTTGCTCTGCGCACAGAAATTGTTCAGGCTTCTCCACTCTACAGTAGTGACTTCTCGTTGCCTGTAAAATAATTTACATACTTGGGCAAGTTTTGCTTTCTTCCTTCTCTATGTAGGCAAAATTTAAAAGTAACAGAAATCTTTAGTGTCATGCTGGGAGAAATGCTGCCGCTCCAAATATTATGTTAAATCTTTTAAATTAAATATCTGGTCAATCTGCTTTCGAATCTGAACACAGCTATTTTCAACAATATGCTTGTGATCTTATTTGAATAATGAAAACTTAATAGCTTCACATTATATGTCAACATCAAATGATTCTACATTAAGTGCCTGTATGGCCAAGAACCTCCTTGCATAGAAATAAAACAGACAGGCTGCAGACAAAGCCATCAGCCCATGTAGTGCTTTCTGAGACATTCATTTCCTTGTATCTTTTAAGTACTGAGCAGAGGCCAACAGCTGCCTCCCTTTTCACATGCAAGAGCATCATCTTAGTCATCTCAGATTCAAGCTGCCAATTATGGTAGCTTGTCATTATAACAATATATACAGATGTAATGGGTTTAGGTGATGACATCCAGTTTAATAAATACTTTCAACCATATAATTCATTGTTCAGAATACACTTTCCATTCCCTGTAATACGATTAACAGTCACATTTTAAAAATTATATACCTACAATTTTCCACTGTTTTTCCACAACAACCCCAAGGTCTCACCACGTACTGCAGTACTGGTCCACATACACTAGCAGCTCTACAACACCTCACACAAGTGATCATTCTTCACAGTATCCCTGGACAGTGAATATCAGCCAGCTATTTGGTCACAGCACATTTCCTTCAAACGTTGTCTTGATGTTCATAACGGCAAGCATTCTGGCACAAATCTGGATGGCAATCAGGAGTGGATATGCTGCCTGGTTTCCCCAACCCTAAGGATACTGAAATTAGTTGTCATGTCCCATCTGTTGTCCCAGTTGAGAAAATCTAATTTAATACTGACAGAGAATCACACAATGACAACAGTGTAATGTTATTAACCATTAGTCTGTCACATTTATAATCTGTTGTCAGAAAAGTTGAAAATCTTAGACCTGCCTTTAAAATCAGATGGCACACAATGCATGATTGTAAATATACTTATGATTTGATCCTGCCTACATGATTTCTGAATCAGGACAGCTGAAAATCAAACCTAATATATCTCAGTTATAGTATTACCAACAACAGAATGCTCATTAGTACATTTTGTGTTAAACAGCATTAAATGTTTTTGTCATAATGAAATGCTTTGCTTCCTTAGCTATTTTGCAAGATCCTACAGAATATTACATTATTTCACATGAATTCTACATCAGAACCTTTAATTAGGACAAGTATTTTGAGTAGTTTGTGTGACGAAAACATTTATTAATATTTGACTATAACTAGAACATATTACCATTTTCCAGGTTAAAGCTTCTATTATCTATCTGGTTGATTGACTATTCCAGATTTTCATTCCGACACATTGCCAGCATCCCATGGGTAAACATCGTTCACGTCCAGCGTATGCTCTATTTTTCTGCACTAGAAAATGCCAGAGGCATTTACAATACAAAATATTTCAGCTTCCAAGACCTACAAACTCATTTTTTAAAAAATGTGTAGAATTGCATGTTTGGAACAATTCTTCCTGCATTCAGCAATTAAAAAAGATCATATGTCTGTGTGGGAGATAGCACACTGTGCAGTATCAGAAGTATTTCTATTATATTCTAAGACCAACTGCAAAAACATTTTGATCTGCCTATGAATTGTTGTTCGTATAAAGCTCCCATGGGTTTCATCTATCTTCACGTCGTTCATTGCATCGGCTTGTACTAAATGGACCTTTTTTTTTCCCCTTTTGGTAAAATTTGCTCTCATGTTTCCTTAATATTTACAGGTGAGAAAAACTTGCATAATTTTACAAAGCATGTAATCAATTTTAAATGTGTCACAATCCAGATAGTTTGATTTCTGGATTGGACAGAGAGGGGTTGGAGAGGGGGAGGTGGGGACTAAGAGGGAGTGGGGGGGGTGGTATGTGGGGAGAGGTGGGGACAGAAGGCATGGGAGAAGGAGAAAAAAAATCAGAGTATATCAATTGAAGTTTCTCATGGATCTAAGTAGCCAGGGACCACAGGAGAAAAGTAAATAAAAAGCAAAAATTCCACACATTTGTGCAGAAGATTTAAAAAAAAAAATAAAAATTGTTCCCTGTTTCCTGATTAATGGTCACATTTTTCCAGTTTCCCTCCCTTCTGGTCAATTCCATGTATTTTTTTAAAAGCTTTACACTTAGAAGAGTGCAATTAAAATTGATTAAACTGAGATCATGAAGTGATATCAAAAGCAAAACACTGCAGAACTTCAACTAAGACTACCACAAAATGTGTTAACTTTTCACCTGTGGCATGCTTATTTTGAGGTATGCTGCTAAACCAGAATTCTCTAGCATTCACCTCTCTTCAAGAACAAAAAACATACATTGAGAGATGATAGATGAGATAAAAGGTACTGCAGATGCTGGAGAATCCGAGATAACAAGCATGGGGCTGGATGAACACAGCAGGTCAAGCAGCATCATAGGAGCAGGAAAACTTGACGTTTC
>JAHRHZ010000144.1:54542683-54568581 GCA_024137785.1 Ginglymostoma cirratum
AACTTCAGGTTGGGGTGGAAGGTGTTTGTGAAGTGGATGAACTGTTCGAGGTCCTCGTGGGAGCACGAGGTGGCGCCGATGCAGTCATCAATGTAACGGAGGAAGAGATGGGGTTTCGGGCCAGTGTAGGTACGGAAGAGGGATTGTTCCACGTAACCTACAAAGAGGCAGACTTAGCTTGGGCCCATGCGGGTACCCATGGCCACCCCCTTTGTCTGTAGGAAGTGGGAGGAATTGAAAGAAAAGTTGTTGAGGGTGAGGACGAGTTCGGCTAAGCATTGAGAGATGCTTCGGCATGGTAGTGATCTACATAAATGAAAGTAGAATTGAAGTAAAATGTTTGACACAACATTTCGATCTATCACATCATAAATGACTGTCAAAAATTAATTTCTTCATTTCAACATGACGATGGAATTCATGAAGCAAAGCTGCATCTTGCCTTACATTTTCACACTTTGAAGAATTTCTGGTTGTAAATATTTTTCAAAAGACTTTTGCTTCACTTTTATCTCCAGAAATTTGAGTGGAAGAAATTAGTATCATAAGGCAACTTCCCTGACACTGGAGAGAGCGCATCAAAAGGTACCTGCAAATAGACCTGGTCAGAGGTGGCTTCAGATTAATGCAAGAAGAGGTTCCCAAAATCACCAGGGTGAGTAAACCTCTTCAATCCTCCACCTCTTTTGTCAACACCTCATAACACTCATCTCACCACTCACCTACCATGTACTGACTCCCTTCAGTCACCTATTTCAACATCACAGGACACACTAATTCATCTCCTCTGCAAACCAGTATCTCCGCTGAGGTCACAAGTCAAATTTCCTCCTGCTCACCACTTTTGTTTCTTGTTGGGGTATTTTGGCAGACCATTAAAATGGTGCAATTTAATTCAAAAATAGATAGACTTTGACATTTAGAAAATAAAAACAACACTCTTATGGGGTTAAAAGAAAAGCTTCTGTTTTTTTCCCCATCTTGGGAAGTGCCCTTTCGTTAAAAAAAAATTACTGGAACCATTATGAATGCTTGGCTGAGTTTAAAGTGTTAATGGGTTTCTGCACAGTAAAAGTGTTCCACTCATTTAAGAAAGTTTTAAGATTGTAGCAAAAGATTTTGCCTTTGACATAAGTTAATAGCTTTACCAACGGTGAAAGATGTTTCACATGGAAGAATGCATATTTTTCCATTATCAACTACGGCGTGCTTATGGGGATTTTGTTAGATTGGCAAAGAAAGCTCCCACAAGGAATATAAAATATTTTCCATGCATATTTCATAGATTTAGAGGATCCTATTCAGTGGATATTTTGTGACAGTTATGAAAAGCACAGAGGGATGCATGACGTTTATGAAGTGGTAACAAGGTGGGTGGAGAGATTGAGGTGAATGAAGGGTGACAGTTATGAGGCCTTCAAGCTATGTTAGGACCAATGCTGTAGTCACTAAGAACTGAGGCCTTCTTGACAGCTCATCTCTGTCCTCATAATCCTCCCGTGCTGCTTCAATTGCTCACAAAACGTAATGAAAACATTTGGGAAAAGAAAAAATTTCTGGGCAAAATCACTCATGAGTCAGGGGTGCAGTAAAATGGCCAAACCCAAAAATACACTCAAGAGGTAAATTCAATCCACATAGTACAAAAACAGTAAAGCTATGCTACACCTTATCAAAAGGCTAGCTAGTCTTCAGCTGGAGTATAGTTTCAACTTTGCACATCGTATTTTACGAAGGATATGTCTTCAAAAATCTATACTTGGATTTATCAAGATCATATATGAGGCACTTTTGTTTTGTGGAAAGACTGAAGAAACAGGTATATTGCTCTTAGAGCGAAGAAGGTTAACAAGTTAGATAGAAGCGCATACAAATACAGAATGATTTTCAGACATAATAATCAGAAACTGTGTAAACAAAGATTACTAACTTATAATGATTGGCAAACGAGTCGGATTACTTGAGCAAAGCTTTTCTCACACAATGTCAATCTGGAAGCCACTACCTGAAGGGATAGTTGAAGTAGATTCAAAGTACTTTTCCAAAAGGTATTTGATAAATACTTGGAGGAAAAATAATTACAGGGCTACCGGGTACATGCAGGTACACAACTCATTAACAGGTCTCCCAAAGTCATGGCACATTGGCCGAATAGTCTCCTTGTATTGTGTACAGTACAATTCCATGAATTCTCACTTATTCTGACGAATGTGCTTGAACAGCCCAAGCAATTAGAGGTCTGTACCTCATCTGACACAAATCCACTATGTTCTCTGGTTTTGACAATAAAAAAAGCTTAGTTTGTTTAAGTTGCGTTATTTATTTAAAGATTAGCACTTTTGTATCTGCCAGAAGATCACTGATTCTAGTTCTATCCCAGAGATCCTTGAGCACATAATTCAGCAATGATACCTTAGTGTAGTACTGAGGGAGCATTGTTAGACATGCTGGCTTTTGGATAAGCTAGTAAACAGAGCTTGCTGTACTCAGTCGTACTTCCATGGCACTATTTCGCAAACAGGAGAGATTAACCACTGCTCTAATCAAATCATTGAATCATAGGTTATCTGATTGCTGCAGATCATATTGCCATTGGTGGGAATTGCTGCGAGATTCCCTAAATTACAACAATGACTAAACTTTTTGGGATATGCAGAGATCACGGAACAGCCTATATGAATGCAAATCATCTTCCTTCCTTGTGCTGTCCGTGCGTGTTTGCAAGGATTGTGTAGGAGTCAGTTAGACAGATCTGCGGAGAGTATCCCCTGCCTCTAACTGTCATCCTGTTATACATCTCCCAAGCAATTAGCAACATACAGTAAAACATGAGAGAAATAGGAGAGTATTTTACTGCTCCTGCCAGGGGATTTACAAGCCTCAGGTGGCCTTCCCACTTGATGGTGGATGGTATATTACATGGGATAGGAGAGACCTAGGGTCACACCAACTGAGACCTCCTAATTATTATTTTGAGCATGGCTGGAGGAGTTCAGGATCTGGGAGGATGTCCAACAGGTTGCCAGCTCGGGCCACAGATTGGGCGGGGGGTGGGGGCAGCGAAAACAAAAATCTCCCTTAAAAAGGTCCTCTTTTCATATTGTGAGTACACTCACACCTAAAGTATGCCCCTGTTGGTGCTCTGTTTTGTCCTCCCCATCAAGTTCCCCACCCACCCCTCTCCACAATCCCTAGGATTTCACCTCCCCTCCACTGCAGCAGACACCCTGCTTGTACCTGACCCTGGACTTCAGGATTTAGTACTTTACAATATGGGATTGTACTCCAAGTCCTGGTCACCATTACCATTAATACTGCTGGTGATTTCAAATTTTTGGCTGCTTTTTGGGGATGACTTCTGTCTGAATGAAGTTCTGTCTCCAGCCAATTAAATGTTCCTTGAAGTGTTCATTGGCTGCAGGCTGCTGCAATCTGTAAGAATGTGCTTCCTCTGACTCGGACTCTTCAGGGTGGCAGGGCAAGAAACACCACGATCAAAAAACCTTGCCCATAAAAGCATTATGGCATAATGTACTTACACAGTCCTGCTTGCTGCTGTCCTTGTGATCAGCCACTAGATGTACATAGAGACAACAGTATTTCATTCAGTTAATAAATGTTGTTAGCTTGTGTTCCAATGCAATGTGTGTGGGAGAGGCCACCCACCACTACAAAACATGAACTCTCCCCCATCAGCTGTTGGGCAAAGTGGGGAAGATAACATCTTATCTGACACTGGCAAGACAGATGCTGGTTATCAGCAAAATGCAGCTGTAGCCTGCAAACTAGGAAAATGTAGCTGGGGTGACATTGCACATCCCTTAGGTCCGTAGCCAGATGATCCTGTTAAAGGAGATTGCAAAGGCTATAACAACCTGCCTGGTCAAGTGAACTGCCGTGCACAATTGCTTCTCAGTTAAACCCAGGCAGATTCTCTTGGCCTGGAGATGTATGACAAGTGTGACACCCAGAAAACTTTGCTACATGGATGCATTGGAAAAGGTGGGGCTGCTCTTACTAGGTTTTCAACAGGTTGCTATACATCCTTCTTACCTCGGAGCAATGCAAGGATGATTCTCATTCTAAATCCAAACAGTGTCTTCACAGAACTTTAAAATACCTCAGATCTTGCAGAAGTTTCAACAAACATCACTTCACAGCTCAGAATGAAGATCCTTTCTGGAAATCTGTGTGGAGTCAGCTGATTGACTCGCTAGCTTCTTCAACAGCCTTAAACAAATCAAGCAAGCATATAATACTGAATTATCCAGACTAAACAGGCAATTATGAAACAATAAAACCTTTTTTTATTCATTAACGGGATGAGGGAATCACTGACCAGGAGCATTTATTGGCCATCCCTAATTGCCCAGAGGGCAGTTGAGAGTCAACTACATTGCTGTGGGTCTGGAGTCATATGTAGGCCAGACCAGGTAAGGATGGCAGTTTCCTTCTCTAAAGGACATTAGTGAATCAGATGGGTTTCTCCCTCCCCGATAATCAGCATTGGATTCATGGTCGTCATTAGACCTTAATTCCAGATATTTTTATTGAAATCAAATTCCACCACTTGCCATGGCGGGATTTGAAACCGGGTCCCCAGAACATTACCTGGGTCTCTGGATTAACAGTCCAGTGATAATACCACTAGGCCATTTAAATAATTTGAATTAAATCTTTCTAAACAACAAACTTAAGTACATCATGCTTTTTGTCATTTACATGAATGATTTGGATGTGATCATAGGAGGTATGGTTAGTAAGTTTGCAGATGAAACCAAACTTGGAAGTATAGTGGACAGCGAAGAAAATTACCTCAGTAGAACAGGATCTTGATCAGATGGGCCAATGGGCCAAGGAGTGGCAGATGGAGTTGAATTTTGATAATTGAGAGATGCTGCATTTTGGAAAGGCAAATCAGGGCAGGACTTATACACTTAATGGAAAGGTCCTGGGGAGTGTTGCTGAACAAAGAGTTCTTCGAGTGCAGGTTCATAGTTCCTTGAAAGTGGAGTCACAAGTAGACAGGATAGTGAAGACGACATTTCGTATGCTTGCCTTTATTGGTCACTGCACTGAGTTGGCAGGTCATGTCGCAGCTGAACAGGACGGTGGTTAGGTCACTTTGGAATAGTGCATGCAATTCTGGTTTCCCTGCAATAGCAAAGATGTTGTGAAACTTGAGGGTTCATAAAAGATTGACAAGGATGTTGTCAGGGCTGGAGGGTTTGAGCTATAGGGAAAGGCTGAAGAGGCTGGGTTTTTTTTTTAACCCCTTGGAGTGTCAGAAGCTGAGGGATGAGGTTTATAAAATCATGAGGGGCATTGAAAAGGTAAACAGACAACGTCTTTTCCCTGGGGTCGAGGAGTCCAAAACTACAGGACATAGGTTTAAGGTGAGAGGGAAAGATTTAAAAGGCACCTAAAGGGCAACTTTTTCCACACAGAGGGTGGCGTGTGTGTGTGTGGGATGAGCTGTCAGAGGAAGTGGAGGAGGCTGGTACATTGAGAAGTCATCTGGATGGGCATATGAATAGGAAGGGTTTAGAGGGATATCGGCCAAATGCTAGCAAATGGGATTAAATTTATTTAGGATAACTGGTTGGCATCGACGAGTTGGGCTGACGGGATTGATGTGACTCCATGGTTCTAAGTCGCTTCTTAGAAAAGACAGGAAAGTTGAACACTGTAAATACAGAAATAGTCTTGGAGGTATGAAAATTGCTTTAATGATCAGATTTATGAACCTGATATTGTTGATCAGTGTAATCAACTTGATGAGGCAGATGGTCAATATCACTCAAAAGGAAAGGAAATGAATCCTCATATTCACCGTCTTCAAAATGATCTGGGTCTGCTCTCTATCAAGCGTTTTGAGTCTCATTTGGTGCGGTCTTCCAACAGATGTACATTGATACTGAGTAACCAGTTGATCTGCTTTGGTCCCGACAGACTCCATGTATCTTTGTCATCATGATTTGACCATTTGATTCAACAGGAATGGCTTTGCAAAAGCAGCTAAGCGATGGTGACGGCTTAAGAACGGTCAGTGCCACGTAAAGTTTACAACCTGTCACAAATTCAATTTGTGCTTTCATATTTTCATTTCGCTCCTCTGACTAAACCTCTGCAGGATACTGGATATTGGACCAGTAAGATTTTATCCTGTGGGTGTCCAAATATGCACCTTTAGTTTATCATTTTGCTGAAAGCTTTGTCACAACAGGGACAACGGTCACATGTTCACAAAATGTGCACACAATATTCTATTGCTTGAAGATTTCTACACACAGTATGGCCAAATCTTCTCCTCCTCTCTATGTATTTTACATAACTGTTTACTGTTTAGTATCAGTAAATATCACTACTGGAAGGAGGGATTCTGAAACACAACCATACATACCACACCCTGAAATGGACACTCCGCACAGTATGCATTTGTGTGGATCTTCACACATTTCTGTCATTATACACACTGTATGATACTCCGGTAAGAATTCTTCCATGTGTCAAACTAGTGAATTCTACTTTTTTAACTTCCTATACATTTTTGCAAAAAATTTCCCCTTAAAAAAATAAATTATACTTTTGGTGTCAAGCTGGATATAGCATTGTGACATAAAATTTGGGTATTGTTTTGAAGGTTTCCAAGCCCAATGGCACATTTTGAAAAAAATTACTGAAATTCAGTCGATTGTAACCCTTGCACTTTGGGTGAATCACCATTTCACTCCTTGGAATCTAACATGATAAGTTCAATTTGGGCAGCCAATGCTTGCCTTTTTTCAAATTTAGATTATCCTCCTCCAAGAGAAAACACTCCATTATACACAGAATTAAAATGCTTTCAATTAGTTGTTCATACATTATTTCAGCTGTCAGTGTACCAAATGTACACAGTGCACAGCAGCGTCATAGCAACTGGTTTCTATTTCACACACTCACGATTCTCAAGGATCACTGATAGAATGTATCTTGTTTGAACATCATACTTCTCTTTGGCCTGAAGTACTTTGACAGCACTTACTCTAAGAGGAATCCTCACCACTACACATCCTGTTGCAGAAGATATCAGGTTGATTTGTTGCCTTCTTCCTCTTTCTTGGCAGGCATTCAGAGTGCATTGGATCATTATTTGGATAGAAACAGTATGAAAGGGTATGGGGAGAAAGCAGGACATTATTACCTCGTGCCAATGTTCCTCTGAAGACCTGCTGCAAGCATAATGGGTCAAATGCCCTCCTCCTGTGCTATTATAATTCCGTGGTTCTGCGATCTACAGGGCATGCTTGATCCAGTGCAGTAGAGGAAAACCACCAACTAGTCTAATGGGAAGAGGATTGTCCTAAACATGTGGTCTGTTCAATGAAAGCAGCTATTTACAAATTGTACTACAATGATAAATATCATTACAGAAGCTATAAGAAACTCCTTCAAGTTTCTAAGCTGTTCTCCCACAATGCTGTGTGACATAATCATCAGGTTGAGTATTGCTCAGGGCATTCCTCAGCATTAACCCCTTCAAACCCTTACCTGTTTGTACAACAATTGGCACATTTGTTGAACGTTTAACTTTATTCTTTTATTTTTCTAATCTAACATTAAGAAGGACTTTAATCTTAACTATTACTTTTCTACTCATCCTATGAAGATTTGTAACAGAACTTTTTAAACTGTGTTTCTTTTATGACTTTGTACACAAGTTTTTTGTTCCTAGGTGCCCTGTGCTGCAACATTGGACATTTTTCACTGTACTTAAGTACACGTGACAATAAAATCTAAATCTAAATCAAGGTAGACCATCATCTTTGAGTTACTTGAATATTTGCTAGCTTTCTGCTCCAAGACAGTGCACATATATCACCATACAGATGGCTGCTACATGCAGATTATCCTTCCCTGTAATAAACAAGTAGCCCTGAACCCCAAGATACTTCACTTCTGACATGGAATGGTCTCAGAGTGATAAAAATGGTTCCAAACTTGATCAAATTAAACTTCTTAACCACCCTTATTGCTAAGTTATGTATTTTTGCCAGGCACAGTATATCAGGTTCATTTTGGAGCAAAGCAGAGATTACTCTCATTCTAAATCTAAATGAACTATTTATAATCTCAAAACTTAAAGAAGTTTCAACATCCCTCAGCACTTCCCTCTCCAACTCATCCAAAATTCTGCTTTATGTAGTCTTTATGAAGATGTCATAGAGAGTCAGAGTCATACCGCATGGAAACAGACCCTTTGGTCCAACTTGTCCATGCCAACCAGACATCCCAATCTGACCTAGTCCCATGCATCAGCATTTGGCCTGTATCCCTCTGAACTCTTCCTATTCATGTACCCATCCAGATCCCTTTTAAATGTTGGAACTGTACCCACCTCCAGCACTTCCTCTGGCAGCTCGTTCCATACACACACCACCCTTTGCGCAAAAAAAGTCAACCCTCAGGTCCTTTTCAAAATCTTTCCCCTCTCACCTTAAACATATGCCTTGTAGTTTTGGACTCCCCACCCAAGGAAAAAGACCTTGGCTATTCATCCTATCCACGCCGCTCATGATTTTATAAACTTCTATAAAGCCACCCCTCAGCCGCCGACGCTCCAGGGGAAATAGCCCCAGCCTATTAAGCCTCTACCTATAACTCAAACCCTCCAGTCCTGGCAACATCCTTGTGAATGTTTTCTGCACCCTGTCAAGTTTAACAACATCCTTTCTATAAAAGGGAGACCAGAACTGCATGCAGTATTCCAGAAGTGGCCTAACCAATGTCCCTGTACAGCCACAGCATGATGTCCCAACTCTTATCTCAATGTTCTGACCAATGAAGGTAAGTATGCCAAAAGCCGCCTTCTGTCCCTTCTGTTTCTTTGGCTGTCCCTAACTTCAAAGTCTCCTCAAGATTTATCTTGTCAAGTACACATTTGATCATTATTTTAAATTCTCCTCCTATTGCTGCTGGTGTACAATCACAACTGTGAAATGCTTGGAGACATTTTCCTATGGTAAGTTGCAATACAGGTGAAAGCTGCTAATGTGGTCATATATTAAAATAAATTACACAATTTATTTCATTACATTAAATACTGGAACATTAAAATAAAAACTGGAAGAGATCATACAACTCCTTGAGCCTTCTGCACCATTCAATATGATAATTTTCTTTATTTTCCTTTCACGAGATGCGGGCATCACCAGGTGAGTTGGGGTTTGTTACCCTCCTCAGAGAAGGAAGAAGTAGAGTCTGACCAAGATGCTGATGGAGCCAATGGTGATGGCAAAGATGGTGAAGAAGCCAAGAAATACTGAGATGAGGCAAACAAGCCCGTGAAAATTTGACAGCAGATTGGAAGGTGAATGACTTTGCACTAAATGTGTGGATTCTATATGGACCAATTGTACTGCAGATGCATTCCTGGCAACAAGAGAATGCTTGCTTTATACCTTTAAAACATTAAACTCCTTTGATTGCCATTAATTGTAACTTAATATGCTCCCAGGACACTGACTACTTCATGTTCAGTTTCCTGGCAAGAGCATCAGTATGGAATTATGTAAGATCACACGGAGGCTGCACTTACATGACTCAAAATTTGGATTTCATGAAACATTCACCCACTACAGACCTGCAGACTAAACTAAAACAGGAAT
The DNA here is from genome assembly GCA_024137785.1 of Ginglymostoma cirratum. Lineage (NCBI taxonomy): Eukaryota > Metazoa > Chordata > Chondrichthyes > Orectolobiformes > Ginglymostomatidae > Ginglymostoma > Ginglymostoma cirratum. The sequence goes on from JAHRHZ010000144.1 coordinate 54,552,334, forward strand.
TGCTGGAAAAACTTAGGTCTGGCAGCATCTGTGGACAGAAAGCAAAGTCAAGTTTTCAAGTCCAGTGACCCCTGTTCAGAACACATCTACATATACTTTTGTTTTATTGTAGACTAAACACTGCTGTTCGACTCTCAAACCTAAACACCTGCTTTCAAGAGGTTATGTTCCTTCTGGAGGGTAGCAGAGAATGAAGCTTCATTTTGGCACTGCTCCACACTTGAGCAGCCCCCCTCAGGGTAGGCAACAAGGAAAACAGTTAGGAGCATCAACAGATTGTACAACAGTCCTGTGAACTGTTTCAAAGTGATATATTTGCGTTAAGTATCAGGTTTTACAAAAGGTTAACATCCATGCATCGAAAATGAACTTCAAATGTTCCTTAATTTCTTATTTTCCCACCGTTACTTCTTAGTGCCACTTCATAAGTTGCACAATATGAGGAAGCCTGATGATTGCTTTGTAGTCTTGCCTCGTATGACTCTGACCACTGTGCTCAAGTAGCCTGAGGCCCAGAGGGATCCAGCCTGTTGGGAGCTCCTGCACAAGTGCAATCTCCTCTCCCTGACCTGATGGAGATGTTCACGTCCTTGGGAAAGAGGAGATAGTGTGACAGGTCACTTCTGGAGTGCCCAGAGATAATAATACCTCATTCCAGACTGTCATACCTCCTCCACCTTGCTGTACAATGGTATCCCTTCACACCTTAAGGGAATGGGGCACTTAAACTTGGGGAGATTTAAAGAGAAGAGAACTGGTCACTTTAAATGACCAAACCTAGAGTGTATACATTTAGTACAGTGATATGGTTTCATATCTGACAATGTGGTATGGTCAAATGACAATTCATATAATCCTAGTTATCTGGGAAACAAAGAAAGTGACATTTTAGTTAACCTATTTCTGGCATTACAGTCTCACGCATTAACATATGGTTCTGGTATCTAGTATGTATCAACAGGCTCTGGAACTTCAAAAAATGCTTACATGTATCAACTAGACTTTGGCAGACACTAAAATCTGAGGCGCCTCATTAAATTGGGAGAGTTATAAATTTAGGATCTCGCAGAGATAGACTAAAGGTGGTGATTCCGTAAATGATACACGTTTTAGGGAACCAGACAGGTGAGAACAGGAAGTGATAGTGATAAGATGACCTGCTCTCTTACAATACCAATCAGAAAGGGCACACAAACTGCCAAGCCAATCTGATATGGATGATGGAATGTACATGCATTTGCAATCAAAGCACAGGGATGCCTCTGACCATGCACAGGACAGAGGTTAGCTGGTGTAACAAGCAGTTAACACTTAGAAGTTTGGTGCATAATTTACAAAGTCAGAAGAAAAAGAACTTCAGTCAATAGAACAGGCCATCTGCCCTGTGATCTAGAAGTTGAGAGCTGATGTTACAATGTAGGCTGATAGATGCACTGCCTATATTAAATATCATGATTTGGTTCTTTGTGATAAACATCATAAATTCTGTGAAACCTGTGAAAATATACTTGTAGCTAGAGTGGTCAGTTAACTACTCAGGACAAGGACAACTTTAGAATGGTTCACGGACTCAATCTATAAATTGTAATTAATACTCAAGTTTTACAATTAAAAGCTAAATTGAACACTCCAGTCCTCACAATATGGATAAGAAATAGGTGTGGTGGCAGCACCAATCATTGTAAGATTCTATTAGTTACAGCCCACCAGCTTGAAAATATTTTACACGGAAATATATTAACTGCCACCTTCACAAGTCTTTATCTTGCACATAATACGGCACCTTTTATAATGCATATTTTAGAAATCAAAGTATATTAAACTAACTGACTCCCCTTCAAACTCCCCAAGTTACCTCCTCAAAAATTCTAATAATTTTGTCAAACACGATTTCTCTTTTGTAAATCAGTTTGTCTCCCTGTGATGACACTCTAATTTTTTTTAGTGTATTCTTAAGATTTCCTTTATAATAGACTCCAGGATCTCCCTGACACTGCCTCCAAGCTGAGAGTGTCCCAAACCCCGCACAGCTCACTTCCATCTCCTTCCAAAACCCCACAAACAGCACTGCCCAGGCACACCCATTGTTTATGAGAGATAAAAGGTACTGCAGATGCTGGAGAATCCAAGACAACAAGCATGGGGCTGGATGAACACAGCAGGTCAAGCAGCATCATAGGAGCAGGAAAACTTGACGTTTCGGGCCTAAACCCTTTTCTGGCTTGCTGCAGTGTTCTAGCGAAGCTCAGCTTGAGCTGTAAGGGTCACACCTCATTTTCCGCACGGAGACCCTGCAGCCTTCTGGACTCAAATGTCGAGTTCAAGTACTCGAGGGCTTGAACTCTATGTCCTAGTCCCCACCAGGCCTCATGATCACACAGTCCGCTAGGCGCACAACCTATTGTTAGCCACTAACAGTCCCCATTAACTGTTATTCACCCTCCTAGCCAGATCATTATCAACTCCTTTGTCTGTTCAACTGTTCTTCTCTCTCTTTGGGCTCTATCCCCCCCCCCCTATCATTTACTCCTTAACGCCTGCCACCACCCTATCTTCTGCATTAAAACCAACAATTTCCTAGCTACTATCAGTTCTGAGGAAGTGTCACTGGACCCGAAACGTTAACTCCGATTTCTCTTTACAGATGCTTCCAGCTTTTCCAGCAATTTCTGTTTCTGTTTTTGATTTATAGCATCTGCAGTTCTTTTGGTTTTTATCCAGGGTTTTCCTGACAGCTGATGTTTGGCAAGCTGGCTTGCAGTTCCTGTTTTTCCTTTGTCCTTTCTTGTCCAGCAACGTTACATTTGGCAACTTACAAACTGACGAATCTACGGAAGCTTTGAAAAATCATAATCAACGTATCCATTATTGTTGCAGGTTTGGTGGCACTTAGCTCCCTGTGAATCTCTAATTCTGTTGTTTCACTCACTGTATTAATTTATTTACATTCCTCACTTATTAGCCCTTGTCTACCTTTTATTTCTGCTACATAATTTATATGGTCTACCATGGAGCCAGACACAAAATACTCATTTAAACATCTCTGTCATCCCCTCATTCCCATGATAATTCACTAAAGGGACAAATGTTTACATTAGGGACTTTCCTTTCAATTTACTTGTGAAAGTTCTTACAATGGTTTTTATATTCCTACTTACTTTACTCCATATTCTGTTATCTCAGTTGGCTGGAAGGTTGGTTTGCAATGCAGAGTGACACCACAGCACAGGTTCAATTCCTGGTCTGGCTGAGGCAACCACAAAGGTCCTGCCTTCTCAATCTCACCACGCACTTGAGGAGTGGTGACATTCAGGTTAAACCCCCTCTAATGAGAGAGTGGGACATTGGCAACCTTACCTTTACTCCACATTCTATTTTTTTCTACTTCATATCAACATTTTTGTCACCCTTTTTGATATCCATATAAAATATTACAAATATAAACAATTAAATGCATGGTTACGGATAATTATACTTTGAGTACTTATCAAACTTTTAAAACTGCAGAGTTGACTTTACAAATCAAGCATGGTGTTTCAGCATTAAAAATGTTTTTCATGAAGTCACCTTCACATTTTCTTAACATGTCCATTTTGCAGGTTAACAACAACCGTACCTGATCTTGAGAGGACAGCTCCTTAAAGAAGAATAGTTATTGTTGACTCTGGAGACATTTAAGTCTCTGCTGAAAGATTAAACCCCCAAAAGAGAATGCAATTTCTGGCTTGCTGTACGTTATGTGATAGCACCCTTACCTATGTTTCCATTTTATGGATGCATATTTATTTTGATGATTAGGCTGAAAGTCCTATTTTCTACAGTGTCCCCTCTACTACCCATGTCATCTAAATAGAGTATAGTCACAGCATATAAAACATGAATGGCACGTATTTTTTTATATATATATATATATATATATGTACACATTTACTGATATAATGACCGTTATGCAGGTATCCTGACCTACATTCTACAAGAGGCATGCAACATTATAAAGGGCCACTTTAATGCAACTGAACTTCTCCCTTGCTAAGGCACATACATCTTTACTGCTTACCCTACAGGCAGAAATGGGAGCAAATCTCACAACTGAAAATCACATTTAAATTGTGACAGTTGTAAAAATAATAAATTTAAAGACAATCACAGTAGGAAATAATGGAACTAACCTCCTTACTTTCATTAGTGCAAAAATACCAAAATAGGAATACATAAGCTTGTAATGCACGCAGTAGTTATATAAAACTTCCATGACACCGTGCCTAAAATCAGCATATTTTGGTTTAAGCTTCACTCTGATTAAAATGGACCTATTGCCAATATCAAGGAACACATTTACCGAAATGAGGACGAGTTGATGTACGCAGTAGATTTTATTCTATCAGATCACATTGTTAATTGGTTGTTCTTCTAACAACATTCTCTGTGCAAAATAAAATCTCAGTTGCCTATGCTCATTAAGAAACAGACCTTCAATGCATACTTATTCACTTATCAACCACTGAACTGACATGCAAAAAGCCATAATAATAGAAAAAAAAAGCTTTTTTTTGAAAAAGCTATCACTATTCTTTCATGGCCTTACTCAAAAAGCATACATTTTTGTAAAATGGCAAAATCATTACCTAATTGGCAGTTCAATAGGAATAATTCAAGTAAAGGAGCTCCTGAAGCATTGCAAATTAATAATTTTTGATGCACCAAAGAATGTTTGTGAACTGTTCATTCATTAGAAACCTTATCATTAAATACCAAGGTGGTGTGGTGATTGACGACAATACTGTAAAACAGCAAATTGGCAGACGTCTCACTGCACCTGATCTCCTTCACACTTTTCAGTCACTTTTTGGAGACCTGTTTTCTCTTGTCACTATCGCCTGTACTTGAGGTGAATTGAAAAGTCTTGGCAATATTTCCAAGTCAATAGAAAAAAGAACTGGCACAGAATATAGTGTGCTGCTGACTTGCCATGAGACCAATTTCACTCCTTTCACATGGTATTTGCAGCGCAACAGCATAAAGAAGGTATTGAGGTCTGTGAAGGTCAGCTTTCTCTTCATTTTTCTTTGCATTCTCTTTTTGATAATGGAGGATTAGTTCTTCTGTCAAAGCTAGGTTGCTCCCACAGGTAAAGCTTTGATGCACGGCATGTGATGTAAGCTGTATAACAAGCTGAGAGATGCTGAACAAAGGCAGCCTAGTGCTGTGGTGAATTTACTCAAAATAAAATATCCTGTGAATCAGTTAGGGTCTGACGTGTTCTTCTTTAGATTACATAATCATACAACATTCAAATTTAATGGCACTTTTTCAAAATATTAATTTACTTAAGCAATGTGTTATTACCCAGTATGTTCTTGAAACAGAATGACTGTCATAAGGGGTTAGTATTACAACACACAAAGTACTGATGCCTGTCAAAGCAATTAAGAGGAATAAACCAAAAAACTATTGGTATTATAGTACCAGATGATGTCAGAGATTTTAATCTCTTTGTACTCTTCTTTCATACAAAATGACATTTTAATTGCCTCTTCAAATTAATCTGACTACAAATTCAAAACACAAGCTCAACTACATCATGGTTAGGAAATTTCAGACAAACTGTTAAGTATTAGCCTATTCCTGTCTTCAGTATTCCTGCAAGTCACTTCTCTTTGTTAGTTAAAGGGGGCATAACCAGATTGAGGTTTACATCATTGGAACATCATTGCAGTTCTGCTAGCGAGTGAATGACAATTTTCTGTAGTGTTTTCAAACTTCACCGTATAACAGGAAAGTTTCATTTTATCTTTCAGAGGCGTTCACCTACAGATTCCCAAGAAAACTGTTCCATTTTCTTTTAGTGGCTGGATAGTGTCAAGCTAAGACATTTACATGCTTTAGCAACGATGTCATGTCCCTAGTCCACTTCTCCGGATTGAAGGTCACTTAATAGATGAAGAGGGCCAGCAAAGTTCCTGCCGCTAGGAGGCGCCATTTCTTCTGATGGGGGAAGACATACAAACAGGAGCAGGAGTAGGCCTTTCAGCTTCTCTAGCCTGCTCCACAATTCTATACAATCAAGTGTGGCCTTAAATCCACATTCTTGTCTTCATAGTCAAGAATCTGTTTACTTCTGCCTTATAAGTGTTCAATGATCCTCCCTTGTCTGCTCTTGGGGAAATATAGTTACAAAGACTCATGATCCTCTGAGAAAAATTCCTTCTCATCTCTACCTTAAATGGCAGGCCCCTTAGTTTATAAACTGTCTCCTACTTCTCATCTCTTCCCCAAGGGGAAGCATCTATTCAGAACCCACCATATCAAGTTCTCTAAGGATCTTGCATATTTCAATAAAAATTACATCCTTACATTCTTCCAAACTTTTCTCATAAGATAATCACCCTGCAACTCAGGAAGCTGTTGAATGAACCTTGTCAGAACAACTTCTCACAAATTTGTATCTGTTCTTAAATAAAAAGAGGGCAAGACCGTACATAGTATTAAAAGATGTGGTCCCACCAATACTCTGCACTACTGCAGAAAAACATTCCTACTTTTATACTGCACTCTCCTTACAACAAACAACACTTCATTTGCAGTCCTGATCACTTGCCTACTAATTTATTATGACTCATATACAACGAGACCTAGATTCCTCTGTAGCTCAGAGTTCATCAACCTCTCTCCATTTAAGCAATATGCAGTTTTTCTATTCTTCCTGCTGAAGTGGACAAGTTCACATTCATCCACCTTATACTCCATGTGCCAAATTTTTGCCTGTTCAGCAGAAAAAGGGAAATCGTGACTAATTTTTTGAGCCTTTTAAGAAAAATAACAAGTAACATAGATAAAAGGCGAACTGACAGATGTACTGTACTTAGATTTCCAGAAGGCTTTTGACAAGGTACAAAGATTCCTTTGCAGACTCCATATGTTCTTTTTATAGTTTACTTTCCCAACTACCTTTTGAGTCATAGTAAATTCAGCAACTATGCTTTCAGTTCTATTACAAGATATAAACCATAAATAAATGAGGCTCCAACTCTTACGTCCAAGACATACCAGTTGTGGCATCATGCCAAACCAAAAAACAACTCACCATCTACTACCTGTTAACCAAACTAATTCTTTATCCATGCTAATAAGTCGCCCATACACCATAAAGTCTATTTTTGTATCATAACCTCTTAAATTGTATCTTGTCAAAGGCTTCTGGAAATCTTAGTACAGTACATCCATCAGTTCCCCTTTTATCTATGTTACTTGTTATTTTACTTAAAGGGCTCAAAAAAATTAGTCAATCATGATTTCCCTTTTTCAGAGCTATTTTTCTCTGTCTGGTTGCACTGAGGACTTTCCAGAGTCCTGCTATAACCTCCTCAATAATAGATTTGAGCATTTTCCTTATGACAGATATTAGGCTGACCGGCCTGTGGTTTTCTGTTTGTGCTGTCCTCTCTAAATAAATAGAAGTCATATTCGAGGTTTCTAATCTGATGGGACCTTACCAGAATCTAGGGACTTCCGAAAATTTAAAAACTTGATGCTCCACCAGGACCTGCTGTTACAGCATTCAAAGAGTCTTCAAGATCCTTAAGGGGGAGGGTGAGCAACCAGCAGTCATGATACACATTGGTACCAATGACATAGGTAGAAAAAGGACAGTGTGAAAAACGAGTACAGCAAGTTAGGTTGGAAGCTGAAGTCCAGGACAAACAGGGTAGTTATCTCTGGATTACTACCAGTGCCACGTGATAATGAAGTAAGAAATAGGGAGAGAGTGCAGCTAAAAACACGTGGCTACAGGGCTGGTGTAGGAGGGAGGGCTTCCATAATGTGGATAATCGGAGCACATTCTGGGGAAGGTGGGACCTGTACAGTAAGGACGGGTTGCACCTGAACCGGAAGGGCACAAATATCCTGGGAGGGAGGTTTGCTAGAGCTGTATGGGACGGTTTAAACTAGTTTGGCAAGGGGTGGGGAACCAGATTTATAATTCAGAGAATGAGGTATTCGGCCTTCCAACAGACAACAGAGAGTGAGGTAGTTCATAAAGAAATGCGGTCGATGGAGTGTAATTGCGGACACCGAGATGGTTTGAGGTGTGTATACCTCAATGCAAGATGTATCAGAAATAAAGCGGATGAACTTAAGAGCATGGGTCGGTACTTGGGACTACGGTGCTGTGGCCATTACAGAAACTTGGATAACCCAGGGAGAGGAATGGATGTTGGAAGTTCCGGGATTTAGATGCTTTAAAAGAAATAGGGAGGGTGGAAAAAAAGAGGCGGGGGAGTGGTATTGCGAGTCAGGGCGAGTATAGCAGCTACTGAAAGGCAGTTCGAGAATCATATGTCGACAGTGTCAGTTTGGGATGAGGTCAGGAACAAGAAAGGAGCAGTCACTTTGTTGGGTTTTTTTTTTAAAACGGGCCCCCTAATCATTAGAATCCCTACAGTGTGGAAACAGGCCCTTCGGCCCAACAAGTCCACACCGACCCTTGGAGCATCCCACCCAGACCCATCCCCCTATAACCCACATACCCCTGAATACTATGGGCAATTTAGCATGGCCAATCCACCTAGCCTGCACATCTTTGGAGGAAACCGGAGCACCCGGAGGAAACCCACGCAGACACAGGGAGAATGTGCAAACTCCACACAGACAGTCACCTGAGGCTGGAATTGAACCCGGGTCCCTGGTGCTGTGAGGCTGCAGTACTAACCACTGAGCCACCGTGCTGCCCGTGATAGCAACCTAATAGTTGCAGAGAAGTAGAGGAGCGGATTGGGAGGGAGATACTGGAAAGGTGCAGAAGTCACAGGGTTGTAGTCACGGGTGACTTCGACTTTCCAAATATTGATTGGAAAAATTTTAGTTGTAATAGTTTAGATGGAGCAGATTTTGTCCAGTGCGTTCAGGAAGGATTCCTGTCACAGTATGTAGATAGACCAACACCAGGAGAGGCCACTTTGGATTTGGTGCTTGGCAACGAACCGGGCCAAGTGTCAGACAGTTGGTAGGAGAGCATTTTGGCGGTAGTGATCATAACTCTGTTTCTTCCACGTTAGTCATAGATAAGGATAGGTACATACGGCGGGGTAAAGTTTATAATTGGGGGAAGGGTAATTACAATTCTGTTAGGTAAGAACTGGGTAACATAAATTGGGAACAGATGCTGTCAAGGAAGAGCACCACAGAAATGTGGAGATTGTTTAAAGGAACGCATACTGCATGTGCTTGATATGTTTGTCCCTAGCAGGCAGGGAAGACGCGGTCGAGTGAGGGAGCCATGGTTCTTGAGAGAGGTTGAACGACTGGTTAAGAGGAAGGAGACTTATGTAAGGCTTAGGAAAAGAGGAACAGAAAAGGCTCTAGCGGGATACAAGTTAGCCAGGAAGGAGCTGAAGAAAGGGCTTAGGAGAGCTATAAGGGGGCACGAGAAAATCTTGGTGGATAGGATCAAGGAAAACTCCAACGCTTTTTACACGTATGTGCAGAACAAGAGAATGACCAGAGATAGGGTAGGGCCGAACAAGGATTGTAAAGGGAATTTGTGCACAGAGCCTAAAGAGATAGGAGAGGTCCTTAATGAATACTTTTTTTCAGTATTCACAACTGAGAGGGACCTAGTTGTCGAGGAGGACAGTGTGAAACAGGCTGGTAGGCTAGAGGAAGTTGCTGTTAGTAAAGATGTGCTAGGAATTCTGAGGAAGTTGAAAATAGATAAGTCCCCCGGGCCTGATGGGATTTATCCAAGGATTCTATTGGAAGCGAGGGAAGAGATTGCAGGGACTTTGGCGATGATCTTTTCGTCCTCACTGTCCACAGGTATAATGTCAGAAGATTGAAAAGAGGAAAATGTCATTCCCTTGTTCAAAAAAGGGAACCAGGATAACCCCGGAAATTACAGACCAGTTAGTCTTACGTCAGTGGTGGGCAAATTATTGGAAAGAGCTCTGAGAGACAGGATTTATGATCACTTGGAAAGGCACAGTTTGATTTGTGATAGTCAGCATGGATTTGTAAGGGGTAGATCATGCCTCACAAACTTTACTGAATTCTTTGAAGAGGTGACCAAACACGTGGATGAAGGTAGAGCAGTGGATGTGGTATTCATGGATTTACAGTAAGGCATTTGATAAAGGTTCCCCACGGTAGGCTCATGCAGAAGGTAAGGAGGCATGGGATAGGGAGAAATGTGGCAGATTGGATTCAGAATTGGCTGACGTTTAGAAGACAAAGGGTGGTAGTGGACGGAACATATTCAACATGGTGCTCAGTTACAAGTGGTGTACCACAAGGATCTGTCCTGGGTGCTCTTCTATTTGTGATTTTTGTAAATGATTTGGATGGAGGAGGGGAAGGTTGGATTAGTAAATTCGCAGATGATACGAAGGTAGGTCATGTTGTGGACAGTGTGGAGGGCTGTTCTAGGTTACAAAGGGACATTGATAGGATGCAGAGCTGGGCTGAGAAGTGGCAGATGGAGTTTAACCCTGAAAAGTGTGAGGTGATTCATTTTGGAAGGACAAACTTGAAAGCAGAACACAGGGTTAACGGAAAGATTTCTGGCAGTGTGGAGGAGCAGAGGGATCTTGGGGTTCTTGTTCACAGTTCCCTGAAAGCTGCCACCCAGGTGGATACAGTTGTTAAGGCGGTGTATGGTGTGTTAGTTTTCATTAGTAGAGGGACTGAGGTCAAGAACCGTGAAGTTATGTTCTAGCTATACAAAAGCCTGGTACGGCCACATCTAGAGTATTGTGTCCAGATCTGGTCACCTCATTACAGGAAAGATGTGGAAGCACTGGAAGAAGGTACAGAGGAGGTTTACCAGGATGTTGCCTGGAATGGAGGGAAGGTCTTACACGGAAAGGTTGAGAGAACTAGGTCTTTTCTCTTTAGAAAGACGAAGGATGAGAGGTGAATTGATAGGTGTACAAAATGATCAGAGGCATAGACAGAGTAGACAGCCAGAGACCTTTTTCCTAGGGTGGAGATAGCTTTTACGAGGGGACACAGTTTTAAAGTGAAAGGAGGTAGATATCGGGGAGACGTCAGAGGTAGATTCTTTACTCAGAGAGTGGTAGGGGCGTGGAATGCACTGCCGGAGAGGGTAATGGAGTCGGCCTCATTAGGGGCATTTAAGCTGCTATCAGATAGGCATATGGATGATAGTATAAGGTAGCGGTGGAGGTTAGATAGACCTTAGGTTTCTGGTAAAAGTTCGGCACAACATCGTGGGCCAAAGGGCCTGTACAGTGTTGTACTGTTCTTTGTTCTAAAGAGGAGGACATGCAATCCAAATGGGCTCAAGAGCTCTGAAGACGATATTAGGAAAGTCATTAGTGTTGAAGACCAATGATTTCTTGGATTTTAACTTGTGATTTTCCCCTCCACACCAATTCACTGTCCCAAATCAAAGTGACCCACCTGTGAAATAGTTAACAGTTCAAAGTAGGTATTTTAATTGATAGGTCTTAATATACACTCACCTTGAAGGTCTTTCAAACTTTCAGCTCATGGAGATTTACTGGCTAGGTCCTGATTTTCTTTGGCATGATTCTTCAGATCTTGGGTTCTGGCTCAGTTTACCTAAGAAAATAAATTTTAAAATTAGCTAAAAATCTGGCTCTTTGGATAAGCAGCAAACTAATTACATTTTAAATACTTCAAAATAGCTTGTCAGCACCATTCATCCACGTCCAGTAGTTGTTGAATTTTTAATTGTTTCCTTACAAAACTCTTTAATGTACCCGCAATTTCAAACTAGCATATCGCAGTTGTTCCACAGAAAAATACCTTAAAAAGGCAAAGACGGAACTAATTAAGGCAGTTAATTAAGATTTCCAGAAGTGAGTCATTGCCCAAATACTTATGATGGAGGCTACCAACACGTAGCATTTACTTCCAACAGAACTCGCTGTTGCAGTATCCTCAGAGCCTGCAACAGCAATTTAAACTGGATATGATTTTGGTCATCAAGCACTGAAACGTTGTGATCTGCAAGAGGACGTTTGGGTATAAGAGAGGTGCGTGTGCACAGCCTTGAGGTTTCCAGACATAATCAGCCAAAAGATCTCAGTAGGAAAGGGAACCTCTTCGATCAAGATCGACAACAGTTGCAGAGAAATTGTGAATGAGCATGATGAGAAGTGACACTAGCTGAATAATAGCAGGAATAGCTCTGGGATCTTGCTGCAGTACAGAAATGGCAATACTCTTAAATCTCGCAAACTTTCTGCACTGTGCCAAAAGAACCTATCATTGCCTCAGTACTACCCACATTTTCTTTCACTGCTTCTTATTGCTGGCCACAGACCAGCAAGATAGATATTACGACACCTTTTTGTTTCCAAGCAACCAGCCTTCGCAGCAGTAATCAGCAGAGAGATACAGGACGGATGTAACATAAAACCATCATAGTAGCTGACTAACACTATGTGTTGCCAGACATCACGTGCTAGATTAAGATTAATAGTGTGGAAATGCTTGCAATCCATGAAGGTAATCATGGAGTATACAGAAACCCACAGGGTAACCAGGATGCAGCAAATTACACTTCAGGCTTGGAGCAATCCTGAAACCTGTATGTATTGCAGATCGTCATTCTGCTGTATCTGCAGGATAGTAACAAAACAGTTCATCATTGTAAATAAGTTGCCAATCATCTGCTTCATACAAATATAGACTGTGGGCTGCTAGAATTGTACACAGTCAAACATCAGTTGAATATCCTGTGATGATTCCGAAATCTATTAGCGAAAGAATACAGCAGATAAATGTAAATGAAATAGACTGTGTTGAAAAAGAAGTATAAGTGAAATCTATAAGTAATTAGCTGAAACTCTCAACATTCACAAAGTTAGAGGTTGATGAAACTTACTGAGAACTGCTGTATACAGATGCTATAATATATAGGAGCAGAATTAGGCCATTCAGCCCATTGAGTCTGCTCCGCCATTGAATCATGGTTGATATGTTTCTCAACCCTATTCTCCTGCATTCTCCCCGTAACCCTGGATCTCCTCACCAATCAAGAACCTTTCTTTCTCGATCTTAAATGTACAGAGTGCCTTGGCTCCACAGCCATCTGTGGCAACACGTTCCACAGATTCACCACTGTCTCTATGGTGAAATTCTTCCTCCGTTCAAAGGGTTATCCCTTCACTTTGAGGCCGTGTGATCGGCTCCTAGTCTCTGTTACTCGTGGAAACATCTACTCCATGTCCAACCTATCAAAGCCTCTCCGTATTCTGTAAGTTTCAGTCACATCTCCCTTCATTCTTCTAAACTCCATCAAGTACAGACTCAAGAGTCCTCAGCCGTTCCTCATATGACATGCCCTCCATCTCTGGAATCATTGTTGTAGAGCTCCTGTAGACCCTTTCCAAAGCCAGCACATCCATCCTCACACGTGATGCCCGAATCTGCTCACAATATTACAGATGCAGTCTGACCAGAGCCTTATTCAGCCCCAGCAGTACATCCTTGTTCTTGTATTCTACCCTCTTGAAAATGAATTGCATTGGTCTTCCGAAGCGCCAACGAACCTGCATGTTAACCTTAAGAGAATCCTGAACTAGGATTCCCAAGTCCCTTTATGCTTCAGATTTATGAAGACTTTCCCTGTTGAGAAAATAGTCTACACCTCTATTTTTCCTACCAAAGTGCATATCCTCACTTTCTCACATGTATTCCACCTGCCACTTCTTTGCTCATCCTCTTAGCCAGTCCAAGTCCTTCTGCAGCATTCTAGCTTCCTCAACACTACCTGTCCCTCAACCTTTGTGTCATCTGCAAACTTATCAACAATGCCCATAGTTCCTTCGTTAATATAACATCCTGAGCATGAATGTATAATGTGAATAGTTGTGGTCCCAATATGGACCCCTGAAGAGCTCCAATAGTCACTGGCTGCCAAACTGGAAAACTTATCCCTACTCTCGGCTTTCTACCAGGCAGCCAGTGCTCCATCCATGACCTAACCTTGCCCCCTACACCATGGATTCTTATTTTGCTTAGCAGTCTCCTGTGCAGCACTTTGTCAAAGGCCTTCCAGAAATCTGAATAGATCATGTCCACTGGTTTTCCTTCGTCTAAGTTGTTAATTACTTTCTCAAAAGAATTCTAACAGATTTGTCAGGTTTTACTTCCACTTGATGAAGTTGTGCTGACTCTGCCGTTTTTTACCATGCACTTCCAAGTACTCCATATTTTTATCCTCAATGTGAAGGACAGCATGGACTCCCTGCTTTAAAACTTTAAGACTGTAATGCTGAACTTCCACCTTTATTTTTCTAATTTATCTTTAAGATTTTCTACCTAGCTATCTTTGTACCCAAGACGGCACTGGAAGCGGTGACTTTGTACACTTTTTGCCACTGGATACAACAAACTGCTCTACCCTCAAACCCGAGGAGCAAGCATAAAAGCCAGCCTCAGATATCCAGCAATAGTGGTAACATCGAGCAAGGCAGGCCATCAATCAAATTCTAACAAGCTGGAAATTGGACAGCAAAATGTGCAGAACTTTCACTCTCAAATAAAATGAAGTTTCATATTCTAGAAGTAATGTTACTTTTCTGGGGCTTTGAGGCTTTTCGAAGTACATAAGGAGCCCATTCATCCATATATAACACATGTTGAGGGTTTTTACACCCAGACTAATAGCTCAACAGAAAGGTTTTCATCAAATTACAGACATTAATTGATTGCAGTCTGGCTTCCTTCTGGTGGCAAAAGTTGGGTCTGTCTGAAATGGGGTAGGACCTCTGCACCCAGATCATGCCTGCTCTTTTTTAAGCTCTGCAGACTGCCGCATTCTCGCGAATATCTAGCCAATAATTTCCAAATTGAAGAATTGGCCTTTAACTAATAAAAGCAGGATTGCCCAATTTTCTCTGGTGTTTTAGAACACACATGGCAGATGAGGAAATTGAGAAGCATAGTGCCTTGCCTGTTGCAGGTGGCTGAGCAGCAGCATGATACTCCTCATTTTCCCTTTCTCTTACTTCTAGAGAAACATGATATTGCACACTCACCCTGGAGATAGGGTAATGAGCAAGAGAACAAGACTTATTGCACAAAACATCCTCTCAGAAGTACATTTTGAGATATGCTACTCAATCGCTTCAATAAACTGTAAGCACAGGATGCACTGGGTGATGAAATTTAACTGATTTATGTCTCATGTTTATATCTCAATTACATTTCACAACTTGAATTAATTACTCTTTAGATTAAAGGACCATGGGTTGACATGAAACAGTAAATCTTTCTCACCGTATATAACAACAGGTCAGCTTATCATGGTCTTACTCATCATTAAATGCAGTAGTAATGTAGTTTCCATGGATGATTCAAATTAGTTTGGCTCATGGACAAGTATTAGTCAAATTGTGTTTTTGAACACACAAGCTGGCAGTCCATGTGATAGTGCATCTGCAATCAAACCAGATGGTTGTGTGTTTGATCATTGAGGCTGCCTTTCACTTAGGTTTGCTGGCATCTGCTTGTGGGTTGGCATTGCAGACTATCATGGAGAGAGGGAATTGCTGTACTGTACCAGACTGCTCCCTCTGCTGTGAGGAGGAACTGTGGCCCTGTGAGTTCCAAAAGCATCTACCACCAACAAACTGAAAAGGTTTCAGTGGTAGCCAACAGTCAGAGAAACAAAATTATTTACGTATTTCCAAATCAACCTGTTTAGCGAAGTATTACACACCTTTGGAGCATGCCTTCAACCCAAATTTCTTGGCTCAGAGATAGGAAGACCATCACTGTATTACGAGAACCCTTCATAACATTAGATACAGAATGGACTTCTTTTCCAGACAGAAAACAGGAACATAAACATCCAGTTAGAGACAAAAAATAATTTTTCATAGGGAGCTTGCCTATAGCAGCCAGTATTAGTTTCATATTCATCAGAAAATCAAACCAGAATTGGCTTGGATTGCATGCTGGAAAGTCATGTAGGTTAGCCCAGGTAAGGGCAGCAGTTTAGAACAAAGAACACAGAACTGTACAGCACAGAAATGGGCTCTTCAGCCTACGATACTGTGCCGAGCATGACGCCGAATGAAAATAATCTCTTCTGCCTGCCATTGGTCCATATCCCTCCGTTCCTTGCATATTCATGTGCTTATCTAAAAGTCTCCTAAATGCCCCTATCACATCTGCCTCCACCACTACACCTGGCAGCAGTTATTACCCTAAAAAAGACTTGCCCCTCATGTCTCCTTTGACCTTGTCCCATGC
>JAHRHZ010000144.1:54568981-54581191 GCA_024137785.1 Ginglymostoma cirratum
TCATCAGAAAATGATTTTCTGATGAAGGGTCTAGGCCCGAAACGTCAAGTTTTCCTGCTCCTATGATGCTGCTTGGCCTGCTGTGTACATCCAGCCCCACGCCCTGTTATCTCGGATTCTCCAGCATCTGCAGTACCTTTTATCTCTGAGTTTTTCTAGCCTCTCATTATAGCTTACACCCTCTAAATCCTGGCAGCATCCTGGTAAACCTCTTCTGCACCCTCTCCAAAACTTCCACATCCTTCCTGTAATGTGGTGACCAGAATTGAATGCAATATTCTAAATGCTGCCTAACCAAAAAGTTCTATAAAGTTGCAATATGACATCCTGACTCTTGTACTCAATTCCCCAACCAATAAAGGGAAGCATGCCACATGCCTTCATTACCACCCTATCTACTTGTGTGGCTACTTTCAAGGAGCTATGGACTTGGGCTCCAAGATCCTTCTGTACATCAATGCTGCTCAGAGTCTTGCCATTAACTGTATACTTTTCCTTAATATTTGATTTTCCAAAGTGCAGCACCTCACACTTGCCTGGATTAAACTCCATCTGCCATTCTTCTGCCCATACCTGCAACTTATCTACATCCCACTGTATCCTTTGACATCCTTCTACAATATCCGCAAATCCATTGTGTTGTCTGCAAACTTACGAACCCAACAATCCACATTTTCATCAAAGTCATTCATATTTATCACAAACAGCAGAGGTTCCAGTACGGATCCCTGCGGAACACCACTAGTCGTGGACCTCCAGCCTGATAAACACCCTTCCACCAATATCCTCTATCTTCTACAGGCAAGCCAATTCCGAATCCATGTGGCCAAGTCACCATGGATCCCACGCATCTTAATCTTCTAGTTGAGCCTACCATGAAGGGCCTTGTCGAACACCTTGCTAAAATCCATGTAAACAACATCCACTACTCTACCTTCATTGAAAAAAATCAATCAAGACAAGACCTGCCTTGCACAAAGCCATAGATAACAAGGTGTAGAGCTGGATGAACACAGCAGGCCAAGCAGCATCATAGGAGCAGGAAAGCTGACATTTCAGGCCTGAAATGTTCATCCAGCTCTACACCTTGTTATCTCAGATTCTCCAGCATCTGCAGTTCCTACTATCTCTTGCACAAAGCTATGCTGACTATCCCTAATTAGGCCATGCTTTTCCAAACGTGCATAAATCTTATGCCTAACAATTCTCTCCAATAGCTTCCTAATCACTGGTGAGACACTTACTGGTCTGTAGTTTCCTGGATTATCCCCATTTCCCTTCTTGAAGAGAGGAACAACGTTAGCTACTTGCCAGTCCTCTGGGACCTCTCCAGTGTCTAGTGAGGATACAAAGATCTTGATTAAGGCCCCAGCAATCCCCGGTCTTGCCTCACTCAACAATCTGGGGTAGATACCATCGGGCCCTGGGGACTTATCCATCTTAATGCTCTTCAAAAGATCCAACAGCACTTTTTCCTTGATCTCAAAATGTTCCGTCATATTAGCATGCTCCACACAAATCTCACTATCCTCCATATTGTTTTCCTGGGTGAATACCACTGCAAAGTATTCAGTTAGAATCTTACCCACATTCTCTGCTTCCAAGCACAATTTCCCTCCTTCATCTTTGAGCAGTCCTACCTTCTCCTTAGTTATTTTCTTGTTTTTAACACATCTATAGAATGCTTTAGGATTTCTTTTAACCCTACTTGCCAAGGTGATTTCATGGCCCCTTCTTGCTCTCTTAGTTCCCTGCTCGAGTACTTTCCTGCTTTTCTGATATTCCTCATGGGCCTGTTGATTTTAGCTTCCTAAACCTTACATATGCTTATTTTTTCCACTTCTGACTAAATTCACAAACTGCCCCATTATCCACAGGTCTCTTACCTTGCCATCCTTATTCTTCCTCCTTACTGGGATATGACAGTCCTGAATGCTTTCCAGCTGGTCTTTAAACAGTTTCCATGCGTCAAATGTGGACTTGCCTGATAACAGCTCCTCCCAATTAACAGTCCCTAGCTCCTGCCTAATACTGACATAATTTCGTCTCCTCCAATTTATTACCTTCTCACAAAGGTCCTGACATATCCTTTTTTGTAGCTATCATGAAGTTTAAGGAGTTGTGATCACTGTTAACAAAATACTCTCCCACTGAAAGGTGAGTCACCTGGCCAGGCTCATTAGCCAGTATAAGATCCAGTAAGGCCCCTCGTCTAGTTGGGCTATCCACATTGTTTCGGGAAATGGTCTTGGATGTGCTTAACAAATTCCGTCCCGTCTAAGCCTCTTGCTCTAAAAGGAGTCCCAGTCAATACCAGAGAAGTTAAAGTCATCCACTATGACAGCTGTTTTTATTGCACCTTTCCAATGTCTATATAATTTGTTCCTCAATCTCTCGGTGGCTGTTGGGAGGCCTACAGTATAATCCAATCAAAGTGATTGTACTCATCCTATTTTAGGGCTCTACCCATTTTGCCTAAGTGGATGAGCCCTCCAGCATGTCCTCTCTGAGTGCAGATGCATTAGTAATGCAACTCCTCCACCTCTTTTACCTTCCTCTCTATCTCATCTAAACAACAAAACCCTAGAATGTTGAGCAGCCAGTCCTGTCCCACTCTCAACCAAGTTTCTAATTTTTTTTGTATTCATTCAGAGGATGTGGGCATTGCTGGCCGGACCAGCATTTATTGCCCATCCCTAACTGCCCAGAGGGCAGTTAAGAGTCAACCACATTGCTGTGGGTCAGGAGTCACATGTAGGCCCCACCTGGTAAGGATGGCAAATTTCCATCCCTAAAAGGACATTAGTGAACCAGGTGGTTTTTTCCTGACAATCAGCAATGGTTTCATGGTCATCGTTAGACTCTTAATTCCAGATTATTATGAATTCAAATGCCACTATCTGCCATGGTGGGATTCGAACCCAGGCCCCAAGAACATTAGGGCTAAACACAAAGTTGCTGGAAAAGCTCAGCAGGTCTAGCAGCATCTGCAAAGGCAAAAACAGAGTTAACGTTTCGGGTCCGGTGACCCTTCCTCAAACTCTGAGGTTCTAAGAAAGGGTCAGCAGACCCGAAACATTAACTGTTTTTTCCCTTCACAGATGCTGCCAGACCGGCTGAGCTTTTCCAGTGACTTCTATTTTTGATCCTGATTTACAGCATCCGCAAGTATTTCGTTTCTTCCCCAGAACATTACCTGGGTTTCTGGATTAATAGTCCAGCAATAATATCACTAGGCCATCGCCTACCCGATGGTCACAACATCATAGTGCCATTTACTGATCTGGGCTCTAAGCTCATCTCCCTTACCTTTAATACTCTTTGAACATAGAACATAGCACATTACAGCGCAGTACAGGCCCTTCGGCCCTCAATGTTGCGCCGACCTGTGAAATCAATCTGAAGCCCTTCTAACCGACACTATTCCATTATCATCCATATGTTTATCCAACGACCATTTAAATGCCCTTAAACTTGGCGAGTCTACAACTGCTGCAGGCAAGGCATTCCATGCCCTCACTACTGTCTGAGTAAAGAATCTACCTCTGACATCTGTCTTATATCTATCACCCTTCAATTTAAAGCTATGTCCCCTCGTGCTAGCCGTCACCATCCGAGGAAAAAGGCTCTCACAGTCCACCCTATCCAATCCTCTGATCATCTTGTATGTCTCTATTAAGTCACCTCTTAGCCTTCTTCTCTCCAACAAAAACAGCCTCAAGTCCCTCAGCCTTTCCTCATAAGACCTTCCCTCCATACCAGGCAACATCCTGGTAAATCTCCTCTGCACCCTTTCCAATGCTTCCACATCCTTCCTATAATGCAGTGACCAGAACTGTACGCAATACTCCAAGTGCGGCTGCACCAGAGTTTTGTACAGCTGCAACATGACCTCACGGCTCCAAAACTCAATCCCTCTACCAACAAAACCTAACACACTGTACGCCTTCTTAACAACCCTATCAACCTGGGTGGCAACTTTCAGGGATCTACGCACATGGACATCGAGATCTCTCTGCTTGTCCACACTACCAAGAATCAGACCATTAGCCCAGTACTCTGTATTCCTGTGACTCCTTCCAAAGTGAATCACCTCACACTTTTCCGCATTAAACTCCATTTGCCACCTCCCAGCCCAGCTCTGCAGCTTATCTATGTCCCTCTGTAACCTGCAACATCCTTCCGCACTATCCACAATTCCACTGACTTTCGTGTCATCCGCAAATTTACTAACCCATCCTTCTACGCCCTCATCCAGGTCATTTATAAAAATGACAAACAGCAGTGGCCCCAAAACAGATCCTTGCAGTACATCACTAGTGGCTGAACTCCAGGATGAACGTTTCCCATCAACCACCACCCTCTGTCTTCTTACAGCTCGCCAATTTCTGATCCAAACCACTAAATCACCCTCAATCCCATGCCTCCGAATTTTCTGCAATAGCCTCCCATGGGGAACCTTATCAAACGCTTTACTGAAATCCATATACACCACATCGACCGCTTTACCCTCATCCACCTGTTTAGTCACCTTCTCAAAGAACTCAATAAGGTTTGTGAGGCACTACCTACCCTTCACAAAACCATGTTGACTATCCCTAATCAAATTATTCCTTTCTCGATGATTATAAATCCTCTCTCTTATAATCCTTTCCAACACTTTACCCACAACCGAAGTAAGGCTCACAGGTCTATAAGGAATACTTTGCATTGAAGTAAACACACTTCAGCCCATCAGTGCCATCGTGTTCATTTACGTGTCTCTGCCTGAGCTTTCCTTTTGATTTACTGGTCCTAACATCTACCTTCCCCTCAATCCCTCCAGGTGCTGACCTGCTGCTCTGGTTCCCAGCCCCCCACCACTCTAATTTAAATCCTCCCGAGTAGCACTAGCGAACCTCCTTGAGGGGATATTGGTTCCCCTCCACTTTAACTTCCCTCACTAAAAAGGGCATTCATGAACAGTAGTTTCATGGTTATTAATAAAAAGAAAAATTCCAAGTTTTATTGATTTCAAATTCGACAATCTAGCGCGCTGGGATTTGAACCCAGGTCCCCAGAATATTACCAGGGTCTCAGGATTATTAGATCGTCACTTCCCTCAGAACCTAGTAATACTAGTGCAATTGCACCTGCATTGCAGCAACTGTCAAGACCTTTGCCAAGTATTTAGGCTGCTGTATTGGTAAATTTTCAGCAGCATTGCTCTAACAGAATTTATTGCGTCAAATTATTGTAATTGAAATGTTGCTGTCCCTGACATGCAGTCAAGTGCTAATCTCTTGTGCCACTGTTAGAATCCACAGATGGGATGCTCTATCCATTTGCTAGTACCATAAATCACTGCAGTACACAATCATGCCACAAATTTACTGACCCACCTGCAGAAAATCATCTGCCCATCAAACATGGCTTCCTTTAATATAGCAAGTAGACTCTTCCACCTTCGTTAACAGAAGAAGTGGACCTCGAACTGCATTACTGTTTTCTGCAGTAATAAATGTGCATGCTAATTCCACTCTCATGAATGCAGTGTTCCTTAGATTGCAAGATAGCCTCAAATTACTGGAGATGCATTACAACTGAAGAAAACTGTATGAGAGATAAAAGGCACTGCAGATGCTGAAGAATCCGAGATAACAAGTTGTGGGGCTGGATGAACACAGCAGGCCAAGCAGCATCATAGGAGCAGGAAAGCTTGACGTTTCGGGCCTAGACCCTTCATCAGAAATGGGGGAGGGGAAGAGGGTTCTGAAATAAATAGGGAGAGAGGGGGAGGCGGATAGAGGATGGGTAGAGGAGAGAATAGGTGGAGAGGAGGCAGACAAGTCGAAAAGGCAGGGATGGAGCCAGTAAAGGTGAGTGTAGGTGGCGGGGCCGGGGGGGGTGTAGGGAGGAGATAGGTTAGTCCAGGGAGGATGGACAGGTCAAGGGGGCGGGATGATGTTAGTAGATAGGAGATGGGGGTGTGGCTTGAGGTGGGAGGAGGGGATAGGTGAGAGGAAAAACAGGTTAGGGAGGTGGAGATGAGCTGGGCTGGTTTTGGGATGCGGTTGGGGGAGGGGAGATTTTGAAGCTTGTGAAATCCACATTGATGCCATTGGGCTACAGGGTTCCCAGGCTAAATATGATTTGCTGTTCCTGTAGTCTTCGGGTGGCCTCTTTTTCTTGGCTTCTCTGGATGATGTTGGACAGAAGCACTGTAGCCAATGTGCTGCCCCCTTTCTTGGTTGAACTTGAACTGACTTTAGTGCCTTGTGTTTCTAACATGGAACCTGAAATCTGGGCAGGCAAGAGTAGACCTACGTCTCCCACTGAAGGCTGCAACTGTGATCATGTCTGTCAGCTAACATCCCTCATGATTGGCTGATAACAGCAGCCAAAAAAGGCTCAAAGATCCAAGAAGCTACTGAAAATACATTCAGAAGTAACCACACTCCCTCGCACAAATTATTTGCTCGCTTCTTGGAGTGATCCTACATCTGTGCATCTCATGGTCACAGCTGTGGAGAAAAGCTCAGAACACAACACCCTCACATGTCAATGACTGGCCTGAATCTGTATCAAATGTAGGCCTAGGCTCAAATTTCTCTCCATTCTAGGAAGCATGAGCATCGGCGGACAATGTGAAGAGTGCTGAGATCCAGGATACCAAGTGTCTGTCATCTTTTCCATAAAATAATTCTTAAAAAGAGCTCGCGGATGGTAGCCAGTATCAGTTTTATATTACTGAGAAAATTGAAAAGGAATTGGCCTGGATCATGGGAGCTGAAATCACATGCAAGTCAGATGAGGTAAGGATGGCAGTTTCCCAGAGAATACCAAGTGTTTTCTGGGATCAATAACTAGGAGATTTGGATCCAATCTTTGAACAGGACCTCAAATTAAGGGGTAAGGGTGGAGGGGAGTGGGGAGAAGAGAAACACAGTGTCTCACCCTAATGTTCATAACAACTGCTGAATTTAATTATGGAATTTAAGCCCACAGTACTGCTATTTATAAAGCATGAATTTTTAGCCTACAATTATATTGGAAATGTTAAATAAATAGATCACTACTTCCTACATGGTACACTTTCCGTACAAACAAATCAATGAACAAAATTTCAAATGACCACTATTGCAATTTTGGGAAGCAAAATAAAACCAATAGATGAAAACACAGTACAACAGCAGTATCACAGCCCTTCTGAGAATCTGGGCCAATGGGGCGGCACAGTGGCTCAGTGGCTCGCACTGCTGCCTCATATTAGCGGGTTTGACTCCAGCCTGGGACATCTGTCTGACTGTGTGGGGAGTTTGCACGTTCTCTCATTGTTTGAGTGGGTTTCCTGTAGGTGCTCCAGTTTCCTCCCACAGTACAAAGATGTGTCGATTAGGTGGATTGGCCAGGCTAAAAATTGCCCATTGTATCCAGGGATGTGCAGATTTGGTGGATTAGCCATGGGAAATACACCCCATCAGCCTCTAGATTCAAAAAGGACCATCCTGTGTCATTTTTGTCATCTCCAGCATGATGCCATAATCAATCACACCTTCTGCGCTCTTTCCCTGTCAGCACTTTCAAAAGGCACAATTCTCTGTGACACCCTGGTCAGCATATCTCATGCCAATATCTCACCCTCCTCTGACAGCACCTTTCCATTGTTGCAAAGTTGGTTTCGTACTTGTGGATTGGAAGGCAGAATGTTAGAATTTTTTTGTAAAATGATGAGGGCGGGGGGTGCAGGGAAAGGGTGTGGTCTCTTCAAAAAGGTGTGTTTCTGTAGGCTTGAATGAAAAAAAAATGTCTGCAGGCAGCAGCAGATGCCCAGAGAGTTCTTGCACTTGAAACTCTGTATCAAAAGACTATACTGTTAGCAGGCAAAGCACCATTTTTAACAAACCACCAGGTTTTTGAATTTAGCCAATTAACTTAAACCATGCCCTCGATATAAAAGCCCAATTAAATTTAAATCTGATGGTTTTCACAATCTCTGATTAATCCTACTATAAGAAATTAATCCAACTGTAAGAAATTAATAGGTCGTCAAAAGGTATAAAAGAAGAGTGCATTTGAAAAATCGGTATGAGAGCAAACTGCCATCTGTTAAAAGAACAGCTCTCTACAGCCATCAGCTCAAAAGAAAGAGAAAAATCACTGGCTCATAGAAATCTCTTATATCTCAGAGTAAGCACCATCTAAATAAAAAGGTACTACAGCATTCGTAGCTAATATTCCTGACACAAGAATTTGACAGAGGAAAGCATTCCTGACTGGAGGATAGCAGAGAAGACAAAAAAAAAGTATGTTTGAGAAGACTTATCCTGGCTGTAATTTAAGTTTTAATGATAGTAAGATCTGCAGATGCTGGAGAAACTGAGATAACAAGGTGTAGAGCTGGACGAACACAGCAGGCCAAGCAGCATCAGAGGAGCAGGAAAGCTGATGTTTCGAGCCTAGACCCTTGTTAACTGTTGGAGTTAGATAAATAAATTGTTACTTCTTGATTATAAAGCGAGTATCAGGGATTTCTTTCAATTAACCAATCCTTTAACAGACTACGAGGTGAGGTGGAGCCTCTCAGTGTGTTTCAGCTTTAATTATTAGACAGGTATCAACCACACCTTCTTAATACCATGCAAACACAGGAGGTATAAAGTTATCCTTTTACCTCCTCCCTCCTCACTGTACAAAGACTCTAAACACTTCTTCCAGGTGAAGCAGTGACTAACTTGGACTCTATTCAAATCTATTGTGTATATATTGTGAGCAATGACATCTCTGCTGTAGTGGGGGAACCAAGTCCAGACTGGATGACTGCTTTGTGAAACAGCAGTCAGCCTGCTAGCAAGACTCTGACCTTCTGGTTACTTACACCATCTTAACAATATATTCACATTTCTGTCCCACACCTGTTGCATTATTCCAGTGAAACGCAACACAACCTGGAGAAACAGTACCTCATTTTACACTTGGGTACTTTGCACAGTCTTTTGGATGTAAAATGGAGTTCAAAGATGTCAAGCCACAAATTCTGTCCTCAGTGGTCGTGTTTTCATGGTTTTCTTTACAGCAGAGCTGACCTCTATCCTGCTATTAACACCTACACTGCATCTATGCTTTGTCTCTTTTCTACAGCTATTTCCAATTCATTTGCCTGTTGTTGTGGCACCTTTGACTTAAAATCTCCCTCACTGTCCATTTTCTGACCTTCCCTTCTGTTTCACTTGCTTCTCCCGACCATTTTTAAAGCCACAAAACCGCTTATCCACATCTTCACAGCTCCAAAGACGAGTTGTATGGACTTGAAATGTTAACTCTTTCTCCAAAGATGCTGCCAGATTTGCTGAGTTTCTCTGCCGGTTTTCATAGTAGGGTTGATCTTTGTCCTTGATAGCATTTCGTGCCATTTGCAAATCCATTTGCAATGATTAATCTTAGTGTACATTTTCTAAAAAAAAACACAAGGTGTCTGTTATGCTACTCCCTGGTGTTATAAATGTTACACTGCACTAACTCATTCAGGGCTTGCTACACCATGGGGAGCTAACACTACATAATAACAAATGTAACTTTGAGTTCACAATGCATGGCTAAAAGATTCTTGAGTTCTCTATTTCAAGTTTAGTTAGATCAGTATGAAATTCTAATTCTTTAGACATATAACAGGAGTGAAAACAGCAGGGAGCTAGTTAAATTCCCCTAAAGCAACAAACTTGTTTATATATTAGTTTAGGCTAGCATTTAAATGTCTAATTCTAGTTGTTCCTATTTCAATTACACTGTACTTCATCTGCATGTTAAATGAACTAGTTCAACGTGGGTAGCACAGTTACTCAGTGGTTAGCACTGCTGCTTCGCAGCACTAGGGACCCAGGTTTGATTCCAGCCTCAGGTGACTGGCTGTGAGAAGCTTGCATGTTCTCCCCATGTCTGCGTGGATTTCCGCCAAGTCCTCTGATTTCCTCCCACTCTCCAAACATCTGCAGGTTAGGTGGATTGGCCACATTAAATTGTTCTGCACTGCCCAGGGTGAATTAGCCATGGTAAATGCAGGGTTACAGGGATAGAGTTTTGGGGCTGGGTCAGGGTGGGATGATTTTACGGAGGGATTGCATGGACTCAATGGGCTGAATGGCTTCTTTCTGCACTGTAGGAATTCTATGACTAAGAAAGATTAAAAGATACTTCAGACATTGCAAATCTGAAATAAAAACAAAGCAGCTGTATCTGTGATGAGAATAATAAAAAAAAAGTTAATCTT
Organism: Ginglymostoma cirratum; assembly: GCA_024137785.1. Taxonomy (NCBI): domain Eukaryota; kingdom Metazoa; phylum Chordata; class Chondrichthyes; order Orectolobiformes; family Ginglymostomatidae; genus Ginglymostoma; species Ginglymostoma cirratum. The sequence goes on from JAHRHZ010000144.1 coordinate 54,579,228, forward strand.
TTCAAGTTTTCTCAAAACTACAATAAATACCACTGCAGGATTTAACTGGCTACAAAGAGGTCTATACCAAACAAACAAACAGCAGGACAGGTAAGGCAGCAGGCAAAGTTCACTCAGTAATAGATCCCTGGGCCGATTTGAAGGTCTTCCCTGAGGTATTAAATCCCGACTCAGGGTCACCTTCACCCATGCCTTCTCAAATACTTCTCCAAACAATTTAGAAGTCCAAATCCAGTGCTGAATGCCTTTATAACCCCGAAGAGCAGTACGTAAATAAGCCTCTGCTCCTGTTAGCTTTGCTGGTACCAAAGTGGTTTAATATCTGATTGGCCAGTGACTCAGAGACAGACGCCCCGACACCAATTTACCAATGGCCAATCAGATAGTAAATGGCCCTGATGCAATTCTTCCTCCTCTGGGAATGCTCCACCAACTGTCAGCATCTATCATCTTTTTAGTAGTAGATGGGGGCCTATAGCACCCTGAAAATCCATTTTACACAAATTATTAACAAGAGACTTTTGTTGCCAATTGTATAGTCTCCAAAACTGACCACGGGGATTATAAAGGACAATTAACCCACACCCACTCGTTTTAATGCATCTACTCTCTAAGACATGCTCACTATATGTGTTTGCACTGTGGCTGCAAGTGTAAAATCAAGTCATGGTGTTGATACTTCATTATCACGCTTTCTTTGGCTTATCTCCGCTGTCTGGTCAGGGATCAATCATTCACCGTATAGCCAGCAACAGCCACACTGTTAACTGAATGCATTCATTTGCTGGAGGTCCAAAACGGTAACTTCCTAACACTATTTAAACCCAGTCTGCACTGGTGAAGGAGGTACTGCATAGTGCCCAGTGGCCCTTGTGCAAGTAGTGAGTTGGACCTAGGAATCAAGGATGACTGGCACAATATGAGAGATAGCAGACTCCACAAAAGGTTTTAGAACTTGCAGTGTAGGTCTGTGGATATAATGGAAAGAAAGAGATCGGTCGTCTATCCCCTTAGGGAACAACAGGGGTATATTAAGGTTTGCAAGGCCCTCCAGTCACTTGATCAAGAAGCAGTGAGAGGAGATTGCAGAGTCAGGAGTTAAGCCCTATGTGTTATATAGGTAATCATTCACTGTTGAGTAATGTACACTCCACAAAATGAGAGAGTGAAGAATGGTTACAGATTGACCCTCTTGGCTGGAGAGAACAAAAACAATCTATAGAATTAAATGGAAGACTCTAAGTCTTCAACCCTCCGATTGTTTCGGAAGAAATGCACGTATGAAGAAATTAATAAAGGGTCCTGCAAACAGGAATCTCACAATGTCTGGTACAGAATATGGAAGTCTTTGATTTAATTTGAAATGTTTTTGCACAGATGAAACGTCCATTAAAAAGTGAGAGAAGAGGGAATCTATAAGTTGCATATTAATCTTCTGTAATTGCATGCAGGTGAGGAACATTAACTGTGAATTCACCAAACCCTTATGGATAAGACAGAGGCTGAAATTATGATTGGAGTTTGAAAGCTTAGGCGATCATTCTGTGTTACTCGGTTTTATTCCAGAAAGTTAGCTGAAGGACACACACACACACACACACACACTTCAGCTTAGGTCAAGGTGATAAACAAGCAGAAGCAGCAGGAACGAACCAGAGGCTGATTTGCATGTCCTACACCTTCACCATACAGAAGGTGGTGCTGTTCATCATTGGAACTTGCATTGTTGAAGTCACAGCCAGTGGCAAGGCTGAACCACTGGAAGTGCTGGTATTCCCATACCTAACCTCTGTCCTCACAGGCCAGCCAACCCATTCTCTCTTCCAACTTACATACTAAGAATGGTGTAGACTTGCCTCCCACACCCCAACACACTCATCCCTGAAGGATAAGGGATAACAAGGTGTAGAGCTGGATGAACACAGCAGGCCAAGCAGCATCAGAGGAGCAGGAAGGCTGACGTT
>JAHRHZ010000144.1:54587250-54618227 GCA_024137785.1 Ginglymostoma cirratum
GACAGAGATTGAGATTGAGATTGAGATTGAGAGAGAGAGAGAGACGGAAAAAAAAGAAGATTTGAAAAAGAAAACTGGCCTGCAGAATGTCTGAACTAAGGATATTAAACTAATTACTAATAATGTAACGAGTGTTAGGAATTAAATCCTTTCTACGCCCTCCAACCATCCTCCCATTTCTCTTTGGGAGGGGGAAAAAGCAAGAAAAGTGCTCTCGGATTTATCCACATATGGTGCATTGCCAACAACTACCTGAAAATTTTAGCCTATTAGATTGACAAATGTTGGATTACCAGCAATGGCAACATTCATAACTAAAATGTAGACCAATATTACTTTTGTAACTTTCAGGAAAATATATCACCTTGTATTGGATCTGTACTTCAGACTTATGTATTTACTGTGGTTATAAATGAAAACAACACGTTTTAACACAACAAAGCACAATTAGCAGTAAAACAGCTGATCTGAATGTCAATTTTTCTTTGATTATAAAATCACACATCACTAATTCAATGTCATCTCGCACACAAGTTGATTCAATGTGAAAAAACCTATACCAGGAAAACACCCGAATTCTATTTCATCAGTATCATCAAAAATGAATTTGATCCTGAATATTTTAAAGGTAAACTGTTTCAGCATTTCAATCAGATGCGACTCAAATTAACTTTAAACTTACGCTGCCTTGTATTTTTCAATTTAACCTAAATACCTGTGACTGCTGTTGGTGCAGACATGGTGGCTACAGGCATCACAAGAATCTCTCCTTCCATTCTACACTCCATGTCTGCCTGAAGCTGCTGGGCAGATTCAACAAATGAGCATTATTGATCTCTGCTTTGATATAAGCAAAATAAAAACCAGACATTAACTTCTGCTGTGGCCAGAAAAATGTTCGGCATGGAGAAGCCAGACTAAAAATTGTATAAGATAAATATTTGTCTTTCATCTTTTCACATGTAATAAATAATCAACTGCTATATTTTTCCCAGAGAACATAGTTACTCAAGAGCCAATCATTATTGCGGCACTTCATTTAAATGTGAAATAAGCTTGAGGATATAGATAGGATTTCACTAGCAATCTGAACTAATAGATGCTTGGAATTAAAAAAAAACCTTGAAATAAAAATAGAGCAGAATTAAGTCATTATTAGATTGCCTTATTTTGTAAATAATATTTACTTTAGATATCATCTGGTGAATAAGGGATATCCTGAAAGGTCCCTAAAATAACAGAAAGATAATGAAAGTCATTGCGTGCAAAAGCTCAACTTTCAAAAAGTATGTCCAATTGTGGAACTGAAAAGTATTAGCTGTATTTCACAAAGGACCATAGACATCTCACCTAGAGAGATGATCAGTTATACATTGCTTGAGGGGCACTACTACACAAGCACACAGCAAACAAGGAAGCAAATCTCCAGAAATTACACAATTGATACGGGGATTGAATCATGCTGTTACCATCATTCTCTTATTTAGCCAACTGAGCCGACTGAACCCCCAACTCTCACCCCCCAGCCCAAAATGGTACTGGAAACTGTTGAAAAACTATACGGATTTGCATCCTATCCTGTGCATCTCCCTACATGCCAGGTTAAGAATATAAGCCACTACTGTATAAACAGTTTATATTTTAATTTAGTAAAATCAAACAACTAATTTTAATATGTAAAAGACTTATACTTGAACAATTAATTGCAATAATGTGTTAGATTTCCTGCTTCAATTTGGAATCTGCTAGCAATTATTGTAATTTATCTCAAAAGCAACATTTTGTAGCACCTTTCCCATGCTCAATGTCCCAAAGTGGTTTGCAGATAATTATTGAAATGCCATTCGTTGTTATACAGGACAATAATGACAACTACTGTATATAAAGCAGGCTGCCATAAAGTGTAATGAGATAAGGGATTCATTCATTTGTTTATGGTGGTTTGATTGGGAGGTAAACATTGAGCAGGTGAAAAAATATTTATGAAATAAAATATATATTTCTTCGTTTCCCCACAAAATCTGTACTGTCAAGCTTTCAAAATTGTTTAAGACAGTTGCAAGCTACATCCTGGGGCAGGCAAATCTGCCAGGGAATGAAATTTACCAACAGTGCACAATGTTTCATGGTGAAAACATTCCACAGAAACATCCAATTAATGGACCTAATGAGAAAAAAGGCGTTCCGCTTCTGGATGCTAGAAGAAAACTGTGTAATTTGCCAAATTTGTATATTTGCATCATTCCATAAATTAACACATTTTCCCTTTCAATTAATAGGAGGGTATTAATTCTCCAGGGGTGGGGGCAGATTTATTTTCTATGTTACACAGACTCATCTCAATTCCCGGTGAAATATCTTTCAAGAATGCCATACGGGTCACCAGCTGCTGCAAGATTTTTCCCTTGCAGTCATTTTTTCCCCCCCTTTCTTTCTTCCTTCATTACATCCATTCCCTGTTCTCACTTTTAGAGGGTATACTGTCAATGATCTTTATGAACTTAACACTCTCACCACCCAAATTTTTCTTTTCCCAAAAGTGAATGCTTGTTCCCTAGTGTCTCCCCAAGTAGCATAGCTGATATTTTAATGGAATAATAGGGTAGGTAATGCACAGAAGAAGAACATTTGGCTGTTCACGTCTGTGCCAGTTCTCTGCAATAGGAATAGAAACAAAAAAAAAAAAAAAATTGCAAGGTGCTGGAATCCAAGGTAGACAAATAGGAGGCTGGACGAACACAGCCGGCCAGGCAACATCTGGACGAAAGGAGCAGTCAATATTTCAGGTATTACCCCCACATCCAGTCCTGAAGGGTAAGGGGAGTTGCAGATAAAGAGCAGGGGGAGAGGAATGGAGCAGAATGGTGGTGATAGGTGGACATCAGTAGTAGGTGGATACTGGTAGTGGGTAACTACTACTGATGTCCACCTATCACCACCATTCAGCTCCACTCCCCTCCCCCTGCTCTTTATCTGCAACTCCACTCACCCCCACATCCAGTCCTGAAGAAGGGTAATACCTAAAACATTGACTGCTTCTTTCCTCCAGATGTTGCCTCGCTTGCTGTGTTCTTCCAGCCTCCTGTTTGTCTACCCGTGCAATAGGATCACAGCTAGTCTCTCTCAGTTATTCTTTCCCCGCATCTTTTTTCACCCTCCTCAGATAATTCTCCAACTCCTTCTGAAAGCCATGGTGGAAGCAGATTCATTCATTCTCTCAGACAATGCATTACAGATCTTGACCACTCACTGCATTATTCTTCATCTCACCATTTTGTTTGTCAGAAACCTTAAATCAGAGACCTTTATTTCCTTACTGACTGTTCGAACAATGAGTAGAGATTTGTCATTTTTACTCTGTCTAGGTGTCTCTATTTGCAGCACCCCTATCAAATCTCCTCTAAATGGACAACAGCACCAGCTTCTCCAATCTGTCCAGCTAGCTGAAGTCACTCATTCCAAGACCAATTCATCCTTCCTAAAATATTATGCCCAGAAATGAATACAATATTCCCGGGAGGCTGAAACAGTGTTTTATTAAGATTCATCACAAATTCTTTCTTTTGTATTCTTTGCCTCCGTTGATAAGAATCAGGATCATATCACCTACAGTAATCTGCGAACATATACTCAGGCCTCTGCTAATGCACCTTTTTTAGAATTATATTCTTTCTTTCATATCAGCTCTCCTCATTCTTCCTAATAAAATGAATTACTACTTACTTCTCTGCATTAATATGTCAAATGTCCACCTATTGCTCCAACTCAAATCTCCCTGAAGTCTATAACTATTTATCAGCTTACAACACAATTTAATTTCGCAAATTTTGAAACTGTGCCCAGCACACACAAGCCAAGAAATTATACAGATCAGGAGAAACAGTGGTTCTAGTACCACCTTCTGGAGGGCACCACTACATGTCTTCCTCAAGCAAACAGGCCAACAAACCAACTGCACACTACTATTTTGTTTCCTGTCATGGTTTATGGTGCAGATTAACACCAACAGCAAAGGTTCAATTCCTGCAGTGGATGAGGTCATCACAAAGGACTCTCCAACTCAACCTCTGCTCTCACCTGAGGCGTGGTGACTCTCAGGTTAAACAAACACCAGTTGTCTCTCTCTAATGAGACGACAGTCCTACAGTCTGCTAAGGCTATGGCCACATTACCCATTATGTTTCTTGTCACTCAGACAACTTCATACCAACACTATCAGTAGCTCTTTTGGTCTGAGGACCTCAAGTTTGTTGTCGAACCTTTAATGTAGGTGCTATCCTTATTGGTGTCAGTTTTCAGTGACCGTCCACTGCGACATACCCTCAAGGAGATTGTTAATCCAACTGCAGCACTGCAGCCCATTGTGGAAATGGGCACCTCAGGCACTCATCTACCTGCCACCTCCATCTAGGTCACCTCAGTCGGACGGCTTGCTGTCATTGCTGGGAAACAGGACCTCCTCCCTTTCCTAGATGGTGCGGAGGAAAACTTACACTGAACCATGGGCTATTTTTTGCCTTGCTTGGGACAACTCAGGGAAGAGGGGAGTGGCAACTCAAAGGCCCATTGAGGCTCCTAGCTGGTGGTGAGTAAATAGCCAATCAGTCTCCTTTAAAATGGCACAAGGACCATCAACCCCAGAAGACATATGTGGCACAGGGACATTCTACCTGTCCATATCACAAAATTTACTGAACTGCTTGTGTATGCATATGGTTGGAAAGGTTGTAGCACATAGTGTTGTCGTCACTGGACTAGTCACCCAGAGACCAAGGTTAATATTCTGTGAAGATAGATTTAAACCCTTCAATGCCAGATAGTGAAATTTTAAGGAAATTAATAACTCCAGATCCAGAACAGTGTGGTTTGCTATTAAATGTCCTTTGAAATGGATTGACATGCCACTCGGTGATATCTAGCCATTACAAACCCTGATAAAAAGAATTGAACTAAGACAGACCACCCAACCAAGACACCAGAAACGACAACAACAATGCAGTCCTGTAAAACCTGAAAACCACATCTGCCAAAATTAGCACAACTGGAGTCGTCCATAGGTTATTCAAGCAATTGTGACATTCAATATCTCAGACACTATCACCACCATCCCTGGATGTGTCTTGCTCCACTGGCAGGACAGACACACCAGAGGCAGTGACACAGTGACAATCAGGAGGGATTTGCCTGGAGTGCCCTGAACATTGATTTCAGACCACATAAAGTCACATGAAATCAGGTCAAACATGAGCAAGGAAACTTTCTACTGATTACAAAGTACGCTCACCAACAGCCCCACTCACCCCACATAAAAAGGTGGCTATTCAGTACTCCATGTCAAACATTATTTGGGGTAAATACAGAGGGTGGAAAGAGCACAGAATGTACTCTGGGTAGAAAACGAAGTCACTCACTAACAGTGGCTCGGGAGCACTACCACATACTGAGCTGGCACATTTGGAAGGACAGAGGTTTGATTGGGCAGGCAGTAAGTGCTAAGGCGAACAACAGTGGTGGCCGGGGGTGGGGGGGGTGAGGTTGAGTGGAATAAATACTTGACCTCATCCAAACAAAATTTACCTGTGGCAGATGCATCTATCCATGGCAGCGTCAGTAGGAGTGGCCGTTGCACTCCTGGCGGACACAAAGTCCCACCTTCACATTCAGGATACACTCTCTTATGTTGTATAGCACAAACATTTACAGAAACTCACTATAGTGCATCCATCCGGCACTAAGGATCATCAGCAGAACTGTATTCAATCACAAAGCATAATGTTGTGGCCCAGTATATCACCACTGTACAGTTATTAACCAAGGCAAGAGATCAATTGTGGTTCAAAGAAGAGTTCGGCATGTATACCAACTCGATGAAGATATAACACAGGGCCAAGCAAATTGACATCATATACCAAGCAGTGAAAGCAGCATGTGATAGAGCTAAGCAACCCCAGAATCAGAGGATCAGATCTAAGTTTTGCAATTTTCCTACATCCAGTCATGAATGATGGCAGATAGTTAACAACTAAATGGAGGAGAACGCCCCACAGATATCCCCATTCTAAACAGGGGAACTCAGTCCATCATACACTCCCGCATGGAAGACTAATTGTACTGGTATGAGCCCATGGGTTCCAAGAAAATTTAGCAAATCCGACTGAGGGGCAGGAAACAGAGGGCAATGGGTAAGGATTGTTTTTCCAAATAGAAGTGTGTGCCTAGTGATTCCATAAGGGTCAGGGTAGGGTGCTTGCCATTTGTGGTTTATCATAGAATCCCTACAATACGGAAAGAGGCCATCTGGCCCCCACAGAGTTTGCACTAACCCTCCAAACAGCATCTCACCCAAACCCAAATTACTAGCCTTTTCCCCCCATAACCCTGCATTTACTATGACTAACCCACCAAACCTGCACATCCCTACACACTATGGGGACATTTACCATAGCCATCCACATAATCTGCATTTCTTTGGATTGAGAGAGGAAACTGGAGCACCCGTGAAAATCCATGCAGACATGGGCAGAATTTGCAAAGTCTACACAGACAGTCACCCAAGGCTGGAATCCAACCTGGGTCCCTGCCTTTGCGAGGCAGCAGTGTTAACCACTGAGCCACTGGCGCTGAATGCTTTCATATAAATGAAATACTGATCTTTAAGTTCACAGGCTGCACAAAAATTAGTGGAGTGATAAATAAGCGAAGAGGCTAGCCCTAGACTACGACAGGATACAGATGAGCTGGTCAGATTGGACTGAATTCCATTTGCCACAGATCAACCTGATAAATAGGAGGTAATGCACTTAGGCAGGACAAACAAGGCAAGGGAATACACAATGAATGGTAGGACCCTGGACCCACCGAGAATCAGTGGAAAAGGATCAGTTGCACCTTGGTGTGTATTTCCACCTGTCCCTTAAGGTATCAGAATAGGTGGATAAAGTGTTTAAAATACATGTTAATAACACCTATGTTACACATGCCTTTATTAGTCATGGCAGAGTTTAGTGGCAGGGAGGTTATGCTGGAACTACATAATACATTGATTAGGCCACAGCTAGAATACAATTTGCAATTCTGGAATCCACATTATAGGAGGGAGGTGATAGCACTAGGATGGGTGCAGTAGAGATTTAAATCAGGATATTGATTGGGCGGGAGAGTTTCAATTATGAAAAGACCTTGGACAGATTGATAACAGGAACTGCAGATGCTGCAGAATCCGAGATAACAAGGTGTAGAGCAGGATGAACACAGCAGGCCAAGCAGCATCATAGGAGCAGGAAAGCTTGACGTTTCGGGCCAAGACTCTACACCTTGTTATCTTGGACAGACTGATGATTGTTTTCCTTAGAACAGAGGTGATTTAGCAAGTACATGACTGAAGTGTATAAAATTATGGAGGGGCATAGATAAGGTAGACAGGAATAAACTATTCTCATTGATAGAGAGATCAATGATCAGGGGGCACAGATTTAAGATAAAAGGACAGGATGTTTAGAGGAGATGTGAGGAAATAAACTTTTTCACTCAGAGGCTGGAGGACATCTGGAACTCACCACCATTTATAGGTGGTAAAGGCAAACCCCCAATAACATTTAAGTATTATTGAGATGTACTTTTGTGATACCAGGGCAAACAAGGCCAGGGGCCAAGTGCTGGAAAATGGGATTAGAATAGTTAGGTGGTTGTTTTTGACAGGCGCATTCGCAATGAGCTGAGGGGCCATTTCCAGTGCTGTAGATATGTAGGACTCTAAGTCAGTGTAAAAGACAAGTCTGAAGAATTTACAAGTATCTTCATCCAGAAGTGTCAAGTGAATGACAATCCTGGCATCCTCGGAAGGTCTCAACATTATATATGCTCTTCTTCCACCTATTGGTGTCAATCCAAATGAGATCTTAAAAAATGACTTAAGGTACTGGATGCTGCAAAGGCTATCAAATTCCTGAAAATATTCTGGCAAAAGTACTGAAGGTTTGCATTCCAGGACTAGTTGTTCCCCACAGAACCTATTCCAGTACAGATACAACACTGCCATTTATTCAGTGATGTAGAATTTGCCCAGATCTGTCCTTAACGCAGAACAAAGAACAAATCTAAACCACCCAATTACCACTCATCTCTTTACTCTCAATCAAAATAATGATTGAAGATGCCCTTGGAAATACTATCAAGTTACAGTTGCTCAACAATAACCTGCTGACTGACACTCAGTTTGGATCCCACCAGGGTCACTGCAGGAGTTCCTCAGGATAGTGTCCTAAGGCCAATAATCTTCAACTGCTTCATCAGTTCCATTGTAAGATCAAGATGAAGATGTTCATTGATGACTGCACAATATTCAACGTCATTCATTATTCCTCAAAAACTGAAGCAGTCTGTGTCCAAATGCACAAGACCTGGACAACGATCAGACTTGGGCTGATAAGTGGCAAGCCATGACCATCTCCAACAAAACAGAATGTAACCAACACCCCTTGACATTTAATAGCATTACCATCCCTGAATCCCCAAATATTAAAATCCTGGGGGTGATCCTTGAATAGAAACCAAACTTGGAGGTCAGAGACTGGAAATGTTGTTGAGAGTATTTTACCTCCTGAGCTCTCAAAGCCTGTTCACCATCTACAAGGCACAGTCAGGAGCGTGATGGAATACCACCCATTTGCCGAGAGGGTTGCTGCTCCAATAACACTGGTAATTTTTGGCCAATCCCAATAACACTGAACTAGCTTCACACCATCCAGGTCAAAGCAGTGCACTTAATTGTCACCCCAATTAACAAGTCCATTATTCATTCCCTTCGCTGATGTAAAGTGTGTACCATTGTCAAGATCTACAGCAAGAAATTTCCAAGGCTCTTTAGAAAACACCTTTCAAATGTACAATCTCTACCACCCAGAAGGACGAGGCAAGTAAATACAAGGGGACACCATCACCTCCAAGCCACATACCTGGACTTGGAATTCTACCACTGTTCCTTCACTGTTGCTGGGTGAAAATCCTGGAACACCTTGGCAAAAAGCACTGTAGTTGCGCCTACACCTCATGGACTGCAGCAGTTCAAGAGGGCAGCTCATGACAATCTTCTCAAGGGCAAGTAGAATTAGGCAATCAATGTTAACCTAGCCAACAATGACATATTCCATAAATGAATAAATTTTAACAAGATATCATGAGCTGACAACCACAATCATGTGAGACAAGCTGACCCATCCCCAGCCCAAATGATATGCACTTCTACACCTGATGTCACTGTATATTCCATAATGAAAGATACACCCTATATTGCAATAATCGTCCAGATATATCCAGGTAGTTGAATGTTTATTAACTCTAATTGTCTTATCAGTGAGCATTCTAGTTGACCTATGGGTTGGATTGCAAATGAGTTTCACAGCCGAGTATGGATCCCTGCATAAACAAACAGGGAGAAATATATTTTATCATTAAAAAAATGCCTTCAACTTGTGCAGGCACAGGCAGTGGGAGGACTGTAGCAACCAGAAAAGCAAGCAGACTTTCATAATACACTTCTGGTCATTGGCTGCATTATCAATGCGCAACTGGAATGTAATGTAAACGCAAAGCGATGAAAAGGAGACCAAAAATCACACCAACTGTTACCATTTTTAAGAGAAGCAAACATGACTTGATTCACAAAACTGAATGCAATCCAACTTTCACTCATTACTATAAATTGGTGAAGCTGTGCATTCTGAATTGGTGTTGGCACAACTTCGAGCTGCCTTGGCCATTGTCAATTCAGAATTATTTGGGCCAGAGCCAATAGAATCTGAAACATTGCTCATATCCTGACAGCCCACTCCCAAAAATTACCAGCCAATGAATTGTTCCTCCTACCAGCTGCACAGCCCTCCCTCTGTTCCACCCTTTGAATCACTTGCATAATCGTTGCCATCTGCTCTCTCCGCTCTAATTGAAACCTTCCAAACTAATGAAATAAAAACTATTCGTGCACTCTCATCTTAGCAATAGCCACACAAATATCAGACTTTACACACAGTTTGTGCAATTCAGTTTTAGAAAAATAAAAACTTATAAGAAACTGGAATACAGCAACAATTTAAACCATGCAATTCGCACCCTCCACAATTCAGATTAAAGTTATAGAAACACATTTTACCATTTCTCCAGTATGTGAGGATTTGATTACCTAAAATTTGAGATCACATAGGATTCAGAACTATTCTAATACTACTTAATTCGGCTGAAACCAAAATTAAGTGTGCTATTTTGATCTGAAATATCAGATAAACATATGCTTATATCAAACACACAGCATGTTGCTCTGTCACCTTGAAGGCACAGCCAAATTAGTATATAGATGTTAGCTACATCAGAGATGCACTGGTCTTGATGTTAACTAGGAGGGGTGAGTTTGCAACACACAGGAGGGAAACCCACTAGCGCCCCACCACTCTATGCCAATACTAACATTCCAACCTATGGGAAGAATCAAGCGTGAAAAATGGATCATTTGGATATCAAGGCCTCACTTAACTATTCAAGAACAGTTTTCCTGCCAAAGACTGGCAGGACCGAAGTCAGGGCGAATGGGTAGGAGTTGGAAATCTTGGTCATTTAGTTAGTTTGTGCTACTTGCTATGATTTGACTCGTGTTTTATACGCACGGGTCTCTTCAACTCTCAACATCAAAATCAACTTGTGGCACTGATAACATCATTGGGCCATGACATTTGAATGTACAGTAGGCTCCCACCTGTCTGGAATGGAAGCTTTAGCCACCTTAAATGTCAGTGAAGCCAAGATGGTGACTGACAGGAAATCAGAACGAAAAAAAGAAGTTGCTGGAAAAGTTCAGCAGGTCTGGCAGCATCTGTGAAGAAAAAAAAACATCAGAGTTAATGTTTCGGGTCTGGTGACCCATCTGTTCTGGCAACATCTTTCTTACAGAGGGAGACCAGAACTGAACTCAATATTCCAAAGTGTAGTCTAACCAATGTCCTATACAGCCGCAACATGACCTCCCAACTCCTATTCTCAATGCATTAACCATTAAAGCCAAGAATACCAAATGCCTTCTTCACTATCCTGTCTACCTGCAACTCCATTTTCAAGGAACTATGAACATGCACCCCAAGGTCTCTGTTCCACAACACCCTTCAGGATGTTACCATTAAATGTATATGCCCTGCCCTGATTTGACTTTCCAAAATACTGCATTGCACATTTATTTAAATTAAACTCCATCTGCCACTCCATGGACCATTGGCCCATCTGCTCAAGGTCCTGTTATACTCAGATAACCACCTTTGCTGTCTACTATACCACCAATTTTGGTGTCATCTGCAAACTTACTAACCATATCTCCTATATTCACAAGCAGATCATTTATATAAATGACAGAAGGCAGTGGACGCAGCACTGATCCTTGTGGCACACTGCTGGTCACAGGCCTCCAGTATGAAAAGCAACCCTGCACCACCACCCTCTGCACCAATGGAGCAAATGCACTGATTAAGCTTCCAATCTTAAGCCAGACAAGTATGTAAAAGATTGCAGCCAATTGAAAGCTACATGATCCAGGATGAATACAAATCACTAAGCAGTTGAGTCCAAGCCTATTTACGTTCTAAATCGGCTTGATGCATGCCATAGTTTTACAACCTGGTGTGAGATTCAGGATTCTGATCTTACAGCTTCATAGCATTAACCTAATTTGCTTACACAAGAACTACACTGTATAACAAATGCCGTATTACTAGAATTCACTTTTGAAACAGACACTGGCAAGAAACTCATCTGGGTTTAGCAATACCACTGCTAAACAGCACAATAAATAACAAGGTCTTCTTGATCGAAAACAAGACAAGTGTTTACACAGATATCATCATGCAAGTATCAAAACAGATGCTGCTCTCCCTTTCAGCTATTACACTGTAGCCTACTGGAGGTATATAGTGGTGAGGATAGCCAACGAACAGCAGAAGTCTACTTGGTTGGACAGATTTCTTTATTTTTTCTAATTATAGTAATATCTAATAGTTTAATCCAGCCTTAATGTTTGAACCAGTGCAAGCAGAGTGAAATAGAATGTTTCAGTCATATTGTGAACATGGTGGTACAACCAGTGTTTTAAACAAACTCCAATTGAATGAAATATGCAATGAATGACTAGTTGGCATATGGCAAGCCTCCTAGAGTAACGAAAGCTTTAAATTCCTAATATATTTCGGGCAAAATGTAGCATTTCTTTTATGTTGGCTGCAATATTCAAGGCAGGGACTTTGATTAATTACCATTTTGCATTTCTTGGAAAAAACATATGCTCAGTTAAACATGGCATGCTGGTTTGTTCATGGGTTGCAGAGCATTTACCCTGTACATTTTACTTCGAGTTTGCTTTCCTGATAGTATTAATAAAATCATTTGAAAGTCACTTACTTCAAAAAAAAAGTTCCTCACAGCTAAATTAAGTTATGGCAATATTCCCAAAATATATACAAGGTTCTTTCCCCAAGTTCTTTGTGAGTATTTAAGTAGAAGGGTCTTAATTAATCGAGTACTTAATAATAAAACAGGCAAGCAGGCAGTATTACTGACTGCAGGAACTTCAGCTCTGGGTTTCAGAACTCGACTGATGGCTGTGATGCATCGTGCAGCCACAAGGCTAAGAAGTATTTTTTTAAATTCACAATTGGGATGTGAGCATTAAACTTGGACACAATCAAGGCATAGTCCCTCAAAAGGGAAATGGAGGGAAACAGAGGAAAACAAGTCCAGAAATTCCTAGATGGAAAGGGACATTCAAATTAAGATTAGGGAGACAAACTGTACGCATGATAGATGTCAAGTCGAAAATACAACTGAGAACCAAGCTAAGTAAAAACTATGTTCACAAGGAAGGTGCAAAAGCAAATAAGAGAAGCAAAGAATTATGTTAACTGCCTATCTGTTATCATAAAGAGGAAATCCCAAAGTCTTCTTTAGGCACGTTTCAATAAAAAAAAAAATCAGTCGTGGGACGTGGTGTCAATGCCTGGACAGTATTTATTGCCCATCTCTAGCTGCCCTCCATAAGATAGTGGCAAGCTTTCTTCTTGAACCATCCAGTCCATGTTCTCAGGGAGGAACCTCCAAGATTTTGATCCAGTGACAGCAAAAGAATGGCAATACAGTTCCAAGTCAGGATAGTGAGTGACTTGGAGGGGAACTTGCAGGTGATGGCAGTGCCACGGATCTGCCGTCCTTATCCTTCCAGATGAAAATGGTCATGGGTTTAAGAAGGTGCTAGCTAAGACCATTTGGTGAATTCTGCAGTGCACCTTGTAAATAGTACATACTGTTGCCACAGAAATCAGTGATGGAGCGCGTAGATATTTGTGGATGCGGTGACAATCAAGAGGGCTGCTTTGTCCTGGATGGTCTCAATCTTCCTGAGTGTTGTTGGAGCTGCACTCATCCAGGCAAGTGGGGAGTATTCCATCACCCTCCTGATTTTTGTCTTGTAGATTGTGGACAGGCTTTGAAGAGTCAGGAGGCAAGTTCCTCGCATAGTATTCCTAACCTCTGACTTACTTTTATAGCCACCATGTTTCTATAAATATGTAAATTGTAAAAGAGTGGCGAAGGTAAACATTGGTCCTATAGAGGATGAGAAGGCCAATTTAATAACTGGGAATGAGGAAATAGCCGAGACATTAAACAGTTATTTCATGTCGGTCTTCACAGTAGAAGACACAAATAACATGCCGAAAACTAACGGCAAGAAGGTTATAGCAGGCAAGGACCTAGAAACTGTCATTATCACTAAGGAGGCAGTGCTGGGCAAGCTAATGGGGCTAAAGGTAGACAAGTCTCCTGGCCCTGATGAAATGCATCCCAGGGTACTAAAAGAGGTGATGGCGGAAATAGCAAATGCACTAGTAATTATTTACCTAAATTCGCTGGACACTTGGGTGGTTCCGGCAGATTGGAAAACAGCCAATGTGACGCCACTGTTTAAAAAAGGAAGTCGACAAAACGTAGGTAACTATAGGCCAGTTAGCTTAACTTCGGTAGTGGTGAAAATGCTTGAATCTATCATTAAGGAAGAAATAGCAAGACATCTGGATATAAATCGTCTCATTGGAAACACCCAGCATGGGTTCATGAAGGGTAGGTCATGTTTAACTAATGTGGTGGAATTCTTTGAGGACATTACTTGCATGGTGGACAATGGGGAACCTGTGGATGTGGTGTATCTGGATTTCCAGAAGGCATTTGACAAGGTGCCACACCACAGGCTGCTACATGTAGGAAGCAAAGAGTAGGGGTAAATGGGTGTTTTACTGGTTGGTGGTCAGTGGCCAGTGGTGTGCCTCAGGGATCAGTGTTGGGACCGTAATTGTTTACAATTTACATAGATGATTTGGAGCTGGGGACTAAGTGTGGTGTGTCAAAATTTGCAGACGACACTAAAGTGAATGGTAGAGCAAAGTGTGCAGAAGACACTGAAAGTATGCAGAGGGATATAGATAGTCTCAGTGAGTGGGAAAAGGTCTGGTGGATGGAGTACAATGTTGATAAGTGTGAGGTCATCTGTTTTGGTAGGAATAACGACAAAATGGACTCTGTTTTAAATAGTAAAAAATTGCAACAAGCTGCTGTGCAGAGGGACTTGGGTGTCCTTGTGCATGAATCGCTAAAAGTAGGATCGCAGGTGCAGCAGGTAATTAAGAAGACAAATGGAATTTTGTCTGCCCTTGCTATAGGGATAGAGTTTAAAAAAGGGAGGCTAAGCTGCAACTGTATAGGGTCCTGGTGAGGCCACACCTGGAGTACTGTGTGCAGTTTTGGTCTCCTTACTTGAGAAGAGATATACTAGCACTGGAGAGGGTGCAGAGGAGATTCACTCGGTTGATTCCAGAGTTGAGAGGGTTGGATTATGAGGAGACACTGAGTAGACTGGGATTATACTCATTGGAATTCAGAAGAATGAGGGGAGATCTTATAGAAACATATAAGATTATGAAGGGAATGGATAAGGTGGAGGCAGGGAGTTTTTTTTTTGCTAGCAGGTGAAACTAGGATTAAAGGGCATCGCCTCAAAATAAAGGGAAGCAGATGTAGGACCGAGGTCAGGAGGAACTTCTTCACCCAAAGGGTTGTGAATCTGTGGAATTCCCTGCCCAGTGAAGTGATTGAAGCTACCTTGTTGAATGTGTTTAAGGCAAGGCTAGATACATTTTTGAACAGTAAAGGAATTAAGGGTTACGGTGAGTGGGCGGGTAAGTGGAGCTGCGGCTCAAAAAGATCAGCCATGATCTTATTAAATGGGAAGGCAGGCTCAAGGGGCCAGATAGCCTACTCCTGCACCTAGTTCTTACGTTCTTATGTGTTTCCATGACGAGTCCAGTTGAGTTTCTGCTGAATGGTGACCCCAAAATGTTGATAGTGGGAGATTCACTGATAAAAAACACCACTGAATGTCAAAAAGCAGTGGTTAGATTCTCTCTCATTGGAGATGGTCTTTGCCTGGCATTTGCGTAGCACGAATATGTTACTCGCCACTTGTCAGCTCAAGCCGGGATCTTGTCCAGACCTTGTTGCTTTTGAACACAGACTGCTTCAGTATCTGAGCATTCACAAATTGTGCAATCATCAGCAAACATCACCATTTCTGACCTTATGATCGTGGGAAGGTCATCGCTGAAGCAGCTGAAGACGGTTGGGCTTAGGACACTACCCTGAGGAACTACTGCAGCAACGTCCTGGAGCCGAGATGACTGACCTCCAATAACCACAAACATATTCCTGTGCGCAAGGTATATGACCACAACCAGCCAAGAGTTTGCCTGGTGACCCTCCGGACAGAAGCCCACCCAGACCCAGTCCCCTATCCTATATCCTTGTAACCCTGCATTTCCCATGGCTAACCCACATCGCCTGCACATCTCTGGATGCTATGGACAATTTAGCATGGCCAATCCACCTAATCTGCACGTCTCTGGACTTTGGGAACCAGAGCATCAGGAGAAAACCCACGCAAACACGGGAACAATGTGCAAACTCCACATAGACAGACAGTTGCCCGAGGGTGGAATTGAACACGGGTCCCTGGCGCTATAAAGGCAGTGGTGCTAACCACTGAGCCGCTGTGCTGGCCAACAGGCAAGGTTTAAAAGGGATATGGGCTATAAATGCAGGCAAATGGGACTAATTTAGTTTGGGGAAAATTGGGCGGCATGGAAGAGTTAGATTAAAGGGTCTGTTTCCGTTCCGTGTGACCTAAAATTGTGGTGTTCGATTTTTCAAACTACTCTACATTAGAAAAAAAATAATTAATGTGTGATTTTTGAGAAACAAAACAAACATAACTATCTAGGAAAATATTTTCAAGCCTAAGCTTTTCTTTTTCTGTTTTGAACAAATGGATACAAACTATCAGCAAATCACTAGTAAAATGTATCAGCATGATGTAGACAACAACATTAAGTGTATGCCATCTTGCAAAAAAAAACAGATGGAATATTCTGAAATAAACATGGTGTCCAATAATAGCTTTGACACTTTTACAGTTGCTAATGTATTTATAGATTAAAACTAATATTATTTATAGGTTAAAATTAATTTTACTTATTTATACCTGCCTCGTATAATCACTTTATTATACCATTGTTTCTTTAACCATAAATCTGCATGATAAACACCCTTACATATTACTTATGTTGAAGAAAAGCTAGTTCACTCTAGGTTATAAAATCCCAAAGTTATACTGTGGGAAAAAATGTGACATCAACATTATCAACATTAGCAGCTCAATATTGAGCAGCTTTCAAAAATAACGTCTTGTTGCTGCCCAATACCATAAATGTTGCAAATTTTTAAAATTGTGGTTAGATTACTCTAACATCTTGATCTTTGATGTTTATAATTAAAGTAAGTTGCTTGAGGAAATCTTCAATAGAATGGATATATGCGTTCCTGCTATTTAAAACATTGCAATATTTGAAAATGCACTAATTTTGTGCAAAGAGAAGTCTACAATGCTGCGAAATTGCTTGGTGATTTGCATTGATCCAACAGCTGGTCTTAAGCAGGTTCAATATAGAAACATAACAGGACAACAGATTTCAGCGATGTTATTGCACACCTCCGCAACAGATGGGACTTGTACCCAGGCCTCCTGGGTCAGCGGTAGGGATTACTGCTGCACCACAAGAGCTCTCTCTTAAATGCTTGGGCCTTTCGGTGGTTTACCCAAAATTGTATTGTCCAGTTCCTGACTTCTGTCAAACCCTAACTCTTTGACTAAGCTTTCCACTTAATGGCTCCGTTTACATTCAGGACGGCTCTCCCTTACGTGCCACTGTTTGCAAAGTGTTTTAGTATTTCTTTTTATATTAAAAACCATGTTATAGATGCAACATCTTGATCCAATGATGTGAAATTGCAGCTAATTTTCTTGACTTGTTCTTATTATTTAAAATTTACCGAGGCAAAAACCATTTTGAAACTTTCTGGTCCCGAATTCCTGCTACATAACTTGTACAGCGGATGTATTTTCTGCACCTCAGATAAAGGAATTATTTCTGCAAAACGATATTACTGATAATCATATTAGAAAGTAGGACACATGGCAACAGTTATTGGACAGAGTCTGTGCAATTTTTCAGTGACAGGAGTTTTGTTTTGTCTATTACCACGTCTACAACTCAAAATCCTTGCTTTTTTTGAAAAAGCTGGAGTTTTGTAAACCATTTAGTCACAGCAACAACAGCTGATGTTACTGGCTTTTGAAAACAACTGCAGTCAATGACATAAATTACATAAAGTACTTGAGAGAAAATAAAGAAATGGAACCAACTCTAAAACATATGAAAATCGACAAAATATGTGTGGATTTCAAAGACACAAACAAAAATTGAAAGACGTGTTAGAAAAATCAAGAAGCTTGTTGACTCAAGATTTAAAACAGATAAATTGGCAATTATTCATGTTAAATAAATGTTATTTTTTTTTCTTTCATTCTTGAAGCTGAACTGGTGATGTACTGCAAGTCTTAAACTATTTTTAGAACATTTATGTTTTCCACACGATGAAATCACAGATTTTAAAGGTTGATTACTCAATATTACAAAATATTACTGATATAAATAACAAGCATTTCCTAGCCTATGTGATAAAAATAAATAAAGCACATGATAAGCTAAGTGATGATTTATGTGTTGCCCCTTAAGATTCTCCATGTTATTTTCTTGTTAAAGATGATGTACGTAAGAAAGGTCATGGGAACATGTGGAATGATATCACTTTAAGAAAATATTTTGCCACAATATAGATGTTCTGCTGAGATGTTTCAGAGAGAAAACAGAAGACAGACAGACAGACAGACAGACAATTTATCCACACACTAATCATATTCTGAGGTACTGACACATATTGACACTAGTTCACTTTAGATTATCCTTTCTGAAAGCTGCACACAAAGCAAGTCTGGAAGGAAATTCCAGCTGAGACAACATCATATGTACCACCTACAGGACCTGGTATGAGGTCTGGAGCAAAAAAATGCAAATAAAAGTTGTCTTTTAATCAAATGGGTGGTGAAGCACAGATGTCAAACTGCTCATATAACCAGAAGAAGCAAGCCGATAATGGCTTAACCCGAAAAGGTTGAAGAGCAAGGCAAGCATACGTGTGTAAATCAAAGACGCCTCAGATGCATTGCTCTCTTTCATGCATGCTTTCCCATGTATCACATTATTATTGCCGCAGCGACTCAGACCTGTGTCAGCTCCAGCATTTGATATCCTTTCATGCAACTCATGGTACCATTTTGGAGCTGTAGACTATCAATTAATTTTGTAACAATTTCAATACATTTCCCTAAAGCTTTGTAGTTCTTTAATCCAAAAGGCAAATGATATTCAGGACTCTGAGTACTTACATCAGAGAGATTTAAAATTTTTTCTTGGCCAGCCGTTGGCAATTTCCCATCAAAAACTAGCAAGCTAACCACCATTAGATTAAAGGTTATATTCTAAATTAATATTATGTAATATATTTATTAATTTCCAAATATAGTGATTCAGGCTATAATTGCCTCATCACTAATATTACCCTTCTGACTGGATTCAAGAGAGGTGATTTTCCAAAACATGTATCCTTGAAATGGAACCTCACAAGCAACTCTCTGGCATAATGGAGTTTAGAAAACCATTGACAAAGTGCCACTCATTTCCCAGGTGCAGACAATAACCTCCCATTTGCCGGCATGCACAAGGCTACTAAACTGAATACTCGGGACTGGGTGGGTTCAGTTGCCTGGAAAATTCTGGGAAAAAGTTGGAAGGGCAGGTGTGCTCAGCAGAAGCTATTAGAGTCACCAGAATAAGTAATAGGACAGAGTGTATGGAAAAAAGTCATGAATCTAACTTCAGGCACAGTAGATGAGGGGACAACTTTGGGAAGGGAGATAATCAACACAGGACTGAAGGATTGTACTTAAATGCATGAAGTATACAAAACAATGTAAAGGATTTTGTTGCGCATACTGGAATTGGCAGTTACATTGTTGTTGCAAGAGGATCAGGATTGGGAGCTAAATATCCAAGGATAAACATCCTATCAAGAAGACAGGGGTTTGGGGCGGTGGAGGCAGGGGGGAAAGAGGTTGGAAAGATAGGTACGCCTTGTTAGTAAGAAATGAAATTTATATTGTTTTGTGCTATCAATTGGAGTTCGAAGGTATAGAATCTCTGTGGGTAGAGTTCAGGAAGCACAAAAAGTTAAAAAAAAGACCCTGGAGAGTTGCATACAGGTCTCCTCGCAGTAGTCAGGATGTGGGAAAGTAAATAAATCATGGGATGAGAAAAAAGGCACGTGAGGAAAGCACTATTACAATAATCATGAGGGACTTCTTTATGCAGATGGACTGGGAAAAACAGGTTGGTCGCAGATTTCAAGAAAAGGAGTTCATGGACTGTCTACAAGATGGTTTTCTGGAGCAGCTTGTGCTCGAGCCCATGAGGGGACAGGCAATTCTGGATCTGACGATGTGTAATGAGGCAAACCTGATTACTGAGCTCAAGGCGAAAGAACCACTAGGGGGCAGTGACCATAATATAATAGAATTCACCCTGCAGTTTGAGATGGAGAAGCTGGAATCAGATGTAACAATGTTACAATAGAGTAAAGGCAACAAGAAAGACATGGGGAAGAGATGGTCAGAGATGACTGGAAGTGAAGCACTGAGAAGATGGTGAAGCTGCAATGGCAGGAGCTTCTTGGAGTAATCTGGGAGGCATAGCAGAAATTCATCCCAAACAAGAAGAAACATACTAAGGGGAGCATGAGGCAACCATGGCTAACAAGGGAAGTCAGAGACAGCACGAAAACAAAAGGAAAAGCATGGCGGTGAAAATTAGCAGGAAGCCTTTAAGAAACAGAGGATAACTAAAAAAAGCAATAATTGGGGAAAAGATGAAATAGAAGGGTAAACTAACGAGTAATATGAAAAAAAAACTGCAAGATCTTTTTTAAAGATATCTAAAAGAGAGAGGCAAGCGTGGACATTGGACTGCTGGAAAATAAGGCTGGAGTATCTAGTAATGAGGAACAAAGAACTGGCGCACAAATCAAATAGGTACTTTCCAAGAGTTTTCACAGTGAAAGATACCAGCAGTATACCAAAACTTTAAGAGTCGGGGGGAAGATGTGAGTATACTGGCTATCACTAAGGAGATGATGATGGGGATGTGGAAAGGTCTGAAGGTGGATAAATCACCTGGATCAAATGGAGCGTACCCCAGAGTTCTGAAGGAGATAGCTGAGGAGATTGTCGAGGCATTGATTGTGATCTTTCAAGAATCACAAGGGTCAGGGAAAGTGCCAGAGGACTGGAAAATGGTTAATCTAACACCCTTTAAAAAAGGAGGAAGGGAGGGAGGCAGAAGGCTATAGGCCAGTTAGCCATTGGTAAGATTTGAGAGTCCAGATTAGGTTGCAGAGTACTTAGAAGGAAATTAGGGCTCAGTCTGTCAAGGGGAGGTCACAGTTGACAAATCTATCAGAATTCTTTCAGGGAGTAGCGAGGGAGTTAGACAAAAAGACAGCCAGTGGACACGATTATGTGGATTTCCAGAAGGTCTTTGACAAGGTGCTGCACAGGAGACTGCTTAAAAAAAAAAGTAAGAGCCCCATGCTGTTCAGGGAAAGGAACTGGAATGAATAAAGGGTTGACTGACTGGCAGAAGGAAGAGATAAGGGCTAAAAGGGGTCTTTTTCAGGAGACAGCTGATGATTAGTGGAGTTCTGCTGGAGTCAGTGTTGGAATCACAACTACTCACGTTATATATTCATGACATGCACGGAGGAACTGAGGGCATTCCTGCTAACTTTGCAGATGACAAAACAATAAGTAGAAGGGCAGGTAGTGGTGACGAAGCAGGGGCACCACAGAAGGACTTGGACAGACTAGGAAAGTGGGCAAAGAAGTGGTAGATAGAATAAAATGTGGGAAAGTATAAGATAATGCACTTTGGTTAGGACGAAGGGAAGTGTAGACTATTTTCTAAACAGAAAAGACTTTGGAAATCTGAAACACAAAGGGACTTGGAAGTCCTAGTTCAGGATTCTTTTAAAGGTTAACATGCAGGCTCACTTAGCTGTTAGAAGGCAAATGTTTAGCATTTGTTTCAAGAAGCCTAGAATACAAGAACAAGAGTATATTGCTGAGGCTGTATAGGCACTGGTCAGAACATATTTGGAATATTACGTGCAATTTTAGGTCCTATATCCAAGGAAGGATGTGCTAGTGTTGGAGAGAGTCCAGAAGGAGGTTTACAAGAATCATCCCAGGAATGAAGGGCTTGTCATTCGAGGAGTGGTTGAGGACTCTGGGTTTTGACTCAAGAGAGTTTATAAGGACGAGGGGAATCTGATGAAAACTTACAAAATGCTGAGAGGCCTGGATAGACTGGACATGGAGAAGTTTCCATGAGGAGGAGATACTAGGACTGGAGGGCACAGCTTCAGAGTGAAGGGGCAAGCCTTTAGAACTGAGATGAGGAGGAATTTCTTCAGCCAGAGGTTGGTTACTCTGTAGAGCTTATTGCCGCACAGGGCTGCTGAAGCCAACTCATCGAGTGTATTTAAGACCAAAATAGACAGTTTCATGTCTGGTAAGGGGATCAGGGTTATGGGGAGATGGCAGGAGAATAGTATTGAAAAACATATCGGCTATTATCAAATGATAGAGTAGACTTGATGGGCCGAAAGGCCTAATTTTGTCCGTCTGTCTTATGGCTCAAAAGGAGGAAATGTCTTATGAGCAAAGGCTGAACGGATTGGACTCTATTCACTGGAATTTAGAGTGCAAGGCGACCTTGTTGAGACATACAGAATTCTTAAGAAGCTTGACAGGGTAAATGCTGGCAGGCTATTTCCCCTCATGGGACAGTCAAGGCCGAGAGGGCATAGTCTCAGAATAAAAGGGTGCCAACTTAAGACTGAAATGAGGAGGAATTTCTTTTCTCAGAGGGTTCAGTGTCTTTGGAACTCCTTACTGCAGAGAGCTTTGGGAGCAGTATCCTTGTGTATATTTAAAGCCGAGATTGTTTCTCCTACTGATCGAGAATCAATCTAAGAGCTGTGGGGAAAATGCAGGGAAGTGGACCTGAGGAGAGTCAGATCAGCCAGGATCCTACTGAATGGTGAATCTGGCTCCAGGGCCTACTCCTGTTTCTGTCTTATGACAACAGTGGCCTTGGCTCAATTGTTTGCACTTGCACTTTTAAGTTAAAGCTATCAGTTCACACCTCATTTCAAAGACTTGAACGCGACATTACTAACGTAGAAACTTACTAATTCAACGCCCCACACACACAGAGTCATCTATGTCATTTTTATTCATGGCAAATAATAGAGACAAATAATATGCCACTGGACACTGGCTTCCAGTCACTAAAGCAGCCTTCTATCAAACGCCTTCTGTCTCCTACAACTAAGACAATTTTGAGTTAATGGTTTAGACCTAAGCCATTTGGTACATTGACTCTTTGGAGGCAGAAGTAAAACTGCAACACCTCGTTGTTATTTAGAAGCTTAAGAAATTACTTGGGAATTAATTAACTGAATGGTCCAAATTCCTGATTTCTAAATATTACTTAGTAATGTGCAGTGCCCAACTACTCCCTATTTAGTGGAAATCCAATATACAATGCTTCCTCTAATGTTATTGGAACTATATGCACAATCTTCATCTCTAAAATTAAAAAGGACATGGAAAATCCTAAAAAGTACAAACAGGTCATGTCTCAAGCACAATCATCCCGCAGCCAACGCCAGTGAAAACAAAATTAGCATTTTGCAATTATTAACTATTTTAATAGTTCTATTATCAGTGACCAAATGGAATAATAAATGCCACATACAAACATGCAACCGCAGCACACACTCCACTGGTAAAATTCAAAGCAAAAATAATTATTCCCACATCCAATGTGGAAGCTGATTAGAATAGTAAAAGTCTAGAGGTCAATAACATGGACAGGCGTTTCAGCAGCAGCACTTTGAAACAGCAACAAACATAGGTGAGACTACATGACGTGCATTGTGACAAATCAGAAGCACACAAGGGTTCAAGACAGGCTGCAGTGAGTTTAAGAGGTGTGTTGTTAGAACATTTGTGAAAATACTTTTGGATGATATTGACAAATGGAGCCAAAAATTGATTTGTGGGGGGGCACCAGTGGTAATACTGGCAGGAAGATTTGGTATTACAGGAATTCCCAGACTCTGACTGAACATAAAGGCAATGGAATTATGCAAAGGCAGTCCCATCCAGCTAACTGATGAAGGCATTGGAGTAAGAGGATGTGGTCAATTTGTCAGAAAAGTTATAAAGATGAGCAAGGATGGTTCTCCACATTCATACTCAAGAGATTGTGACTAATTATTTTGATAATGGCTGGTAGGGTGTTTCTATTGAATTTCTTTACTCACATCAGGCAAAGATAACCAATACAAAGCTTACTAATGCACTCAGAGCAACAGTGGCAAGATAAGAAGTAAAGGCAACACCACCAGTGATTAATTGTAATGCTCATGCACATCCAACTCTAATATTCTGAACATCCCAAATATGGAACAAATGTCTAAAATAGTTTTTGAAGGAATTTATTAAAATGTTATGTGTTGACAGCTACATTGTGCTTATGATATCTGTATGCGTATCGGTTTGTGCAAAAAAAAAAAAAAAAAAAAATCACAGGATAACCACATTTTGATACAGCTAAGGAAAAATCAATCTACTGGACTAGCCTGACTTTACTGTAAGACATAGCAGTTGCAGGAACAAACAGCATTAAATATTCTTCTTGGATCAGGAAGAATGCAGGCCAAGAAAATGTACATTCATTATCCAATTCAAGGTAGAAGTAATCTGAAATTTAACTGTTTTATTCTGTGAAACCAGCAAAATATATCTAATTAAGTGACAACTGAAGCAAGCTATTTTAAGTAGTCTTCAAATTATGACATGACATGTTGTTTGTATCACATATCAGCAAAAATAATTAGCCAAAGTGATCTAACAAATAGTATTTGTCACCCAGCAAAGTGCTATAGCAACAAACCTCTAATGGTTCTACCGTTAATGAAACAACAATTCCACTGTTGTTTGCATGCAATTTTAAATGGACATTGCACGGTTACTGATATATATCATTGCAAACCATCAATAGGCTGCAATTTGATTCAAAAGTATTCCTGAAGTTGTCAACCTCTCAAATTTCTACCAAAGGACAAGGGCTGCAGACAAATGAGAATACTATCACCTGAAATTTCCCTTCCAAGCCACACAGCATCCTGGCTAGAAAATATATTGCTTTTCCTTCCGCACTGTTGGGTTAAAAATCCTAATTTTCTTTTCTTACAACAGTCTGGGTACATCCATACCTCAGAAACTCTAATGCTTTAAGGCAGCAGCTTATCTCCACTTGCCAAAAGGAAATTCAGGGTCAGAATGGCTGCCCAGCGACAGCCCATGAAAATGAGAGCCAATACATGCAGAGTTTGAATGACACACCACAGAGTGCTGGGCAGCGCAGGTGAAGATTTGGTCTTGGATTTCTTTCTGCAGTTAGCTTACACTACATTCCATCGTTCAATCACTTGGTTGACAACCCACACACCCATTATTCTAATCAGCATGTAAACCTTTGCTTGACTGACATCACAAATCAGACATCCAGTTTGACCAGTTTAACGTTTATGACCACGGGGATAGCAAGCCAAACAAAGTCAAAGTCAGTCTCGCTATCAGTGGCTTCACAACATAATGAACTTAATATATTCAAATTACCCTCAAAGTAACTCAATTGTTCCTAATCAGACTTTACAAATAACAGATCTTGGACTCCAAGTTTATACCTTGAACAAAAATTAACAATTTATTAAGAATAAGTTTAGCAGAAAACAGATGAACAACAAGACAATCTAATTAATATCTATGATTGAAACCCAATATTTAATTGATTACAAAGGATTAAAAGCTTTAAAAACAAAATCATAATTTGCCAGTCTGAACACTATTTCAATGATGAATACAAGCACTTCTTGAATCCTTTAATGTTAAACAGTTCCGCAGGCATGGGGGACTGTACACATATTGCTTGAATTCCAAAATCATTTGTCAATGCAAACAGCTTCCACAGACCTCTGGAAACTTTAACTTATTTCGCACAGACTGGGGTTGTTTGCTTAGAACCTTCAACAAGTCAATAACTGGGAGAGAGCAAAACCAAAAACAGCTCCCAAAACTTCTTCATGACAAAAACCCTAGTCAGGACAAGTTCACTGTTTTGCAACATTGTGGTTGGCTAGCCAGCATGTGCCCTCCCCTTGATTGACAATTCAACATCCAAACAGTTGCCAGTCCCAAGTAGAACCGTATCTCAGTGCCAAATCAACTGCAGTATTCTGAGAGCAGTTATAAACCTGCATTATCTTTCCAGGCCAACTCCCCACAGCAACCATCAATCTTTTGTTGCCGCTCGTACTATTAAAACAAGCTGCTGTTTGAAGTTCAATTCTGAACTTCGATTCACAATTCCAAACCAAAAAAATAGAAAAGACTATAAAGAACACATCATACAAATAAACATTGTGAAGAGGTTTCAAATGTTTGCAGTTTCAGCTAGTGAACACTTACAGGATCTGGATGGTTAACACTTTGATTGTCTTTAAAAGGATTTTTCACAAATTGGGAAAGTTACCAATTAATGATTCTTTTCAGAAGCTGTTTCCAATATTAATCTAAATGTCACCATTACGTTTGTTGCTTCCATTTGGTGCAGTGAGTGAAGATACACTGAACTGCATTGCTTGGGGGGGGGGGGGGGGACTAGCGGGGGCAGGCATGAGCAAGACATTTTTCATCTATCTTACAAATAGCTCCCTCTAATGAACTTTGGTTCATGACACTTTTGAGTAACTATGAACATTACTGAATTGATTCCTGGGATGACAGGACTGACGTACGAGGAAAGATTGAGTCAGTTAGGATTGTATTCACTGCAGTTAAGGAGAATGAGGGGGATCTCATTGAAACCTATGAAATTCTAACATGTCCAGGATGGCTGTTCCCAATGGTGGGGGTCTCCAGAACGATGGGTCATAGTTATGAATGAGATGAGGAGAAATTTCTTCACCCAGACAGCAGTGAGCCTGTGGAAAGTTCTGGGAGCCAAAATAGTATGTGTTTTCAAGGAGGAGGTACATATAGCTTGATTAGATCAAGGGATGTTGGGGAGGGCAGGATTAGCTACATACATATATGTTAGATTACATATGCAAGCATCCTTCTTGAAGGCAGATCCACACGCATCCGAAAAAAATCAACTATGATTTACTAGGCGCTGTATCCAATGGCTAAAAAATCTGCCCCGACAGGCTGTGTTTTCAGAACTCTCAAATATCCAGCATTCCAGGGGAGGGGAAAGTTAATGCTACAAAGACACAAACTCTCCTTGAAGCACAGTAGCCTTGACTAGGAGGAGCTTGCGAATGAGTGTACAAAATGCTCATTAAACTGCATTGCGCTTTAAGTCCAAACTCTTTAAAATGATGAGGCAGAAGAGAAAAGGAAATAAAATAAATCCTGCACTCCAGATCCCATAAGTGGTGGGAGACAAAGATTTGTGGGTTGAGAATCAGCCTGTTCAATCACATGAAGGCCCAAGTCAGAAACCCAATCCTGAGTGGGCATCATCCTTAAAATGAATAGCCAGATCAAGATGACTCAGCAATGTTACAAAGCTTTCAAGGATTCATAGAGGGATACTGAGATATCAGTAAAGGAATTAAACAAAGTCACGAGTGGTCGGAGATCAGGAGGATGCACAGAAGGCCGAAGTTTGCCATTTCATAGATTCTCAACTCAGTGTGGCAATTTGCAGTTCATTCAAAGTATCTGTTGCCAAGGAAACATTGTAAGCTGCACTCAGCACCAACTCCATTCACTGGCACAGCAACGTCTCAATCCAAGCCAGACTGTTTACAACCTTGCTTCCCATTCAACCCTTAGTTGGGCTTCCAATGCCATAAAATCTCCACTGTAATAACCACCCTCTTCTACTTCTGTAACTTGGCCTGCTCTGCCGGTATCTCAGTCCAGCTGCTGCTGAAGTCCTCACTATGCATGTTACATCAGACTCAACTATTCCAACATCTTCCTGATCAACTTCTATCCTACAGCCTCTGCTGTTCATGTTTTTACATACAAAACACTCCGATCAGCCCCGTCCTTGCTATCTGACATTAACTCTTGTTTCTCTGGTCCAACATAAAATTCTCATTCGGCTGTTCAAAATCTTTTCCAGATTTCACCCTGCTCAGGTTGATATCATCCAGCAGGTCTTCAGCGATTCCCCCAACCCAACCCCATCGTGCTCATCTATGCCTCTAAAGTGTGAATGCTTGCCTTCACTCGCTCCAACTCTTAGGAGGCCTGTTTTCAGCAAGCTAAACAAGAAATTCTGGAATTCCTCCTTTAATCTCAAACTTCACCACAATCTTTCTTTTCAATGTTATTATGTGTCTGTGAAGGATCAAGAATTGCTTCTTATGTTAAAGGCATTACAAGGGTGCAACTTGCTGATCTTGGAGTGAATATGACACCTGTTGAATATCACAAAGTTACAAGTTATGAAAATGGCAAAAAAAAAAAAGCAACAGCAAATGCTAATACTGGAAACCTGGAACAAGAACAAAAAATCTCAGAAATACTCAACAGGCACGCAGCGACAGACAAGACAGGCAGATACACACACACACACACACACACACACACACACACACACAAAATAGTTCCCATTTCAGTTCGAAGGCTCTTCAGTTCCAAACTTCTGAAGGAGTTTCCTTGACCCGAAACATTTCTTAAAAAGCCATTATGGATTAATTGAATCCACAGGAGTGTGACTGGAAGGAGCACATACCATTTATTCCCTTTGCATGCAATTTAATTACTTTTTAATTATTAAAGATGCACTGGAACAGACTTCAGGAATTCCATTTACATATACTCTACAAAGCACAGAAACTACTGAAATATATGAAAGGCGGTCAAAAGGAAGTTTGTTAATGTTATGAACATTGATTAGACTGTAATTGTTCTCAGCTTTTATTTGAAGAGTTTTGGGATAAATAGGAAACTCTGTTCTCAAAAGCAATTGGAAATTGCTTGGGCAGAAAAATGTACTAGCTACCTCATTACCATGGAAAGATTATTTCACCCCAACAGCACTTAAAGAATATTATAATGAGGTACTATATGCTTCATCTGATTTGCAGTTGATTGTATAAATTAACAGCAGATAATTTTCATGAAGGCACTGCTCAAAGAACTAACAGTTATGTATCATCTGCTTGATATACACCCCATTTGATAGACTTCAAACTGATTGGAAAATTGGGTGGCTAATCAACTTTAACAATTAATTCAGAGGGTGGAAGCTAAAACAGCTCAGTAACTGAGGCATGCAGATCAAAAAACTTATTCAACAAAGTAAGTTTCTTTAGAAGAATCAACAACACTCCATGGAGTGCTGCCTTATGGAGTATGCACTAGAATGCTGCACATCTTTCAGGGGCATGCTCATGATGTCATGTCATTACCATAGAGTGGCATGTGACCTGATGATATAAAGATCTCTGAGCAGGGGTTCTTGTGGCATAGTGGTCATGCCCCTACCTTTGAGCCAGTATACACAGGTTCGAATCCCACTGCCTTCAGAGGCATATAATAACATCTCTCAAGGAGGTGATTAGAAAATATCTGTAAAGTTCTGAGTCTCCATTGTATTGTGGCCACTTGCAGCATGACATGCCAAGGGAAGTTCTGAGTGAGCTCAATTGCTCAGTATTAGCCCATGTAAGGAAGTGTTTGTGATTGTTACAAATCCTACCATCTACATTTATTACAAACATCTATTAAACCTTTCTGTATCACATTTTCACATCTAGTTCTTACGTTACAGAAGCCAAAACAAGTGTCACCTCATCAGATATGAATGCTCTGATGAAGGTAAAAACCCATCAGTATTTTATGGTAGATTTGATCACAAAGGTTTACGGTCTTGTGCAACAAAATATTGAGTCTTTAAACAAACAAAATCATTACAATATAACAGTGCTGCAGTTCTGAGTAAAGGTCACTGGACTTGAAATGTTAACTCTATTCTCTCTCCAGTTGCCGCCAGACCCACTGAGTTGCTCCAGTAAGTTCTATTTTTGCTTGTTCCAGATCTCCAGTTCAGTTTTGTTAGTTGTAATACTGCATGGTGTTTCACTGTTCACTCCTCAGCCAAAGTAGGATTCATTGGTGGTGCAGTGCAAACAGAAAAGCAAATGCAATTTGCAATGCACCAAATTATTTGCTGTTTCATAAAAGAACGTAGATTTGCACAATTGTCTGAATGTCTCCTGTAGAATATTAAGCCTGTAGTGAGGATTGTGTACATACAGATTATGATGAATTATATGATATACTACCTAAGTAGATGACATTCCAGGCGAAGAAACATTCTAGCCTAGAAATAGTTGGCAACATCAGTAGCCAAACACGCATGACTTACGATACACAAAAGAATGTCATTCAAATATCTGGGTAAGTACATGAATAGGAAAGGTTTAGAGGGATATGGGCCAGGAGCAGGTAGATGGGACTAGTCTAGTTTTCCGAACATGTTCAGCATGGACTGGTTGGACCGAAGGGTATGTTGCCATGTTGTAGGACTCTGACTCTATAAATGCATTACACAGCGATCTTCTAATACTGCCAACTATTATGACGGAGGTGGGAGGAGTGCACTCTCTGTAGTTCCATCAATCCACCCACATTTAAAAAAAATGTAATCAATATGGCAAATTGTATGTAACAATTTGTTTCAGTAGACAAATCCACTAACCAGATTACTTGAATAACAGAACTATTGATTTACTATAAAACAAATATTGTTCAATAAAGAGGAAAAGCATGTTAACGTACAAATAAAACCAAAACATTTCAGATTTCCAACACCTGCAGTAAAAACAAAGTGCTGGAGAAGCTCAACAGGTCTGGTAGTATCTGTGGAGATGGAAACACAGTTAATGTTTCAAGTCCAATATGACTTCTTCATATTAGACACTTGTTTGTGTGTACCAGGACATCAGACTCAAAGCCATCTGAGATATTTCATTTTTTTCTAAGAACTAACAATTATTTTGCCAAGGTTTGTTATTTACAAACTAATCTATAGAGCATTGAACAGTTGTATCAGACACAAAGTTAACTTTATTTCTCTCGTTACAGATACTGTTAGACTGGCTGAGCTTCTCCAATATTTTTTGATCTCATTTCCTATTAACACAGTTTGAAATGAAGCGTATACATTCTTTTAAATAACCCTTCACACATCTGCACGTACACACACACGTACACACACACACACGTACACACACACACA
>JAHRHZ010000144.1:54618327-54647905 GCA_024137785.1 Ginglymostoma cirratum
ACACACACACACACACACACACACAAAATGAAATTAAAAAAATATGAAATGTCCCGGATAGCATTTGGTCAGGTTCCCTAGTATGCACAGAACAGTATCAACAAAAACATATGGTTGTTACTGGGATTTCTTCATACATATCTCATTCAAGAGATTTTTTTTTTTTAAAAAGTCTTCTACAAGCTGGTTAGGGCAATAGCTACCAGTTTTCAGTTTTTAACACTGATTCTCAGAAGGTTTTTCTAAGCAGGTGAAAGAGGAGTTGTGTGGCTTCTTTCAGCAGGCTACACAGAAACTGAACTCCAAAATCAAAAGTGCCAACTCCTGACAGCCATATACTCGAACACGTGACTTCCAGTAAGCAAGTCCAAACAGTTAGCTTATTCATGCAACTTGCATCTTCAAAAAAAAAAAAAAATCCAAAGTGCCCTTCTAAGAAAACTCCATCAGTCTTTCTAATTAACAAATTTTGACAGTTTTTAAACATGAACCTACATAAATAATGGGTGTAACAACACCTCTTCCCTTAGAGGGATGAAACATCAAATTTTAAAATGTGTTTCCTTTCAAAGTCTGGACAAATAAAAAGCAAAAACTATAAACAAACTTACAACAGATCTATACACACTTTATTTACATGAAACTAATACAGTTTAGCTTATCACCTTGGTACGAAATAATTCAAAGCACAATGTTGCACGGACTTCTTTATGCCCAAACTATCTTCTTACAACAGGACTGCAGTTCCCACCAGATCACTTGCAACAGTTGCTACCACGAGGGGCTTAAACGAAATGGCTCTCAACACTGGCTCATAGCTTAAACTCTAAACCTTTCGAAAGATATCTGATACTCTCCTGACCACACTATGGTGTCATTGCTTTATGGCACAGCTACTAGCGCAGCTACAGTGAAGAAACGTGACACAAAAACTTTTGTTAGAACCTACACATCTCAAAAGCCACATTATTTCTCACTTACTCTTAGGAGTACAGAATTCTACAATTGCCTATATTTTGCTGTGGTTAGCATCACTTCTTGCCCTGCGACCTTAGGCACATCACTCATGATCTTGCAAACTTTTTTTTGCAAGATTTATAAGCAATTTAGCCAACAGTACCTGTCTAAGTAGAATGTCTGTTCGTTCCAAGAAGACCTGCTGTCATTCTATTCCAACATATTAAGATAAACCACACAGTTAGTAACTGACTACTGCTTGGTTGATTAGTAACTGGAAAAATAGCCTGGATGGCACTGGAAAATGACCACGTGGTGTGTAAACAGCTGATATTTCTTGAGCTCTGGATTTTAAAAGAACCTGCCAGTACCCCTTTACCAAAGCTATTTTGGTAAAATTGTGATACTGTCAACCCAATTAATATAGAGTTTGAAGCAAAGAATTGGGAAGAAGCTTACCTTTCCTACTGTTTGCCCTTCCTATATTCTATGCAGAATCTGGTTGAATCATCAGGCGTAGGCACTTGGGACAACTGGGGCACACCAGCTGCTTGCTTTGACTGCGTTCAATTTACAACTTTCCAACATGCAGAATTTTGCTTTCACTTGAGCCTATTTCTCTGGACCAAGGTAATAAGGATGTTCTCAGATAGGATATCATTCTCCCACATCAACATCATGACTGGCTCAGGATGTGCATCCTGGTCAGTCCTTAAAACCTCCTTTCAGTGCTGTGAGCAGCCTTGTTAGGGATCCTTGCTGTTCCGCATCTAAGTATGGAAACATGCTGTTTAATTTCCCTAATAATTCATTGTTAGATGACCAGACAGCAGGACATCCAATTTGGCAATTGTCTAGGCATCCTTCTGCCTCATTCTTACTAACCATTTCATCCTCTTATGCCATTTCTACATAGTTGAACAACATACTTGACTTTTTCCTCTAGCAATATAAGGTGCCAATCAAATAATTTATCAATACTTTGGCTTCTCCATGCAGACCAATCAAGGTCAGAATACTAACACCTCAATCCTGGTTGAAATGGTCAGGAATTGGCAGGCTTGTCAACCCATTTCTTCAAGGATGCTACAAAGCTCTAAAGGTAATGTGGTGCCACTTTGCAGGCTGTTGAGAATCACTCCCAGAACAGAGATCTATAATCTAACATGGAAAATCCATTCATCTGTTGTAAAATCTTCTCTTTGAATCCTAAGGACCTCTTGCCTCAGGTCCAAAAACAAATTAAAACATCTAAGACTGATAATGTTAAGTGAATCATGGGTGGCAGACAAAAGGAATTCCAGCCCTTTGTCCCAATCATGGGGATATTCATGACAATATTCCCCGACTACCACTAAGGGTTTGACCATACTGTTCTAGAGCCCCTTACATTTATGGATGGTATGCTGAGAATTTTAGTCGTGAAACTTGAAACAGCGACTTGAAACTTCCTGAAACATTTTAATCATAAAATTGGAACCTTGATCTGATTGAATTTTGATAGGAAATCTATATCACATGAAAAACTGGGCTAACTTCTCTACCATTATCCTTGCAGAAACTGTTCTCAGGCTAACAGTATCTGGGAACCAAGTAACCATATCCCTATTGGTGAAGACATTGTGGAGTCCCACTTCTGTTTTCAGTAAAGGTCCCTCAAATTCTACCAACATTCTACTAAAAAGTGATATGTGAATCACAAGCTGGTACATAAGGCATGTTTTACAAAAATGCACCACATACTCATTAAGACAAGGCCAGCGAAAACAGTGACTTTCACGTGCTTGAGTCTTCTCGTTCCCTAAACATCCTACTATCAGAACTTCCTTGGGTATCTGTAATGTCTCTCACTAACATTTGGGTGGCTTTACTCTCTGATGAAACACTGTACAACTCTTCATCCACAGATCTGTGAAAAATCTCCATTTCCTCACCAGAATCCTATCTTTCCATGTAGTAGCATTCCACAAAACTTTCTGTCAGTTTAAGTATGAGCCTATTGCCCAATATAATTTAACTGTGGATTGACTTGCTGAGCCTTAATAATTGGAGAAGGCTTATGGTACATTTCATTAAAAAATATCCAAATAGTCAAAAGATTCAGATAGCTAAACATCCATCTGCGGTGCCAATTTGACCTCCAACGATGGAACTGTTTCACCACTGCTCAGGCCAATGCTCATGAAGAGGAAAAAAAAGTGAACTAGAATATTTTCCTGGAACTACTTACCTCACTTGGTATTTTCAAGACTACTTCACACCAAGCAAATTATTTCTCAAGAGTAGGTCATTTCTGTTTACAGGTAACTAATGGCAACAATTTATTTCAATGTAACAGGCCTAACAGGAAGGCAGATGAACTCAGCATGGTTGGGAACATGGGACTGGGATATCATAGCAATTACAGAGACATGGCTCAGGGATGGACAGGACTGGCAGCTTAATGTTCCAGGGTATAGATGCTATAGGAAGGATATAAAGTGAGGCAAGAGAGGAGGACGAGGAGGAGTGGTGTTTTTGATTAGGGTTAACATTACGGTTGTACTTAGGGAAGATATTCCTGGGAATATGTCCAGAGAAGCTATTTGGGCAGAACTGAGAAATAAGAAAGGGATGATCTCCTTATTGGGATAGTACTATAGATGTCTGTAAGCAGGAAATTAAGAAACAAATTTGTACGGAGATCTCAGCTTTCTGTAAGAATAATAGGGTGGTTACGGCAGGGGGATTTTAACTTTCCAAACACAGACTGGGCTTGCCATAATGTTAAGGGCTTGGACGGAGAGGAATTTGTTAAGTGCGTACAAGAAAATTTTCTGATTCAGTATGTGGATGTAGCTACTAGAGTAGGTGTAAAACTTGACTTACTCCTGGGAAATATGGCAGGGCAAGTGACTGAGATGTCAATGGGGGAGCACTTTGGGGCCAGTGACCATAATTCTATTAGTTTCAAAATAGTGACAGAAAGGAATAGACCAGATCTAATAGTTAAACATTTTAAATTGGAGGAAAGCCAACTTTGACGGTATTAGGCAAGAACTTTCAAAGGTTGATTGAAGGCGGATATTTGCAAGTAAAAAGGGATGGCTGAAAATGGGAAACCTTCAAAAAAAAAAAAAAAAGAGAGATAACGAGAATCCAGAGACAGTACGCTCCTGTTAGGGTGAAGGGAATACTGGGTGACTAAAGAAATTGATGTTTTGGTCAAGAAAAAGAAGGAAGCGTACATCAGGTATAGACAGCAGAAATCGAGTAAATCCCTAGAAGAATATAAAGGCAGGAGTATATCTTAGAGGGAAATCAGGAGGGCAGAAAGGAGACATGAGATAGGGTTAAGGAGAATCCAAAGGGAGTCGACAAACACATTAAGGACAAAAGGGTAACTAGGGAGAGAATAGGGCCACTTAAGGATCAGCAGGGCCATGTAAATGTGGAACCGGAGATGAGGGAGATACTAAATGAGCATTTTGCATCAGTGTTTACTGTCAAGAAAGATATGAAAGATATAAAACGTGGGGAAATAAATAGCGACATCTTGAAAAATGTCCATATTAGAGGTTGTGGTGCTGGACAGCTTAAAATGCATTAAGGCGGATAAATCCCCAGGATCCTAGGGCTCTGTGGGAAACTAGAGAAGTGATTGCTGGGCCTCTTGCTGAGGTATTTGAATCACTGATCGCCACAGGTGAGGTGCTGGAAGACTGGAGGTTGGCTAACGTGGTGCCACTATTTAAGAAAGATGGTAGGGAAATGCCAGGAAACTATATCAAAACCGAAGTTGCTGGAAGAGCTCAGCAGGTCCAGCAGCATCCGTGAAGAAAAAAAAAAATCAAAAAGTTAACGTGAGATAACAAGGTGTAGAGCTCAAGAAACACAGCAGGCCAAGCAGCATCTGAGGAGCAGGAAGGCTGACGTTTCAGACCTAGACCCTTATTCAGAAACGGGGGAGGCTCCACTCTGGTGCCGCTGGGCCTGCTGTGTTCATCCAGCTCTACACCTGGTTATCCCAGATTCTCCAACCTCTTCAGTTCCTACTATCCCCAAAAAGTTAATGTTTCGGGTCTGGTGAGACTTCCTCAGAACTCAGGAAACTATAAGCCAGTGATCCGGACATCAGTGGTGGGCAGGTTGTTGTAAATCCTGTTCCTCAATATTCCCTCCATGTATTTGGAAAGGCAAGGACTGATTAGAGATAGCCAGCACGGCTTTGTGCATAGGAAGTTTTGTCTCACTAACTTGATTGTGTGTTTTGAAGAAGTAACAAAGAGGATTGATGAGGGCAGAGTGGTGGATGTGAACTATATGGGCTTCAACAAGGTTCCTCATGGTAGGCTGGTCAGCAAGGTCAGATCACATGGAATACGGGGAGAACTGGCTATTTGGATACAGAACTGGCTCAAAAAGGTAGAAGACAGGGGGTGGTAGTGGAAGGTTGCTTTTCAGACTGGATGCCTGTGACTAGCAGTGTGCCACAAGGATTGGGGCTGGGTCCACTGCTATTCATCATTTATACATATAACTTGAATGTGAACATAGAAGGTTTGGTTAGTAAGTTGAAGATAACATCAAAACTGGAGATGCAGTGAACAGCAAAGGTGGTTACCTCACAGTACAAAAGGCATCTTGATCAGATGGGCCAATGGACCAAGGAGCAGCAGATAGAGTACAACTTACATAAATGTGAAGTGGTGCATTTCAGAAAGACAAATCAGGCAGGACTTATGCACTTAATGGTCCTGGGCATTGGTCCTTGCTGAACAAAGAGACCTTGGAGTCCAGGTTCATAGTTCCTTGGAAGTGGAGTCCCAATTAGATAGGATAGTGAAGGCAGCATTTCGCACGCTTGCCTTTATTGGACAGTGCACTGAGTATACGAGTTGGGAGGCCATGTTGTGGTTGTACTGGATTTTGGTTAGGTCACTTTTGGAATATTGTGTGCAATCTGGTCATCGTGCTTTGAGAAGGATGTTGTGAAACTTGTAAATCTTTTTGAACCTTTTCAAGGACGTTGCCACGGTTGGAGGATTTGAGCTATAGGGAGAGGCTGAATAGGCTGGGCCTATTTTCCTTGAAGTATTGGAGGCTGAGGGATGACCTTATGGAGGTTTATAAAATCATGAGGAGCACGGATAGGGTAAAAAGACAAGGTCTTTTCCCTGGGGTGAGGGTGTCCAAAATTAGAGGGCATAAGGTTTAAGGTGAGAGGGTAAAGATTTAAAAACGAGACTTAAGGGGCAACTTTTTCCACAAGAGCGTGGTGTGTGTATGGAATGATTGCCAGAGGAAATGGTGGAGGGTGGTACAATTTTAATGTTTAGAAGGCATCTGGATGGGTATATGATTGGAAGGTTTAGAGGGAAATGGGCCAAATGCTGGCAAATAGGACTAGATTTATTTAGGGTATCTGGTTGGTATTGATGCGTTGGGCCGAAGGGTCTGTTTCCATGCTGTACGTCTCTATGACTCTATGACCTACAGTTACCATTCAAGATGTCAGGTCACACTTCAGGTGCACCCAATACAAAGGTTGTGTTTATGTCATCACCCCCAATACTGTTCCCTAAAATCCTGACATTCAATGCAAGGTTATGCCTTTCCCCAGAAGACTAGGTGGGTGGCTCCCGTATATTTGAGGGATAAATTATTTTGTGTTTTGACAATATTTCCCTGTAGCTCTCGTACGTCTGATTCACCTCTCCCACATTCAAAAGACGCATTTGTACTTGGCCTTATAGTTTTAGTCAAAGTTTCAACTTGGTCCGTTGTATGCTTGGTCAGGGCCCTGGGCTTTGCACTGACTTTGCTGACCCCCAAGTGACCTGTTAAGTCTCAGGTTTATTGCATAATTTCCAGCAATCCACACAAAAAAGGTTTCCTGCTTCACTGCAATGAAAACACTTAAAAACTTTCAGATATCACTTACAGCCTCAGCACCTTCCTTTCTAGCCTAAAGAGGAGAACCAGGGGATTCCGACTGTCTCTTCACAAACTTGGCTACTTGCGTTTTTTTTTAAACTCTCCTACTTTCTCAGAGAGTCTCTGGTTTGTGGGGGTATGGGGAGGAGGGGTGACAGAGTAGAGGTTTCGATGAGTTAACAAATTCATAATCATTAGTAATCTCAGCTGCTTGTTTAATTGTTGAAACATCTGATTCTCTATGTGGGTTCTTACCAATGGAGGGAGTGAATCTTTAAAATTCTCCTTGATGAAGAATTATTGCTCTAAGTCTCTACGTTTAATGATGACATTCAACATTCAAAGTTAATTTGCTTTACCCTACCAAACTCTGTTTTCCCAGGCTACTTCCAGAGGTTCCATAATTTCTGCTTGTTAGCCTCAAGAAGTAATTCATAAGTACAGAGGATAACTTTTTTTTTTGCTATCTAATAATCTGTGAAAGCCACTGCAGAAGGCATGAGCTCTTCCAGTCAGGCTGCTTGGCACAGTGTTCAACTTTCCTTTTGCCGTCCCCTCTAATTACATTTTATTTCAAGAGGAAAAGAACTCCACACCCCTTTCACCAAACTTCAGCTGCAGAAGTTTAAACAGCTTCCTTCTTGCTTTCCTTTTCCTCTTGAGTTTCCAGTTCTTGCTTCTTAAAATGCTCTCTTTTCCTCCATCCAAAATGCTCTTTATTCTTGGGCTCAGATATTTATATTTATTTTTATTTCTCTATTTCAAACTGCTTCCCCTGTAATTTAATTCTAAATAATTCAACTGAATTGCCTTTTCCTTCAATTTGAAATATTGTACATTATTACCTCAATTATGCTTGAA
Organism: Ginglymostoma cirratum; assembly: GCA_024137785.1. Classification (NCBI taxonomy): domain Eukaryota; kingdom Metazoa; phylum Chordata; class Chondrichthyes; order Orectolobiformes; family Ginglymostomatidae; genus Ginglymostoma; species Ginglymostoma cirratum. Next base: position 54,626,062 of record JAHRHZ010000144.1, read on the forward strand.
TCTTCAGCTCCTGCTTTTAACTTTAACTCCAATTTTTTAGCCAATTCAATTAGCCAAGCCTCAATTAATTTTTGTAAATCACTTGGGGATAAATCTTCCCTTTCCAGAAAGGTCATAGCAAGTGTCAATCCCGTTTGGTTTTCAACACTTACAGCAAAATTCACCATGAATATCTTACACAGCCTTAAATCTCAATCAATTCCAACACTTGTACTCATCTATGGATTTCAAATTAACTTACAAATTTTAATGTTGTGATGAGGTGGATAGTGGAAAATATGATGGTACCCATATTCTTTCAGGTTCACCACGGCACTAGTCATAATTTATTATTTCAACTGAGAGGTTGTGCCTAGTAAACAATATGGCCAGTTATATACAATAATTTACCTGTTTCAGAATACAAATCCACCAACCAGATTTAAGAGACAAATTGTTGAATTATTAGAAAAGACTTATTCAATAACAAAGCCAACCTTATCATCAACAGTTTTGTATATGATAGAATAAGTACAGCATAAGTAACTACAGTCTTAAATAATCTGCTAGACATGCACGTGTGTACACGTACACACACACATACACACCAGATAAAGAAATATTGGAGAAACTTTCTCTGTAGGGATTAGCTTTAAATGAAAACAAGTGCAGCCAACTAATTGAACACAGCAGGCCAAGCAGCATCATAGGAGCAGGAAAGCTTGACGTTTCGGGCCAAGACCCTTCATCAGAAATGGGGGAGGGGAAGAGGGTTCTGAAATAAATAGGGAGAGAGGGGGAGGCGGATAGAAGATGGATAGAGGAGAGGATAGGTGGAGAGGAGACAGACAAGTCAAAGAGGCGGAGATGGAGCCAGTAAAGGTGAGTGTAGGTGGGGAGGTAGGGAGGAGATAGGTCAGTTCAGGGAGGACGGACAGGTCAAGGGGGCGGGATGAGGTTAGTAGGTAGGAGATGGGGATGGGGCTTGAGGTGGGAGGAGGGGATAGGTGAGAGGAAGAACAGGTTAGGAAGGAGGGGACAAGCTGGGCTGGTTTTGGGATGCGGTTGGGGGGAGGGGAGATTTTGAAGCTTGTGAAATCCACATTGATACCATTGGGCTGCAGGGTTCCCAGGCTGAGAATGAGTTGCTGTTCCTGCAGCCTTCGGGTGGCATCATTATGGCACTGTAGGAGGCCCAGGATGGGCATGTCGTCTGAGGAATGGGAGGGCGAGTTGAAACGGTTTGCGACTGGGAGGTGCAATTGTTTGTTGCGAACCGAGCACAGGTGTTCTGCAAAGCGGTCCCCAAGCCTCTGCTTGGTTTCCCCGATGTAGAAGAGGCCACAACGGATACAGCGGATGCAGTATACCACATTGGCAGATGTGCAGGTGAACAGCCCATTGGTATCAATGCGGATTTCACAAGCTTCAAAATCTCCCCCCTCCCTACCGCATCCCAAAACCAGCCCAGCTCGTCCCCGCCTCCCTAACCTGTTCTTCCTCTCACCTATCCCCTCCTCCCACCTCAAGCCCCACCCCCATCTCCTACCTACTAACCGCATCCCGCCCCCTTGACCTGTCCGTCCTCCCTGGACTGACCTATCTCCTCCCTACCTACACTCCCCTTTACTGGCTCCATCCCCACCTCTTTGACTTGTCTGTCTCCTCTCCACCTATCCTCTCCTCTATCCATCTCTCCCTATTTATTTCAGAACACTCTTCCCCTCCCCGATTTCTGAAGAAGGGTCTCGGCCCGAAACGTCAACCTTTCCTGCTCCTATGCTGCTGCTTGGCCTGCTGTGTTCATCCAGCTTCACACCTTGTATCTCGGATTCTCCAGCATCTGCAGTTCCTATTATCTCTGCAGCCCCTATCATCTCTGCAGCCAACTAATTGTTGGTTCTGGAACAAAAAATAAGATATGACATGTTCTAGCTTTTAGAATCCTTTAAAGGGAGCTGGTGGTGTAATGAAAATATCATTAGACTAATATGCCAGAGCCCCATGGCAATATTCAAGGCAGATGGGTTCAGATACCCTCATGGCAGATGGTAAACTTTGAATTCAATTAATAAATCTGGAATTAAAAGATAGTCTCACGGTGACCATGATCAATTGTTGTAAAAACCCCATTTGGTTCACTACTATTCTTTAGTAAATTTAATCTGCCTTCCTCATCTGGTCAGGAGTATGGTTGACTCTTAGTTGCCCTGGAGAGTTAAATCAACCAGTTCAAGGGTAGTTTGGAATATACAAATGCCAACCTTGTCACTGAAGCCACCATTACAGGCAAGAACAAAAAAGATTTCAGTCTGGTGACATGGATGTTTCTAGATACATTTGGTTAGCCATCGCTTCAGAAGCGGTTTGTTCAGAAAATGTCAAAAGAAAATCTTCTAAAAAAAACGGTTCCCAGGAGAACAGTTACAGTTTTCAGATTTCACACTGGATTCACAGAACACCTTTTCAAAATGGCTGGCAGGAGTTAAGTGATTTCCCTTCAGCAGGCTACGCAATAACGGAACTGAACTCAAACAGTCATAGAAAGCTACAACTCCGACATGGGATTCCCAGTTAAAAAGTCCAAGCAGCCAACCTAAGTCACAGGACTTCCTGCCTTTAAAGAGAAAAATGTTCCAACCTTTTCTTTCAGCAGCTTTCAAAGACATGTCCTTACATTTGAAAGGCTGAGAATATATCGATTTTCATAATCCTTTAAACAGGTCCACAAAATAAGGGAAGAACCTTCATAATAAAAATAATTTATAAGCTGAATTATTTGCATATTCAGGGATGGGATTACAAAGATAAAGGGTAAGGGCCATTTTTATTGTACAATTGGCAATCTGCATTTGTATATACATGACAATGATAAGAAATCCCACATGCCCAGCCAGAATAGAAATCACGAAGCTGTAAAATATACACGAAATTGCTTGAAGGCAAGCAACTATATCAGGCATTCACAATTCATTGAGCATATTTCAAGACAATTCTAAAGTCTGCATTAACATACTGTTGGTGAATAGATTTTTTTCTGTTACTAAGCACTTTAAAAGTTAGCTCACAGAATAAATGCAAGAGGTCAAGGGAGGTCAGTCATTTGCAGTTTCAGTCTCTAATCTGCTGGCAATGAAGAGAAGCTGAGGGGCAGGTCTCAGGAGAGACCCCTGTCAGTCACATTAAATTTCCCACAATGAAATTCATTCAAATCTCACAAGATCTCATGAAGCATAATTCTTTTGCTGCATGCAAGTTATAGAAGTACTAAAGAGAGATCTTTTTGTACAGGCAGATAATCTTCATACCTCCTTTGTCACATTGTGGGACACATCTTTTATGATATTTCTTGATCAAACACTAATGCGGTCTTCCAGTATCTTCCATACAGCTGTAGTATTTCCTGTACAAATACTATGCCTAAAGAAGCAGGTCTGAAGCTGAGGAATTCTTAACAGCATTGTGTGTGTACACCTATGCCCCAAGAACAGCAGCGGTTCAAGGTGGTGGTTCATCGCTATTCTGAGGGCAGTTTCGGATGGGCACTAAATGTTGCTTTAGGCAATGATGCCTAGACCCCTCGAATGAATAGTAAAGTTGTAGCAATCTCCCATTTGCCCTGAACATTTTTTCCACGGTTACAAACAGTGAAATTTTCACTGTTGGCAGAAGAACCTCTAAAGAGTCCTATTACCCACAATGTTAACGTCAGGGAGACAGGGACATAACTGAATCAAAACTACCACCTCCAAAGTGGGATAAAAAAAGTGACCATGGAAGTAGGCAAGTGTCATGGTGGACTGGTTAGAAGGCCTTTCTTGGCTGTGTTAGACTGCTTTATAAAAGGCTGTTAAGCCTTCTAGCCCTTATCCACATATCCAAACCCTATGTACCCCTCCAAGACACCTCATGACACATTTCCCCTGCATGTTTGCTCCATACCAATCACACAGAATCCACAATAGCAAACCTCAGGAGCCTTGTGGAGACAAGGAAATAAATAGACTTGTGACAATCTAGTAGAGCCCTTGCTCATAAACACTCTATTCAGGAAGAAAATAAAAACTCATTCATAATACCTATTGAAAGATTTCAAACATCCCTTTAAAAAAGAAACTTCTGTTCAGTAACCAGATCAAAGACTGCTAATTTTTTTTTTTACAAGAGTCACAAGGCTATCAAAGTATGAACTTAACCTCCATAAAAAGATACATTTTGGGACCATTTGAAACTCAGCCAAAAACTCTTGGTGGACCTTAGCTGAAATAACTGCCCTTGGAAATGTTAACAATGAGGTCTATTAAAATTAGAGATTCAGGTGGTACTGCCTTCTTTTTTCTAAGCTACACCAGGTGGCCTGTCAGTCAATGCATACCAACAGCACCTGCCTTTTGTTTTTACCCACTCTGATGTTTTGGCCTCCTTTTCATTTATTTTTAAAGGGCTGAAGATTTAAATAACTTCAAAATTAAAGAGAGCTTTCCACCTTTAAATAGCTTTTATGGTTCCTTCATAAATTCATGATTCCCGTTCTGCAGTTTAAGGCCTATGGAACAGCAAAAATGCTTTCTGTTTAAACTCAGCACTATTTTCAGATGATCCAGAAGACGTCTTTTCATCTTGCAATTCAAGCCTCATCCTTCCTCTCCTCTCAACACAATGTGTATCTGCGGGAGATCATGGGGAGGAAGAGGTACTTCCACATCCGGGTCTCATTTTCATACAATATCAACCAGAAGCTCTGAAATACTCTCCTGAAGCCAGCATGTAGGCACTTCAGGGAAAATAAATTGCCTCTGCCTGAATGCAACAGGAAATGAATGTGTAGTCAAAGAAAGTTTGAAAGAAGGTAACAGAGCAAAATATAGGAAAGTACATCCTTGGAATACTCTTGACAAAATATGATGGTGATTCTCAGATTTTCAAAGTAACACTTCTTCCTCCATCTGCTAGAAGCATATTTTCTTTGTTGAACGCACCTATTCCAGGCAAAGACTTAATTGACAAAGATTGTAGACAAGCAGCCTACTCTGAGCTTTCTCCACGATGCTCTATAATCTGTGGCTAGGAGGTGTATGAGAAATGTGTAGGAAGAATTGACTAATACTCTCATTTCCTTTGCTCAGAGTAAGAGTTTGGATTTCAGTACCTCGTTCTGACTTATCAACAACACAAAATTGCCAAAAAATTATATATTCACAGGATAGACAGCTACAGGTACAATGCCACATTTTCAAAATGTACTGGCAAAACAAGATGTCGACTTATTGGAATACTGATGCATTTTAGATTTTTGAAATAATGGTAGTCCTAGAAAGGTTGGGGGTGGGGGGGGAATCTTTCCTTGTGATTATTTTGTAAACATATCTACAACAGGAATGTGTGGCCAAGGATCAAATTGGGCTAAACCAGCAATTTACTCTGTTCAAATACCAGATAAAGTTGCCATAGTCTTGCCAGGGCATAGGCGTGCTCTCTCAGAGACAGCAACAACTGGTAATTGTTTAACCAGAAGGTCACCATGTCTCAGATGAAGAGGATGGTTGAGAAGGAGACTCTTTCATGACAATCTCAGCTGGTTCAGGAATTGAACCCACATGATTGGCATCACTCTGCATTGCAAACTAGCCATCCAGCCAACTGAGTTAGCTGAGCTAAGGAATGCCTGAAAACAGGATAGGGGTAGAAAGAAACAAAGCTGAGAAGGGATCAGGCAGCCTAGGCAGCTGAAGACATAATTGCTAATGGCATAGCAATAAAAAAAACAAACAACAGAATAACAATTTCTTGATCAAAAATGCAAGTCTTGTTTTTCAAATTTATATCCTTCCAGACCACAATTTCCTTTCTATTCATTTTAATAGACATGATAATTATGGGCTGACAAATGCAGATGTTGAAACTCCAGCTGTGGTATCATTTAGCGAAAAGCAAAAAGGCCTCTATGAATAGAATTTCAAAAAAATGGCAAACCCGGCTAAGCCCATCACCAACACGTTGAAATCAAAAGAGAACAAGAAGCTGATTCACAGCACAATTACTGAAGCTAGACCTACCATTCAATTACTTCAACATGGCAGAATGCCCCCAACTGGATACAAATGCAGAACGCTGGAGAAACTCAGCAGGTCTGGCAACAACTGGAGAGGGAAGTGGAGTTAACGTTTTGAGTCTGGTATGATGCTGGTTTAGAACTGAAAAGGTGTTGGAAAATAAGCTTTTTTTTAATACTTTTGACAGAAGTAGATCAAGAGGGCAGATGGTTTAGTTGGCCAAAGCAAAAGAAGAAAGGGCAGTTATCAGGGTAGAGGGGGCAGGGAGAAGATGCAAAACAGGTGTAAACTAAGGTGTGAAAAGGAGGGATTAGTCCTCGCTACTAAAGTACAAAAATATAAAGCCAGAAACATGGCATGGGTGTGGGGAACAGGTAGGAGGGAGAAGTGAAATGAAAAATAGAGGACAGACATAAAGTGGTCAGTTTCTCAGCTGTTGAGTTCAATACTGAGACCTCAGGATTGTAAAATGCCTAACTAGAAAATGTGGTTTTGTTCCTCAAACTGTGTTGTGTTTCATTAGAACATTGCAGCAGGTCCAGGAGAGAACTGTTTGCATGAGTGCAAGGTGGTTTATTGATAATAGCAAGAAACTGGGAGGTTGGGTTAGAGATAGCATGGAGGTGTTCCGCAAAACGTTCACTCAGTCTGTATTCAGTCTCGTCAACGTAAAAGCGACCACAATATGAGCAGCCAACGCAGTAGACTAGATGAAAAGAAACACAAGTGAAAACTTTCTTCATCTGGAAGTTGTTTGGGGCCTTGGACAGTCGGGACGGAGATACTGAATGGGCAAGTGGCACTCCTCATGCAATTACAAGGGCAAGTGCCATGGGAGAGTGAATAAATGTTACAAGAAACAGCAAATCGCCATACTTTGCAGGATGCTCAGTATTTATAGATAAAGATGTCATTAAATTACCCCAAGCTCACCAACAATACAAACATCTACTACTAACCTTACTGTGGCATTACATTAAATCTAGGATATCCATCAACAAATACTTAGAAAAATAGAACATCCTCAATGCCATTCAAGCTCCACTTTCTCTCCTATTGCTACTGACTGTCAATCATGTAGCAACAATTATTGCTTCCTTCAGGGTATAAAAATTCCCTGACATTCCAAGCCAGGTTGCTGGATCCCTACAGGTGTTTGCACACATCCAGGTCGAGCAAGCCTGAACTTGGCAAGGAGCTGGTTGCTCACCAGGACGCAGCCAAAATCTTAAAAAGGACCCACAGCCTCAGAACACGAAAAATAAATTCTTCACCACTGCAGCATAGAGAACCCTTGTCTGATATCCCTGAAAAGCAGAGAAAGGATTTGATCACCACGTCTCTGCCTGTCTTGTTTAAACACACCTACCTGTTTCTTTTGGGTATCACAGAAAATGGCAGCAGACTGGCGAGGGAAGAGAAAATGAGGTAGAAGGACAGGGCCGTTCATTTAAGTGACTGCCCATTTTTTATTCAATTGAAATGAACACCCATTGTTCCACATATACCCAAGCTAAAACAGTCAATGTAAAAATGTGGCAAAAAAATTCTGGTATGTATTTTTTTCCCTGTTCCCACAATGCCTACACAAGAAACACAGCTTCACTTGCAACAATACAAGATCTTAATCCTTTTGATATGAACATTAAGAATTTCAGCTTCAGTTTTAAATTGGAGTGGGAATGAAACAGGTGGGACCAAGCTAAGCACAAAATCTTCTTGGCCTTGGCAGGTGGTGATCTGGGAGATTTTAACTCCTGGGACTCGGCTGCAAGCCTTGCTTCAGTTACCCACCCAATATCAGCAGGTCTTGGCAGCTGACTTATTGGTAGGAGACAGATTGCCAGACAGCAGGAGGCCACTGTTTAAAATCGAAAATATGATTCACAGCATTCATCTAATGTCACAAAAAGGAGAGGGGCTCATAATTGGTGGTGGCGGTGGTGTGGGGAGAAACTGATCAGAAGAGCCTCAGAAGGCGGCAATAAATATTCTTCATGCCATCAGGAGGGACACGGACAAGTTATGACTGTCAAGCATTAAGTGATAAAAATTCTTCAAGTCAGGAAGACAAGCATAAGCAGCTTTGGTGCTCATATCCAGTGATTCATAAAATATTAACAGGATGGGAAGAAGTTCAATAAAAATACTATGTTAATTTTATTTGGCTGTTTTGATGCACTTGGTCTTTCTTCCTGCATTTCCTGCAGTACACAGCTGTCATCAACGTTAGTTGTAAGCAGCAAAACCATCAACTTTAAATAGTTTTTGTCAGAATTCACAAGAGTGGTTTGAAGGACAAATTCAAATATGATGCAAATACTCTTTTTTTTTTTTAGAAAGGATGGACAAGCTTAAAAATAAAGCAGTGAATGATGAAATAACTATTACTGACATTAGCTAACACCTGAACAGGTATCTTTCCTCAAGTCTGAGGGGAGACACAGTTCTAGATTTGCACAGAACAGAGGAAACTCTGTGAACCTTCTAAAATAAAAGCAAGCAATGGGACCTGAATGTAAAAAAGTATTTCCACTAGTTCTGGCACCTAAATTTTATAAGCAGGAGTTACAGGTTTGGCTCTCAAGATGGAAACCCAAACACAGAAAGGTCATAGAGATGTACAACACAAAAACAGACGCCTCAGTCTAATTCGTCCATGCTGACCAGATATCCTGGATAATGTAGTCCCATCTGTCAGCATGTGGCCCACATCCCTCTAAACCCTTCCTATTCATATACCCGTCCAGATTCCTACACAATGTTGTAATTGTACCAGCCTCCACCACTTCCTCTAGCAGTTCAGTGCATACATGCACCACCCTCTGTGTTAAAACGTTGCCCCTCTCACAATGAACCAGCGCCCTCTAGTTTTGGACTCCCCCGACCCCAGGGAAAAGACCTTGTCTATTTACCCGATCCATGCCCCTCATGATTTCATAAACCTCTATAAAGGTCATCCCTCAGCTTCCAATGCTTCAGGGAAAACAGCCCCAGCCTATTCAGCCTCTCGCAAAAGCTTAAACCTTCCGACACTGGCAATATCCTTATTATTCTTTTCTGAACCATTCGAAGTTTCACAACATCATTCCTATCGTAGGGAGACCAGAATTGCATGCAGTATTCCAAAAGTGGCCTAACCAATATCCTGTACAGCCACAACATGACCTCCCAACTCCTATACTCAATGCACTGTCCAATAAAGGCAGGCATACCAAATGCCTTCTTCACTATCCTATCTACCTGGCACTCCACTTTCAAGGAACTACGAATGGGCACTCCAAGGTCTCTAAGTTCAGCAACACTCCCCAGGACCTTGCCACTAATAGAATCCCTACAGTATGGAAACAGGCCATTCTGCCCAACAAGTCCACATGGAGCATCTCACCCATTCCCACCCCACCCCTATCACTATAACCCTGCATTTCCAGTGACTAATCCACCCAAACTATACATCCCTGATCACCAAGGGTGATTTAGCAGGTGTAATCCACGAAACTAGCACATCTTTGAACTGTGGGAGGAAACCAGAGCACCCGGAGAAAACCCACACAGACACGGGGCAAACGTGCAAACTCCACACAGTCGCCAGAGGCTGGAATTGAATTTGGGTCCCTGGTGCTTGTAAGGCAACAGTGCGAACCACTGAGCCACCGTGCCACCTTAAGAGTATAAGTCCTCCCTTGATTTGCCTTTCCAAAATGCAGTACCTCACGTTTTCCTAAATTCAACTCCATCGGCCATTCCTTAGCCAATTGGCCCATCTGATCAAGATCCCATTGGACTCCATGGTAACCTTCTTCACTGTCCACAACACCAACTTTGGTGTCTCCTGCAAACTTACTAACCACACCTTCTATGTTCACATTCAAGTCATTTATATAAAATGACGAAAAGCAGAGGACTCAGCATCAATCCTTGTGGCACACTGCCGGTCACAGGCATCCAGTCTGAAAAGCAACCCTCCCCCACCACCCTCTGCCTTCTACCTTTGAGCCAGTTCTGTATCTAAGTGGCTAGTTTTCCCTGTATTCCATGTGATCTAACCTTGCTAACCAGTCTACCACGAGGAACCTTGTAGATCACCTTACTGAAGATCACATCAACCACTCTGCCCTCATCTATCCTCTTTGTTATTTCTTCAAAAAATTTGATCAAGCTAGTGAGACATAACTTTCCACGCACAAAGCCATGTTGACTATCCCTAATCAGTCTTTGCTTTTCCAGGGGACATTGGAACTTCAGAAGAAATTCCATACTGACTGTATTTTGGCTGGTCCAAAGGGTATAATCTGCAATGTGGGAGTAACAAACCTGTACTGTAAATGCAAATACTCTTAAAAAGGTTGGATCAGTATTTTTCCTCAATATTTGTTCTTGGAAGGTGGGCATCACTGGCTAGGCCATCCCTAATTCCATAAAGGGCAGTTAAGTATAAACTCCATTGCTGTGGGTTTAGAGTTATATGAAGAACAAACCAGGTAAGGATTGCAGATCTCCTTCCCTAAAACAGATATTAATAAACCACATGGGATTTTTTTGTTTTTACGATAATTGGCAGTGGTTACATGTTTGCCATTAGTCCAGCTCTTGATTCCAAAATTTTACTAGATGCAAATTTCACTATCTGCCATTGCGGGATTTAAACCCATTCTCCCAGAACATTGGCTTGGGGTTCTAGATTACCAGTCCAGTGATATTAGAAGATAGAACACAGAACATTACAGCGCAGTACAGGCCCTTCAGCCCTCGATGTTGCGCCAACCTGTGAAACCAATCTGAAGCCCATCTAACCTACACTATTCCATTATCATCCACACGTTTATCCAACGACCATTTAAATGCCCTTAAACTTGGCGAGTCTACAACTGCTGCAGGCAAGGCATTCCATGCCCTCACTACTGTCTGAGTAAAGAATCCACCTCTGACATCGTTCCTATATCTATCACCCCTCAATTTAAAGCTATGTCCCCTCGTGCTAGCCGTCACCATCTGAGGAAAAAGGCTCTCAGTCCACCCTATCCAATCCTCTGATCATCGTATATGTCTCTATTAAGTCACCTCTTAACCTTCTTCTCTCTAACGAAAACAGCCTCAAGTCCCTCAGCCTTTCCTCATAAGACCTTCCCTCCATACCAGGCAACATCCTGGTAAATCTCCTCTGCACCCTTTCCAATGCTTCTACATCCTTCCTATAATGCGGTGACCAGAACGGCACGCAATACTCCAAGTGCGGCCGCACCAGAGTTTTGTACAGCTACATGACCTCACAGCTCCGAAACTCAATCCCTCTACCAATAAAACCTAACACCCCGTACACCTTCTTAACAGCCCTATCAACCTGGGTGGCAACTTTCAGGGATCTATGCACATGGACACTGAGAACTCTCTGCTCGTCCACACTACCAAGAATCTTACCATTAGCCCAGTACTCTGTATTCCTGTGACTCCTTCCAAAGTGAATCACCTCACACTTTTCTGCATTAAATTTGCCGCCTCTCAGTCCAGCTCTGTAGCTTATCTATGTCCCTCTGTAACCTGCAACATCCTTCCGCACTACCCACAACTCCACCGACTTTCGTGTCATCCGCAAATTTACTAACCCATCCTTCTACGCCCTCATCCAGGTCATTTATAAAAATGACGAACAGCAGTGGCCCCAAAACAGATCCTTGCGGTACACCACTAGTAACTGAACTCCAGGATGAACATTTCCCATCAACCACCACCCTCTGTCTTCTTACAGCTAGCCAATTTCTGATCCAAACCGCTAAAATCACCCTCAATCCCATGCCTCTGAATTTTCTGCAATAGCCCACCATGGGGAACCTTATCAAACGCTTTACTGAAATCCATATACACCACATCCACCGCTTTACCCTCATCCACCTGTTTAGTCACCTTCTCAAAGAACTCAATAAGGTTTGTGAGGCACTACCTACCCTTCACAAAACCATGTTGACTATCCCTAATCAAATTATTCCTTTCTCGATGATTATAAATCCTACCTCTTATAATCCTTTCCAACACTTTACCCACAACTGAAGTAAGGCTCACTGGTCTATAATTACCAGGGTTGTCTCTACTCCCCTTCTTGAACAAGGGGACAACATTTGCTATCCTCCAGTCTTCTGGCACTATTCCTGTAGACGATGATGACATAAAGATCAAAGCCAAAGGCTCTACAATCTCCTCCTTAGCTTCCCAGAGAATCCTAGGATAGATCTCATCCAGCCCAGGGGACTTATCTGTTCTCACACTTTCCAGAATTGCTAACACCTCCTCCTTGTGAACCTCAATCCCGTCTAGTCTAATAGCCTGTATCTCAGTATTCTCCTCGACAACATTGTCTTTTTCATGTGAATACTGATGAAAAATACTCATTTAGCGCCTCTCCTATCTCTTCGGACTCCACGCACAACTTCTCACTACTGTCCTTGACTGGCCCTAATCTTACTCTGGTCATTCCTTTATTCCGGACATACCTATAGAGAGCTTTAGGGTTTTCCTTGATCCTACCTACCAAAGACTTCTCATGTCCCCTCCTGGCTCTTCTTAGATCTCTCTTTAGGTCCTTCCTGGCTAACTTGTAACTCTCAAGCGCCCTAACAGAGCCTCCACGCCTCATCTTTACATAAGCCTCCTTCTTCCTCTTGACAAGAAATTCAACTTCTTTAGTAAACCATGGTTCCCTCGCTCGACCGCTTCCTCCCTGCCTGACAGGTACATATTTATCAAGGACACGCACTAGCTGTTCCTTGAACAAGCTCCACTTTCCAATTGTGCCCAGCCCCTGCAGTTTCCTTCCCCATCCTATGCATCCTAAATCTTGCCTAATCGCCTCATAATTGCCTTTCCCCCAGCTATAACTCTTGCCCTTCAGTACATACTTATCACTTTCCATCGCTGAAGTAAACGTAACCGAATTGTGATCACTATCACCAAAGTTCTCACCTACCACCAAATCTAACACCTGGCCTGATTCGTTACCCAGTACCAAATCCAATGTGGCATCGCCTCTTGTTGGCCTATCTACATAGTGTGTCAGGAAACCCTCCTGCACACATTGGACAAAAACTGACCCATCTAAAGTACTTGAACTATGGCATATCCAGTCAATATTTGGAAAGTTAAAGTCCCCCATAACAACTACCCTGTTACTTTCGCTCCTATCCAGACTCATCTTTGCAATCCTTTCCTCTACATCTCTGGAACTATTCGGAGGGCTATAGAAAACTCCCAACAGGGTGACCTCTCCTTTCCTGTTTCTAACCTCAGCCCATACTACCTTGGTAGACAAGTCCTCATCAAACATCCTTTCTACCACCATAACACTGTCCTTGACTAACAATGCCACATCTCCCCCTCTTTTACCACCTTCCCTGATCCTACTGAAAAATCTAAACCCCAGAACCTGCAACAACCATTCCTCTCCCTGCTCTATCCATGTCTCTGAAATGGCCACAACATCAAAGTCCCAGGTACCAACCCATGCTGCAAGTTCACCCACCTTATTCCGGATGCTCCTGGTGTTGAAGTAGACACACTTCAAACCACCTTCCTGCCTGCCAGTACACTCCTGCGACCTTGAAACCTTATTCATGGCCTTACTACTCTCAACCTCCTGTACAGTGGAGCTACAAGTCAGGTTCCCATCCCCCTCCTGAATTAGTTTAAACCCGCTCGAAGAGCATTAGCAAATTTCCCCCCCAGGATATTGGTACCCTTCTGGTTCAGGTGCAGATCATCCCATTTGTAGGAGGTCCCACCTACCCCAGAATGCGCACCAATTATCCAGGTATCTGAATCCCTCCCGCCTGCACCATCCCTGTAGCCAGGTGTTCAACTGCTCTCTCTCCCTATTCCTCGCCTCGCTAGCACGTGGCATGGGTAACAAACCAGAGGTAACAACTCTGTTTGTTTTAGCTCGAAGCTTCCACCCTAGCTCCTTGAATTTCTGCCTTACATCCCCGTCCCTTTTCCTACCTACGTCATTGGTGCCGATGTGGATCACGACTTGGGGCTGCTCCCCCTCCCCCTTAAGGATGCCAAAAACACGATCCGAGACATCACGGACCCTGGCACCTAGGAGGCAACACACCAACCGCGAGTGTCTCTCGTTCCTGCAGAATCTCCTGTCTGTCCTCCTAACTATGGAGTCCCCAATGACTGATGCACTCCTCCTCTCCCCCTTCCCTTCTCAGCAATAGGGACAGTCCCTGCACCAGAGACCTGTACCCCATGGCTTACCCACTGGGCCACTGCCTCTACCAAATGGCAATCTTATTTTTTTTTAAAAATTGCCTGCTCTTTCAACATGGGGAAAAAATATACATGGACTTGAACACTGGACATTAAGAGAACCTGCTGAGCTGCACTGATAGCCAGACCATGTAGAATAGGTTCGAGAAACAAAAACGTTGCTATCTGGCCACTCAGTTTCATAGAGCTTTTCACTGACATTTCCCCAAGGGCTTATTGTACCATCATAATGAAGGCCTCACTGAGTTGCAAAAGCTAACATTATCATAGCAGAGGTTTCTGAGATGACAATTTGAATAACTGTTTAAATAGGCTATAAAAGGATTAGTTATATTTGACGTGGGGTCTAAATAGAAATTTGTATTTGTAAGAGACTAAACATTTGAGATGGTTTAGAGGCTTTTAACAGCTCTTATGTATGGAGGAAGCTACACAAAGTTCTCACTAAGTTGTGGTTGCATTTCTGAAAATTGCAACTTTAAATGAAAGCGATTTGAAGTAAAGCATTAAGTCAATTGATTCAAGAAAAGTGGAGTCAGATGCCATTGGGCCTTCCTTAGCAGAAAAACAAACGAAAACATGAAAAAAAAAACTTAACCCTCCAAATTGAAATACAGTACATGAAACAGCTAGATTCTTGTACTAGCAAATTAAATAATCAAAATAAAATATATTTAGAGATATAGAAGAAAACTGCAACATTCTATTTATTTGCAAATGGGATGTGAGTGTCATTGGCCAGGCCAGCATCTATTGCCCATTGTGAAAGATAGCGTGAGCTGACTTGTTGAACCACTAGATCTCTTGGATACAAGGACTCTCAGAGCGGTTAGGAAGGACATTCCAGGATATTGACCCAATGACCATGAAGGAACCATAATATAGTTGTGTGTCAGGCTGGTGAGTGAATTGGAAGAGAACTTGTGTTCTCATGTATCTACTACCCTTGCCCTTTAAAAGTGGTAGAGAGCATAGCTTTCAAAATGTGTTGTGTCAGGCTTGGTGATTGGTACAAAATCTTGTAAATGATAAACACTACTGTCACTGCGCACTGGTAGCGGCGGGAGTAAATGTTGAATGTGGTAGATTGGGTGCCAATCAAGTGAGCTGCCTTGTCTTGGATGGCGTTAAGACTCCTCAGCATTTTTGGACAAGGACCCATCCAGGCAAAAGGAAGAATACTTCTTCACACTCCTCACCTATAGCTTGTGGATGGTCAACAGGTGATTGACTCGCAAAAAAAATTCCTAGCCTCTATTCCACTTGTGCACCTACAGTAATTGTATAGCAGGTCCAGTCTGGCTTCTGGTCAATGGAAAACCCAAACAGGTTCATCATCTTGTATCTAGCCAGAGATGCTCACTGCCTGTCACTTGCCACACATCAGTACAATCCCGTATATTATCTAGGTCTTGCCGCAAATGGGCACAAACTGCTTAAGTAATTAGAGAACTAGTAAGCATGGCTGAATGTGGCTTTCCTTTTAGAACTCCATGCTGAATGCTTCAAAATTATATACTTCATATATGGATTTGTTTTCACCTGTTTTTTCAATAAAGATTATAACGTCACTTGTTAAGAAAGATATGATAACTGGTTCTATGCATATTTTAGATCTGGATACTAGGGTGTTTCCTATCACTTCCCTGATTTCTTTTTGCATTGCTGTGGATACAATCCAACTGAACCAAACGTCATTTTCTCCTCACATTTGGATAATTTATGTATTACCTCTTTACTTCCAATGATATTATTTACATGGGGAAAGACTATAGAAAGCTACAGACCAGTGGAATTTAGGAGTCCTCCTCCACAAATCCTAAAAAGCTAGCACCCAAGTTCCGTCAGTAATAGCGAAGGCAATTGGAATGTCAGCCTTTATTTCACAAGGGAATGGAATATACATTTAGGGAGCTTTCGCTTTTTAAAAAAAAAATTACAAGGCAGTAAATAGACCATAGCTGGGAACACCATGGACAGTATTGGGGTTCCAATCCAAGGCAAGATATACTGGCATTGGAAGCAGTCCAGAGAAGGTTCACCAAGCTTTGGGATAGTCTTATGAGGAGAGGAATATTCACTGGAATATAGAAGAATGAGAGAGAACCTTATTGAAACATGCAAGATTCTCAAGAGGGTAGACTGATAGATGGGGAAAGATTGTTTCCCCTCTTGGGAAGAGGGCATAATTTTACAATAAAGGGTCACACATTTAACACAGAAATGAGAAATTTATTTTCTTAGATGGTTGAGAATCTGCGGAATTCTCTACCAAAGAAGGTTGTTTAGGCCTGGTCATTAAGTATTCAGGGTAGAAATACACAGATTTTCAATTCCACAGGGGAATCAGGAGTTTATGGGGGAAAAGGTGAGAAAATGGAGTTGAGGATTAGTAATTACCTCATTAAAATGACAGAGCAGACTTGATGGGCTCGATGGCCTACTTCTGCTGCAATCCCTTATGGTCTTTTCACTTGAGGCAATATCCCTCTTAATATTTCCTACTGTTATGATATTGTCTTTGCTAGCTACCTTGGAATAATCGAACGACCACCTTTCTGATCCCTTGGTTGTCTCAACCCCATTTTAGATCACTGCTATCATCAGTTCTGTTAATTTTAGGTTAATATTAATGTTAAATGTTATTAATTTGGCTACCCCAGCAATCCTTCTCCTTTCTCAATCATATAAAATTAAATTAAACAATTTTACTGGGGTCTGGGTGATGTGATATATGTTAGGATGTACAACAGAACTGAGTGACCAAATTGGCTGGGCCCATCTTGGGATCAGGAGCAATTCACTCCATCTGTTATGCTTTTTACAAACAGCATGGAGAGATTCACTCTAGACAATGGCAAGATATCAACTGATAGGCATTAACTCTTATTAAGTGCCTCGTTAATACCACAACTCACCGGTGTTAAAATTCAGCTCTTCCATTTTACCAAACATGCCAAACAAGTTTGACATTAGGAAAACCCAATAGCATGAGTGTAAAGTAACGTATGATGGCACTAATTCTGGCACAGGTACAGAAAGACACACTCCTTGTTCCTACATTATTGGACATTCCTCCAGATGGCTCAGACTGCTTTAACCCAGTGGCAAGCTCTGACCAGGCTGGCAAGGTGTGAGGTCATTGTCTCCACTGCTGGTCCTGGTAAGAGGATGCCCTGCCAGTACTGCACCCAGTCAAGCAGAACCACCAGGTCCTTGCCTGTAAAGTAGGGCAATGATTTCCCATTGTTTGCCATGTCCAGGGCAGTTCCAGACTGGTCATGCTTGTCCGTGTGCACAACAAGCTTTTAAAAGCTGGAGTGGGTGCAAGCGGAGCCAATGCATTGCAGGTTATCTGCTCAGTGGCAAGTTCTACCAGGAACAGTGCGTAGTAAGTGAGCATGCAAATCAAATGGGAGAGATGTCATTGGGTGGGGTAGGTAATTAATGAGATACAAGAGAAGACATGTGAAGCCTCATGGCAAGAAGTACTCCAAAACAACAAACGCTTCTGATGCAACTTCGCCTTATCCAAAAATCACAAGATTCAGCCCATTGTACGAAATATTTTAATTCCAGGAGAAAAACTAACACCACAGTGAGTATATCAAGTCTACAATGTCCTATATCATTCAAACTACACAGTGTATAGCAATGTGTTATTCAAATTGGAAGGCTATTATTTCCATTAAAACATTATTCCAAATAAAACAGCAATATGGACACCACACATTCACACCTCATAATTCTGGATCAACAGTACTTAAAGCACAACTGAAAAATCATAACTTTTAACCAACTGCCAAGCTAATTTTATTTTCAATTTACATAAAAACTTATTTTGATCGGTCCTCAAAATTTCAGTGCATTCAACATATTTTTGTCAAAATAAAAATGTTAAAACGAGATTTATAATGTTAGAAGAACACCTTAATTTGCAGAATTTCTGTAAGCTAATGATTTTGAAAATATCCTCTTTAAATGCTGGTACACTTAAGTTACTCATCTTCCCACTTCAGGATAAGCTGAAAACATTTATATTTGATGCAAATGTTACTTAAGTACTGATCAGAAATCCAAAGCTGAAAAAAGGTGACTTTTACCTTTTGTACTGTCTAATGTTTAGCAAATTTCAGAGATGCCTGTTTACGGTTATACATAATTGATATGATTGATGAAGGAAAAAAAATCATTGTAGAAAAATGTTGTGCTGATAAATCAATTGATTTATTAAAACATCGAAACCTTGGAATTCCTTGCAGACCAAGTGGCAGGCCATAAAACTGAATATCTTTGCTGTAAAACAGCATTGGTTAAGTTGACAGTATGCTACATCATGTTAAAGCTGACGTCGACAAGTCTGTCATCCTATTCCTTTACAAAGAATCAACAAAAAAAAGAGTGGAGAAAAGCAAAGCAATTTGGAACAGAAGCACTACAAGGCTGCTTTATTCCCGTTTTCCAGAAAAATTGCACCATATATGAATTAATATCAATGAAGTGGAATTAAATTCTCAGTATTTATTTGGAATGATAGAACAAGATTATTTGATGTACAACTTTAAATTAAAGCAATATTTAGTACCCCATACTAATTCCTTACATGTTTGAATTAACAGATTGTAACATTTAATACCATTAAAGTTATTCACGGAACCCAGCTGACTAAAATATTTAACAATGCAATGACAAATTCTAACATCGGAGTAGATTTAATATTGACATATCTTCAATGTGAGCCAACCTGCTGGAAAACACTGCAGCGCAACATCTCTTCTTTGTTTTCCTAAAGGGCATTTAACAACCAGCATAAATCTCAGTGTAAATTGACAAGTGCTGAAAAATGTACCTTTTTAAAAATCTTTAGAATTGATTCATCCTTTACAATTTATCCAATATCCATAAAGCTAACAGCATAATTTAGGTTGAGAGCATAATTTCGAGAAGACACTGTTAAGGTATGTAAATAATAAAGTCAATTTATTCTGATCTAATCTCTAACCAATTAAGAGGTCACATTTCCCCCTGTTCCTTTCCCACATCTTCTACACCGGTTGAACTCTCAGAATATCTAAGCTCACACGTACTGCAAATATTGGATCTGCTTGCATGTGGCAGATCAATTACGTTAAGATCCATTCGTGTTCAAAGATTAACAAATTTAATTTTCAGAATCCCCACACAGAAGTTATTAATAACAAGCTGCAATATAATGACCGTAATCATACCGAAAAATACAAATATTATAAGCAGACTAACGGAAGCTCATAAGGATTCTAAGACCTGCCCAGCAGTGACTGACCTTTTTGCTGTTTGCAGAATATATTTCTACATGAAGAATCTTGCTTTATTTTGAGCATTAACCAGAATTAAATAATTTTTCATCTGTTCATGCACTCACATTTTCATTTAAAAGACGTTTCCACCTGCCTGTTACAGGGGATAAAATACAAAATCACTGTTAAAATATTACTTGCAGCTACAGAACAAAGCCTGTGGTGTCTTCTTGCTTTGAGAGAAAGAAACAGTTGAGAAATGGTTTACAATTAATACTTTAAGAATATCTTTCAAACAGAGTACACAATGCCATAATAGTCCTTGAAATGCCCAATAAGTTATGATGATTTAGGTTCAATTTTCTGCTAAAAATACATTTAGATAATCAAAATCATGCATGAATCTGCTTAGGAGGTCAGTGAAATAATGTAATTATTTATATTTTTTGCAGCCAAAAAGAATAATATTTTAGAAAAAGAAGGTTATCGGGTGCATTTTTAATCAACAAAGCTGAAAACATGTTTATCACCAAAAACAAAAATCAGCATTTTTAGTGACAGCATCTCAGATTAATACCTTGATTTTGATCATGGAAAATTACTTAGAAATATACTGAACAGATTAGTTTGATTGACATACACTGGACTGCTTCTGAATAAATTTAATTTTTTTAAACAGGCAAAAAAGATTTAAAATGTGCCTAAAAATTTGCTCACTTTGAAGAACCTCAATGAATGACTGCCAACAGATGCAATAAGGAATTTGTTATCCTCATCATTTACAGCTTCAGGCAGAGCTATCTTTAACACAGCTTTTAAAATTGTAAAAGTCTTCATTTTTGACTTGACGGGAACTTTTTTTTTGTTTTTGTACTCTGCATGGCTTTGCCATTACATGTATTTCACATGCAAGCTATAGAGAGATTACAGTTAGCTTCAATCTGTACAGTGCAAGTGCCTGGTTAATACAGTTGCCACTTGAAGGGCCTCCCATTATCCATAAGTAGACCCTGTGTGCTCTGACAGGCAAACTTACTTTTGCCCACTCCAGGTGTGGGGGCAGCCATCTTTCATTTCCATTACATATTTGAAATTCAGAAAAAGGACAGAAGGCAGCACACACTGCGCTTTGAGCAGCAAGCCCCTGCTAATCTAGATGACTGCCCAAACTACTTTTTCTCCTTGCACACATTCCTACTTAACTCTTTCATTTAAGTCATAGCCCAACAATCACTCAGCCTACAATTAGTCATGGCAACCATCATGATGTATTGCCTACACCTCCCTCCCAGTATATATCATGTTGTTACTATTTGATGATCCCCACCTCTTCCTACAGCAACCCATGCCCTGCTGTCTCCAGCCCTCCTCCAAATATGGAGCTGCATTCCACCAAACACCATCAAAATCATATTCCCCTCTGCATGCCAGCACGCTAACTCCAATCACTTGGATTTTCCCAAAGTCTTGACAATGTAGTGCCTCTGATAAACCACCTTGACTTTCAGTGAATCGATGTCATTACCCTCAATCAGGGGCTCTTCAAATTCATCCCATAGCATTAAAACAATAGCAGCAGTACGAACTCAAGGTGCTTTCCCCACTGTTTTGATACTGAAAGTGGCTGAAGAACAGAGGGCTAGTGCATTTCAGGATTCGGCAAGTTTTTATAATTTTGTGGTAACAACCTTACCATCCCTGTACAGTAATTTTCTAAGTACGGTGTTTTATGCCTCAGAAGAAAATCCCTTTAAATCAAATTTGTATTTCAATTTCTTTAGCTGCATAGCACTACAATCCAATTCAGGATTCCCACTTTAGATTTCATTTTTGAACTGTGCATACCTCAGAATATTCTTCGATCTGAATGGATAAAAAAATCTCACTCTTGCTCATCCTTTTTGCAGATACCACAGAGCATTTGTTGAGGGTGCTGCACTGGCAAGAATACCAGATTAGCAGCAACCTCTTCTGACAAGCCTGGAAAAACACTGGGCAGCTGCCCGTGAGGTGAAGCGAAGCACCACCTCTTCACTGCTGAAAACAAAATCTGAGCAAATATGTTCTAAAGTGGTTGCTATAGCAACAATATTTACCTCTTCATTTTGCTTCATGATCTTGCGTAAACACTCAAAATTCAAAAGTAGTTTTAGCAACAGCACACGACAAAACATATCACAAAAAAAAAGTATCAGATGCGTTAAGTAAATCACAGGCAGGATTCGACGGAGTCAGAAACACAAAGTCATACTGGACTCAAAACGTTACCTATGT
>JAHRHZ010000144.1:54648305-54674576 GCA_024137785.1 Ginglymostoma cirratum
ACATAGGTAACGTTTTGAGTCCAGTATGACTTTGTGTTTCTGACTCCATCGAATCCTGCCTGTGATTTACCTAACACATCTGATACATTTTTTATGATATCCTTATGTTTTACCTTGTGCTATTATTAAAGATTATTATTAAGAACATCGGATCGGGACGTCCTAGCTATTACAAAAACTTAGCTGACAGATGGCCAAGACGGGTAGCTCAATGTTCCGAGTTTTAAATGCTATAGCAAGGATAGAAAAGGAGACAAGAAAGGAGGCAGGGGTGGCGTTTTTATAAGTTAAGGAATACATTACTGCTGGAACTAGGGAAAATATTTCTAAAAAATTATCCGGTAAAAATATACGGGTAATTATAAATAAGAAAGGAAAGATCACATCGATGGGATTGTATTATAGGCCCCCAACAGAAAGAGGGATATTCAGAAACAAGTACGTTGGGAGATCTCAATTATATGTAAGCATGGTAAGGTTGTAATAATGGGGGACTTTAATTTTCCAAACATTGACTGGGGCTACTATACTGTTACAAGGTTTGGATGCTGAAGAATTTGTCAAATTGTTTAAGAAAATTTTCTTTATCGATATGTAGATGCTCCTACTAGAGAAGGAGCAAAACTAGACCTTCTTTTGGGCAATAAGGCAGGGCAGGTGACAGGTAAAAGTGGGGGAACCCTTTGGGTCTAGCAATTGTAATTCTATTGTTTTCAAAATGGTTATGGAAAAGGATAAACCTTCCATAAAAAGTTAAAGATTTAATTAGAGTAAAACAAATTTTAACGGTATGAGACAAGATCATTCAAAAGTTGCTTGGAGTAAACTGTTCACAGGTAAAAGCACGTCTGACAAGTGGGAGGCATTCAAGAGTGTGATGACGAGAGTTCAGAGGCAACATGTTCCTGTTAGAGTGAAGGGTAAGGCTGGTAAGATTAAGGAACAATCGATGAATAAAGATATTGAGGTTCTAGTCAAGAATAAAAGAGAATCTTATTTTAGACATAGACAGGCATCGAGTTTCAATTAAATCTCAAATCAATGTAAAGAACATTGGGACATTCTTAGGAGAGAAATCAGGAAGGCAAAGAGGGGATATGAGATAGCATTGGCAGATAATCCAAAAGGGATTCTATAAAAACATTAAGAGCGAGTGGGTAACTAGAGAGGGGGTTGGGCCTCAAAAGATCAAGGAGGTCATCTGTACGTTAAACCCCAGGAGATGGGAGAGATATTAAATGAATATTTCCTGTTAGTTTTCTCTGTGAAGAAAGAAATGGAGTCAAAAGAATGCAGAGAAATAAATTTTGATGTTTTAAAAGCAGTTCACCTTACAGAAGAGGTTGTTCAGGAGGTTGTAGAGAATATAAAAATGGAAAAATCTCTAGGACCTGACCTAATGTATCACAGACTGTTGTGGGAAATAAGGGAGGATATTACGAGACTCCTTGCAGAACGAGTTGAATCATCCATAACAACAGGTGAGGTGCCAGATAACTGGAGTGGCTAATGTGCCTTTGTTTAAGACAAAGTTGTAAGGAGAAATTGGGGAACTATAGAACTGAGAGTCTGACTTCAGATTTGAGCAAATTGGTGGAGGTTATGATAAAAGATAGGATTTATGGACATTTAAAGAAGCAAAAATTGATTAGGGGTAGTCAGCATGGTTTTCTGCAAGGGAAATAGTGTCTCAAAAACTTGATTGAGTTTTTTTTGAGGAAGTTAGCAAAAAGACTGATAATGACAGCACAGTACACATTGTTTATTTGGATTTGAGTAAAGCCTTTGACAAGGTTCTACATGGCAGACTAATTAGTAAAGTTAGGTCACATGGGATTTAGGGTGAGCTTGCCAATTGGACACATAATTGGCCTAACAGCAGGAGACAGAGAGTGATGGAGGAGAGTTGCTTTTTGGACTGGAGGCCTGTGACCAATGGTGTTCCACTAAGGTTGGTCTGGGTTCTCTTTTGTTTGTCATTTATGTAAATGATTTGGATGAGAAAAAGAAGGCATGTTTAGTAAGTTTGCAGATGACACCAAAATTGGTGACATAGTAGAGAGTGAAGAAGGTTTTAAGATTACAAAGGGATCTTGATCAAATGGATCAATGGGCTGAAAAACGGCAGATGGAGTTCAATCTGGATAAATGTAAGGTATTACATTTTGGTACAAAATGCATAGGGTAGGGCTTATACACTTAATGGTAGGGCCTTGGGTTGCGTTGTAGAACAGAGGGTCCTCGAGGTGCAAGTACATAATTCTTTGAAGCTTGTGTCACACATAGACAGGGTGGTTAAAAAGGCATTTGGCAAGCTTGCCTTCATTGTTCAGTCCTTTGAATATAGGAGTTAGGAAGTCATGTTGAAGTTGTACAGGACAATGCTTAGGCCTCTTCTGGAGTACTGTGTCTATTTCTAGTTGCCCAGTTACAAGAAGGATGTTAACAAGCTGGTAAGGGCTCAGATGAGATTTACCAGGATTTTGCAAGCATGGAAAGTTCACGCTATTAATAAAAAAGGCTAGATAGGGTGGGACTTTTTTTCCACTGAACTGTAGGAGGGTGACAGGTTACTCGATAGAAGTTTACAAAATAATAATCACAAGTATAGATAGAGTTAGTGGTAGTTGTCTTTTCCCTAGAATGGTGGGGGGGGGGGGGCGGGGAACTGAAAACTAGGGGGTACATTTTTAAAGTTGAGAGGAGAGGGATTAAAAGAGAGACAAGAAACAATTTTTTTTTCCCCCACACAGAGGGTGGTTCGTATACGGAATGAACTTCCTGCGTAAGTGTTGGATACGGATACATTTATAACATTTAAAAAGACATTTGGACAGATACACTTTTAGGAAAGGTTTGGAGGGATATGGGCCAGGAGCAGGCAGATGGGACTAGTTCAGTTTGGGATTACGTTTGGCATGGACTGGTTGGACCAAAGGGTCTGTTTCTGCGGTGTATGGTCTCTGACTCTATAAAACACAGATAAAATACAACAAAGAGAATAACTGGTATAACTTTACTCTACTGAAATACTTAGCAAGATAATATATTATATAACCACTAATCATCAACTGTTCCAATATAGGCAACATCCCATAAACACACCGTTTGGCGACAAAAAAAATGCAATTCAGCAAAATAATTATGATTCTCACATGCTGTCTCTCTCCAATCCAGAAGAAAGAAAGACAGACAGAAGGAAACAACTGTCCCTTTGGATTTTTAAGAGGAAGCCTCGCTGTCTAAGGCTTCACTCTTGCAGCAGAGAACTGAAGATTTTAGCTCCAGCAGCCAGCAGAAACCTTCTCAAATGACAGAAAGCAGAACCAAAAACCTTCCTGGGTGTGTGCAAGCCCTGACCACACCAACTCATGATTCCTTTGTCTTATTTAAAAAAAAAAAGACACCTAGGCAAAAACTCAAAAGCTGTCTACCAACTGCCTGTCTGAAAGAAACATTTCGGCACCACTGTGACAACACCCCTCTGTAAGAGAAGCAGCACAGGACTCCTCTCTTAAATGCACAGTATTGTCACACCCGTTGTTAAAAGTAAAACAACTTTTAAAATGAAGGCAAGTAGCCTTACTTTGACATTTATATGGTTAGGCCATTTCACACAAGTCAAATGATCACGACCAACTGTGATACGGTTAACTCAAATCACAGGTAGAACTTTTGATTTCCAACCCTGGTAGCAATGTTGGAACCATCTCCGGCTCCTGACATGGATAGCGATTTGCACTGAAAGGAAAATGCAAAATCCCAAAATATATGACACTGACTTTTTATAAACTTGGTCCCCCCCCAAAAAAAAAAACTAGTTTCTTAGGTTAAAACATGAAAAGAAATGGTATGTATATGATTTTTGGGCTCTCATTCCCCTTTTTGCCCTGGGATTTCTGGGACTTATCAGATGCAAGAAAGACAGAGGTCAAACTGTATCTGCGATTGGCACATAGCCAAAGTTTTCAAGTAAATCAAATGGGAAGGCAGTTTCTCTTCTCCTACTTACATCTCCTGTGCTTGCAGCCAAAACATAGGACAGCTTTACAATGTTGGTTCTGAGGACTTGTACGGAGATCTCCAGCAAATTTGATTGTGCAAGAGAGAGCTGAGTAGCAAACTGAGGACATACACAAAGCTGCAGGAATGGATCATGCCATGAGGCCTCCTCTAGCCACAGGCAAAAGAGGATGAGACCAGTGTTCAGGTTCATAACAGCACTTATTAACCCTGCTTTCTGGCACCAGGCAAAGATGCAACATCGAATTTTCATCATGATGACATTAGACACAAGTGACAGACCATTGCATTTCTAACAATTTCTAACTTCATTATGCAGTTCCAAACATTTCTCATGAAGCCAGCACATCACAATAGGTTGAATTATTCTTCCAACATGTAGTACACTGAGGTTACCTAAATCTGAGTTGGAACTGCATCTAACAATCAATTATCTCGAATAATAACATAATTGGAAAACGGACAGTGAACTGCCTTCAAACTTGCATCACAGTAGACTCCATCCTAATTGTATCAATGTGGATTTATGTTAAAATAACAACATGACTTTTTAAGATATAGACTTTTTAAGAACTGCCGATGCTGGAGTCAGAGATAACACAGTGTGGAGCTGGAGGGACACAGCAGGCCAGGCAGCATCAGAGGAGCAGGAAAGCTGACGTTTTGGGTCAGGACACTTTATCATTTCTGAAAAAGGGTCCCAACCCGAAACATCAGCTTTCCTGCTCCTCCGATGCTGCCTGGCTTGCTCTGTTCCTCCAGCTGCACTCTGTGTTATGACTTAAGATGTTCACTTTATAAAAATATACAGTCATACAGCATGGAAACAGACATTTCGGTTCAACCCGTCCATGCTGACCATGTTCCCCGAACTAAAGATAGTCCCACCTGCATGCCCACTTGGCCCATATCCCTATTCGTGAACTTACGCAAATGTCTTTTAAATGTTATTACTACACTTGCATCACCACTCTCTCGACAGTTCATTCCACACATGAACCACTGTGTAAAAAGTTGTCCCGTGTCCTTTTTAAATCTTTCTCCTCTGACCTTAAAAACACGCTCCCCAGTTTTCAACTGCCCTACCCTAGTACAAGTGGATTTTCCAAAACTGCCAAGATACCAGCCCACAAGAATTATGGTAATTCTTGAGATTAAGTCTCCAAATAAACAGGATTTCTACATTGTTAGCGTAACAGATGTTGCAACTAGCTCTTTAAGGATTAAGGCCATGTAACCTTGAAAACTGGTTATAAAAACAATGTTTTTGTGCATGGAATTGTCTCAGCACTGTAAACGGATAGCGATAAATCGGTATGACAAGATTTAATACAGCAGTCCCTTAACTATCCCCAGGTCAAAAATCTCATCTCTCTCCACCGAATGATATTGTGGGTGTACCTACACCAGCTCATCACCATTTTCTCCAGGGAAACTAGCAATGGGCAATAAATGCTGTCCCAGCCAAAACTGCAATGACATTTTAATTAGTTACCAATCAGGTGTAACTTTGCAAGTGAATCATGTTATCAACTACTTGTGCTTTGTAAATCAGAAATTTCTCTAAAGACAACACCTTTAACAAATATATGCAGATGTTGGCTTCTCGCAAAATCAAGTTTGAAATGAACAGGAAGATTGAACAGGTCCACAGGGGAAGGTATGTTATTGACTGTCTGGACATTTTCAATCACCAAGCCATAGTTATTGATTTAAGAGTTAAAAATGATCATTTAAAAAGAAAAAAAAAAAATCTGCATTTTGTGTAGGCTATGGTCTTATTCGAAAAGAAGCTCGTCCTTCAAGATGCACTGGAAACTGATCATGAAATACGCTGGACAAGTTAACAAAAAAAGGTAAAATTAGCAAATGTGCGTCCATATTAAAAGACTACTTTCAAGTCTTACAGAAACATTGAGAAATTTAAACCTTCACCACAATCAATAGGTTCACATTAGCATAGGTTTTATGCAGTGAACGTGAGCACAATTAAAGCTTTGTTATGACCATTTCACTCCATTTTTAACTAACAAATCTACATAACATTAATCATCTTTAATTAAGGTATTGCTAGAAAAAAAATTGAGACATGCTATTAAAGCCGTTATGATCCTGGACCAAACCGCCAAATTTATACAATCTGGCTAGGGATAAGAAGAACTTAAAAACAAAACCCTGTTCTGAAGACAGGTCACTGGACCCAAAACAATAACTGCCTCAGTGGAGAGAAACAGTTAGACCTGAGTTTTTCCAGCAATTTCTGATTTTGTTTTATTTTTCATATTGACAAAAAAAAGTGTGAAATCCCATTTATTTACTGAGTTAATAAAACCACAAGTTTCAAAGGCTTTGAACGAACAATAATAGAGATATTAGGTACTGGAGATCTTTACTTTACAATGTTAGAACAGTAATACAGTCTACAATTATTCACATGGACTCTATTCTAATGGTCAGAATTAACCAGAGTTAAATACGAGTAGCAGATAAACTGTGGTTGAACACCAAACAGGGTACATAAAATAGATGTGGTCTGGTACAGCTCCTAACAATGTCGGAGTCATCCCACAGAAGTTACGCGACAGTCCCAATATTCCCCCAGAAGTTAGTAACAAATATGGTACATCAATTCCCATTTTAAAAAAACTAACAAGAAATTCCAATCAGAGATAGTGGGGACTGCCGATGCCAGAGAATCTGAGGTAACAAGGTGTGGAGCTGGATGAACACAGCAGGCCAAGCAGCAACAGAGGAGCAGGAAAGCTGACGTTTTGGGTCTGGACCCTTCTTCAGAAATGGGGGAGAGGAAGAGGATTCTCAAATAAATAGAGAGATTTCTGAAGAAGGGTCCAGACCCAAAACGTCAGCTTTCCTGCTCCTCTGATGCTGGTTGGTCTGCTGTGTTCCTCCAGCTCTACACCTTGTTATCGAAGAAATTCCAATCTTTCTCTTTTGAATTCATAGCTTTGGATTTCTGTCACAAACTACCAATGGTTACTTCTATTTTGGTATTTCACTTTGCTTGCCACGGTCTACGG
This sequence comes from Ginglymostoma cirratum, assembly GCA_024137785.1. NCBI lineage: Eukaryota > Metazoa > Chordata > Chondrichthyes > Orectolobiformes > Ginglymostomatidae > Ginglymostoma > Ginglymostoma cirratum. The sequence continues at coordinate 54,655,367 of JAHRHZ010000144.1, forward strand.
ACATTCTTGAAACTACACGCCAACCCTTATTCACAAACATGACTCCAGCTTTACCAAACAAGTATTTGTTCTTCACTTGTCTGAGTTCTAATCTTGCTCAGCTGCATAAAACAAATACTCCTTTTGAGCTTTCTTCACCCTCACTCTCAGATGCACTGAACTATTAACAGTATATGGCTTTCTTCAAGCCCCAACCATTCCCCACGCTCTTAGGTGAGCATTAATCCTGGCGGAATTTGCTCGCGTCACAACAACTTACAGCCCGCTACAGCAACATCTTTTCAGAATGGAGCCTCTTCTCCTTAATCCGAATTAGCCAACCATTCAGGAGACTGAACATTACAACCCTATTGGACTTCCTCCAAACTACCTAAATTGACTGTTCAGTAACTACAAACACCTCTAAGTAACCTGTTGAAATCCTAGTAACAAGCCCCATGCTTATTCCCAGGCAGTACTGAATCCAATTAATATTTGGGAACAGTCAGAAGTAGTAACCATTAGAACTGCCTGTTCCCTGAAGTGTTACGATATTCATAGATTACGCCTTGCACAACACAAAATGGATGCAAAAAGATACATTCGTCTCAAAGTTCTTCTGTTTTACACTCTTTGGAACAGAATTGAGAGAACAACAAATTTCAAAAGATGGAAACAATGTATATTACATTAGAGAAAGATGATTTGTTAACAGGTAGACGTGTTTTGTGTTACAATCAACTCTAATTATTTGTTTTTCTGATTGAGTATATAACTTTTGCCGAGACATGAACTGTTACCAACTGTTGCGGATCTTCAATGTACTGCCTGACAAGGTAGTGGAAACAATTTCAGTACTAACTGTTAAAGGAGAATTGGATTAGTACTTGGAGAACAATGTACAGTGCGGTGGGGAAACTGCAGGTGCCAGAGACTAATTGGTCAGCTCTCCTATAGATATGATGGGTTAAGTGGTCTCCTGCTGCTGCATCATTCTATGATCTATCATTTCATTCATTAATTTGCATAAAAGAGGCAAATATTAAGTTCAATGTTGTGAATATATCAAAAGTAGCCACAGTAAAACTGAGTTCATTTGTATTCTGATCGTAATCTTTGCGATCCAAATATCAACTGGACTGCTTCTGTTCTTCAGATCATTACATAAATACTGACAGACAGACACTTACATTGTTGTAGGTAATCTGCCAGAGTAAAGGTGACTCTACAATACATCCTGCATAATTAAATAGATTCAATAACAAACTTTTACTAGGCATTAATGCTCAAACATTTAAGTAATTGCAACCTCTGACAAAAATGCATTTGAATACAGTAAAGTTAATGAATTTTCCTACTCACTAAACCATTATGGTCCGCTGAAGAATAATAAACTGTTCATCTTGTGATAATTCAGCAATTGATCAGGCTAGTGGTTGTAAAGCCAAAATTATTTTCCATAAATTACACTTCCATTCAGTACAAGTTTTATAATTTATAAGCAGCTTTGGAAGTTTAAATGAACTGTAGAACTGTATATTACAAGATACATTTTTGATTATCTTACCTTTTAACTATGTTTCATATAATTGGTGAACATGAAGATTTATTCAAAATAAAATGAGCTTTACTTTTTGCACAGCCGTACTTTCAAACATTATCCTATATCTGAAAGAACTGAAAAGTTGACCATTTTACTGATTCTGCCCTGTAACTAATACTATTCTATTGTGAAGTTAATCGTGAATGCAAAGGGAAGAATAGATGGAGTTCACAGCCTTTGCTACAATAACAAGGGAATATAGACAATATTAGAATAGAAAAGAAAGCAACAGAAATTAAGACAGACACTTTACACAAAACTGCACAATGTGGAATTTTATTCAAGTTTATAAGTTAAGGCAGGATTGTCTGCAGTGCAAATGCACTTGGAAAGGTGGAAGAAAGAAAAGCGCGCAAGGGATCTGGGAGCAGGATAACTAAAATGAAAATTTCACTCATGGAGGACAAATAGCAACAGGCTATTGGTTGGACCAAACTAACCTTTCCTTTGCAAATTTTATTTAGAAGTTAAATCAGAATTTCACCATACTACCACAACCTCACATTTGTGTGCCATATTATATAATTCTCAACTTCATATGAAATTGTAAAGCAATAAATGTTTCTACAAAATGGGTGACCAGCAATCATCCAACCAAAGAAAAAAGGAGAAATTACTCTCAAAAAGTTCAGTGATAAAATCAGATTTCCTACAGCCTAATTTTCTGTAAATAATCTGCAACTCGAGGCTTCAGCTTCGAGATGTAAGCAAAAATGCTGCAGGTAACATATTCTATTTTAAGATGGATGCACGAGAAGACAAGCCAGAGATATTTACAGAAATCATTGAACAACGACAGGAAAAAAAAGGAGGGTGTTAAAAATACATGACATTTCAGCTTTCTAAATAATGGCACAGGTCAGAACTTAATGCTCCCCAAGATGAATGGACAGTGGTTAACAATAGGTGCTCAATGTTTAGGGTGGAGATATGTTAGTTCTTCTGGATCCCCGTTACATTTGGTAGAAAAGGTCAAGGACAGCTTTTGCACCTGAAGACCAATGATAGTGACCACTTGAGGACTAAATATGGATGTTGGGCGTGGGAATCACTTTGCAGCTGTGTGTGCATATCTGTGTACCTAGCTCATCCTTCCAGCATTCTGTGCTACTGGAGGGATCCAATGCTTGCACGTGAAGGATGTAAGAAAAGCATTCCAACCTTTTACAACAATTCTCGATTCCCCTTTCGTCTAGACTTCCCAATCCAACTCCAGCAATTCTGCCCCATTCACCTGCACACACACCTCCAACCTCTGGCATCTTGAGCTGTCAAGGTGGATGCTACTCTTGGTACTGCTGCCATTATTCAAGAGCTACCTGCTTCTGGTTGACATCTTCCAAAGATATGCACCTGTCCCATATCGTAAAGTAGCATGGGAGGTTGCCCTGATGGAGCCAAGAAAGTGGAGACAATCTGGATAATCAAAGCAGGGTTCCCAGTTTGGCTGAGGTGCAATCACTAGCTCACCAGTTTATAAACATGTGACCATTAAATTCCACCCGTTGACTACTAACGCAAGGAAGTTATGCTAAACATTCTTAAGTCATTGGCAAGGCTGGAACTGTCTGTCCATAGCCAGACATTAGACTTTAGGAAGAAGTATCTCAAAGTCCAATAAGAGACACACAAATGATTTACCATGAGGGTAATTAGCAAAAGAACCAAAAAAAGAGAGAAATTCGTTTCTGTGGTGAGTTATAAAGTAGAACACCTGGCAGAAACAGTACAGCAAAATTAATTTGAACTTTCAAAACGAATCAGCTGGATATTTCAAATAGAAAATCATACAGAGTTATGGAAGAATGACTAAATGGATAGCTCTGTCAAAGACCTAGCACAGGCATGATGGGCCAAGTGACCCTTTCTTTATTATGTTGTTCTATAACTCTATGAATACCACCTCTATGTTCTACATGTAAAAGACACAGCAGTTGAAAGCCCTGCTATATATGGAGCGTTGAATACGAGTGGAAAAGTGTTATGGAAAAATAAAGCACTGCTATCTCTCATGGTGCTTTTCCAAATAAAATTGGTCTTGCCAGTCTGATTACTCCAAGGTTGTAGGAGTGGAATGGAAGAGGTGCTTTCATCAATCCAATGGGTACAGCTAAACTCTATTAGGGAGAAAAAGTGTATTTTACAGCCCACACTATAGCTTGCAATATTCTATTAGCATGATGAAATAGACTTTGAGGAACATAGAAAAGGTGCAAGTAAAATATTTTTTAGGATTCCAACTTTTGAACCAACTTTCATGTATTTCCATTCTTTTTTAGGGAATGCAGCATCAATCTGTTAGCTCAGTTGACCAGAATATTACTGTCATGACACTTATCCTTTACAGTAAGTAAACTGATGTCTTATACAAAGATAAAACCATGCCTTGCCAATGACGTCACACCCCAAGAGTGAATAAAAAAGAACACACTTTAAATACACACATCTTCTAAAAATAACCTATCCAGCACTGATGATATACAAGTGACAAGACAAAGAACTGACTCTACATAAACAGAAGAAAGGTTATAATCTTAGTTGAGTAGAAGTGGGTGGGTAACGTTACAATCATTAGTTCCCGATAGATATTGGCTTGATCTTCTCAACAAGATAACACAATTTGCCCAACTCAGTCTACATTCCCTGCATTGATTTAGGTACTACTAGTTTTTCAGATGGGAAGCTCATCACACCATAGGGATTATGTTATCAATGACAATATAATCACTTCGACAATACATTCAAAGTAACTGATGAAGTTTAAAAAAAAACCCAACTCTATTTCCAAGAGATCTGTGCACACAGTGACAAGATGATGAACATCCATTCATCATGATACAATATTTGTATGCTCTGAAGAATGATCATTTACTTCATTAGTTGCAGGCATTACACAAAAGACCAGCAGACCACACCTCTGAAAGATTACATGAATACGGAGATAGATTACTCTAACCTCTTGGGAGGCTGAGAAAGTAGAACTTTTTTTGGATAATGAAATGGAGATTATCACAAGTGATTTCTACTGAAGATAAATCAGCAGGGAGACAGGAGGTTGTAGTGACAGAGGCGTTAAAGCACTTCCGATTTATTAAAACTACAAACGTTAGCTAATTCATTTGATTGATGTGTTGTCACATACTGAGCTATAGTGAAAAAAAGTGTTGTTTTGCGTGTTACACAATCAGATCGCATCATTCAAAGTGCATCACGGTAGCAGAATAGAGTGCAGCCACAGAGGTCAGAATTTTCAGAGGTCCATTCAAAAGTCTGATAACACTGGGGAAGAAGCTGTTCTTGAAGTGGTTTATATGTATATTCAAACTTCTATATCTTGTTTGGTGGATGAAGGTGGTAGAGAATACAACTCGAAGCCCAAGTACTCTGTACCTTCAGCGTTCAATGTTTATTTCAACCTTCAATATTTATTATTTCTGGAGATAGTAGATCATAGAATCATAAAATACTTACAGCATTGATGGAGGGCTTTTAGCTTGGCTATGCAAGATAATTTTGATTCAGTTTAACATAAATGAAACAGTTTGATAGGTGAACCTTGGATTGTGAATGACACTAAACACACTGGAATGCCTATTTCTGAAATTTTGGTCATTTTTAAACCTAAACTGGCATTGTTCTCTGCACAAAGTTTTTTTTTTTCAAATTTTGTTTTGGTGGTGTCAACACATTTCATTTTCTAATATGGGTTTAGCAAGGCTCACTTATTACACAGTAGTAATTTCTTACCAGTAATGAATGACAACACTAATGGAAATAATTACCAGGTGGTGGATTATGTAAAACAGAATGCAAACAGAAGTTTATCAAAACCCTTATGGTACAAAAGATGTAAATTACACAAACTGAATTTAATTCCTTAACTTCATTCAAGTCAATAAACATTCCTCTTGTTGTATATGTGAACAAACTACTCAGTAAACAGTAACGCCTTACTGATGTATTATGTTACAATATGAACAGACTAACAATTTTGAACAGCATGATTAGCAGTGATGTATCTTGTCTACCAGATCATTTTGAGCATTTTGTTTCATTTTGGCAATTACTTTATGTAGAAAGTTGAAGGCCTAAGGCTCCTTCCACAGTCTGACCATGGTATCATGCTAAGGAAGCAACCAGCATTGTGGACTTGCTAACCGTTTTGTAAGATGTTCAATGGACTAAGCTTTTACTTAGATGGCTTGTTTGGCAACATTCAAAGAAGATGGGCAATGTCCCTACTGAAGTAACTCAAGTACATCCTACAACCAATTAAGGGAGGTGACAGCACAGTGGTATTGTCACTGGACTAGTAATCCAGAGAGCCAGGTGAATGGCTTGGGGACACGAGTTCAAATCCATTTGGAATCGATGAAAATCCGAAATTAAAAGCTAACATAACGGTGACCATGTAACCATTGTCAAACGTTGTGGGGACAAAAAAAACAATCTGGAAGGAAAGTTGTCATCCTCACATGGCCTACCTGTGACTTCAGACCCACAGCAATGTCATTTATTTTTAACTGTCATCTGAAACGGCAGTCACAGGTCACTGCGATCACACGGCAATTAATGATTATTAAGAAGTATTGGCCCAACCAACAGTTCCAAGGAAGGGTCACCGGTCCCTGAAACATTAACTCTGTTCTTTTCCTTCGCAGATGCTGCTGGACCTGCTGAGCTTTTCCAGCAACTTTGTTTTTGAACTGATCACTCATCTCATTGAGGTTCATAGGACCTTGCTGAGTGCAAATGACTGCTGCATGTGCCAGCACAACAATGGAGCATTTCAAAATATTATTTTTGTGCTTGAATTGCTTGATACTACAATAACAATCTCAAAGCTAACTCTGTTTCTTAGCAATGTTAGGACTGACCAGAAGTTAAACTCAGACACTTCCTTGATTTCGAACCTCCAGTACTGTCAGATAAAGTACATTGGGTGAACAGGGATTCTTCTGTACTGTATTAGTTCCAGCAACGATTTAGCATCATTTTAAACAAAAACAAACAGTCTACTGCAATAATCAATATGATTCCCTGCACTCATTGCATAGCATGAAAATGACACCTGTTTTCCTGCTTAAACCTCACATTTCTGAAGTCCTGTCAGACTATGACTTAATATGTAACAGAATAGATTTTTTACTTTTATGAATTGCTAGCTAAAACAAAAATGTAACAAACATACCAGAGTTTCATTTGTATGATATCAGAATCTTTAATAAAAGGTTTGGAAGGGTTTACAATTAAAATTATTCTTTATTGTAATGACTATTGCTGTCCTATAAAAGTTTTTCCTGTAGCTAAGTGTGATTAAATAATTCAAAACGCTGTATTAATTGACAGCAAATTAAATTGATAATGAAATGGTGATCTTGATAAATTAATATAAATCCATTCAATATATTTTGTGGCATCCTCCACTAAATTCTGGCTGTTTATCAAATCCTGATGGATAAAAGCAAAATAGATGGGATTTGGAAAGATACTTCTTTCTTCATCACCTTGAGAAGACTTTAAAATATTTTTATAAAATCCCTTATCATTGTCGCTTTACAAATAATTGCAGTGTAACACAATCCAACATTTCTTCATATTGAGAATATTTCTTCTGGTAAGTAAAACACAACAATGGTACCTCAATGTCATTCAAAATGTGATTCTCTTCCGTTGGCATATTTTGTGTATTCCTGGCCTGGTACTCAGGCGGTGTACTTCATCTAGGTGGAAAAAAAAAGTGTGCATTATTGCATTCAGCATTAAAGAGGGGCCAGAACTTTCTGAAATAACAGAGGTCCAACAGTTGAGTGGAAACCTGGCCTAGAGCATACAAAAAATATAACCAGTGCACATGTTCTGCCAAACATGCACAAATTGGACTGGCAGCTCACAATTAAAAATGCAAGACAGACCCAGAATTCTGTTCTGAGCAACAGTCACCGGACCTGAAACCTTCACTCTGTTTTCTCCACCACTGATGCTGCCAAACCTGCTGACCTTTTCCAGCAACTTTGTTTTTTGTTCCAGAATTCTACTTTTACAGCACTAAACATGCATATTGTTGCAACTGTGTCACCTAATCTTCAGGTTCGTAACATAATGAACAAGATATTTAAAGGCCAATATTAATGTCAATAATGGCAAGTCAAAACAACTCCAAAAAGACATGCTTTTTAAAAAAAAAAGAAAAAAAAAAGAGAGAAAAAGGTAGGTAATTCCAAAATGAAGTTCTCTCCACATTCTCATTTCTTCCCCTCTATCTCTTATTTTCTGATCTTTTCTAGGTAAGTAAATTCAGCAATTCTTACACACCTCCCCCCAGATATCGTTTTTGCCATCTTTTTGATCCATCAAATTCTGCATCTCATCTCAATTGTGATTATCAGAAATTCTATTTAATATGAAGTTAAATTAACTAGACGTGCAATTGGCATGACAGTTCAATTACAAGGGGAATAAAATTTATTTTTATTACATATTAATCTAATCTAAACAAACCATTTAAGAAAGGAACAAAAACCATGATCATATGTAGCCCCTCTGTTACAATAATAGGTGTGCAAGGGCTCTGACATTTTTGGGAGTGATGCTGGGATGCTTGGACTGTTTTGCCTTACTGGAATAGTGTGGGGAAATCAGGGCATTTTCTTCCCAATGTCATCATAAAAATTAAATATTAAATACACAAAATTATCCATTTCCATGTTATTCAATTGGAGTTGACCGAAAAGATGGACTAAGTTTCTCTGTTCAATAAGATTTACTATTTATTACAATTAAATAACTGTTTATCTGTAGTTAGAATCTATGAGGAGTCAACACATAGGCCGACTAGTTAAAGATCTTAATACCTTTATGAAACCTCCCCACCAGCATACAGACAGAGAAAATAAAGCATGGGGGTCATGAAAGGCTGAAAAGAATGGGAAGGCATTTCAATGGTCTGTCCACAGAGTTCTCAGATATAATGCTTTTACTCCTTCATTTTGAACTTTATTCATTATTTAGATGAAGGTTACTTTAAATGATTACAAAGCGACACAAACATTAGCCTTAAAAAGGAAACCAGGCCAGGGTTTCTGCTTCCTAGTTAAAATGACAAATAAAACACAGAACATAAAGATGAATAAATTTAAATGATAAAGTACCAATCTGTTCACAGAAGTCCTCATACAATATTAGCTTTCTTAAGGAATGCTATTTCAAATTCTGAAGAATCACTTAGAAATTCTAAAAGCTTACTCATAAATATGCAAATTACAGTAAACCCTTGATATAAACATTACCTTTGGGAGTCATAAGACAACTGTGTTCCAGTGAAAGGTACATTATTACAAGAATGTTTTGTGTACCTAATTTATTAAATCAGATAGACATAAATAAAATAAGTAGTTATCAGAAACCTTGCTGTAGCATTGTATTACATAATAGGATCATTGTACATTAATAGTTGATCATTGACTTTGTATGAAAGTACTAGATGGTAGGCCACGGTTATCTTACATCATTTTGCAAAGATCTAAGATGATATAGCATGAAGATAACTAATGCAGCTCTCTAAATTATTGTTGCTTATTTTGTAATCTCAAGTTACTGATTTTGTAACAATGTGATTTACACACACAGACACTGCCTGAAGTATGATAAAGGATCTAAATATGTACACTTAAAGCATACTGATTTTAGATTATACTCCCGCAAAGATGACTCACTAAAACACTAATGTGTAAATAAAGAATAGGTTGGCATTGGTAAATTAAACTACTTTTTATTACAGGTTCTGCACTGAAAACATTTCACATTAAAAAAAAAGGAAAGTTGTTGAATTATTGAAGAAAACCTGCAGTAGAATTGATTGATGGGAAAAAGATTACAATGCTCTCAATGAATGGAAAGTACAACATGAGATGGGCCATTCCTTCTCAAGGGGTAATACTGTGCCTTTTGTTTATTGACTGATAAGAATATATTTCTCTCCAAAAAATGCTACTACTCATTTTTTTCTCAACATTTATAATGAAAGTCTCCAACATAAATATGACAACTGGGTTGCAAAATGAAAATTGTCATCTAAATTATTTTGCCAAAAGATTACTGATGTATCAATTTGCATACGTGTGTTTTAAATCAAATGTCCACAATGTGGGTCCTGAAATTGTTACTGTCCGAAATGAGATTGGAAATGCAAAAAAGAAATATAGGTTCACTTCATTTAAAAACAGAAGTCATAACTGTGGGTTCACAGTTCATTGAAAGTGGAGTTGCAAGTAGACAGGGTATCGATGAAGGCGTTTGGTATAGGAGTTGGGAGGTCATGTTGCAACCAAACAGAACATTGGTTAGGCCACTTTTGGAATACTGCGTGCAATTCTGATCTTCCTATTATAGGAAAGATGTTGTGAAACTTAGAAGGATTCAGAAAAGGTTTGAAGAGACTTGCCAGGGTTTAAGCTTCTGGGAGAGGCTGAATAGGCTGGGGCTATTTTCACTGGAGCATCGAAGGCTATGGTGTGATTTTATAGAGGTTCATAAAATACGGAAGGGCATGGATAGGGTAAATAGCCAAGGTCTTTTTCTCAGGGTACGGGAGTCCAAAATTAGACGGCACAGTTTTGAGATGAGGGGAAAGATTTAAAAGGGACCTAAGGGACAACTTTTTCAAGCAGATTCGTGCATATATCGAATGAGCTACCAGAGGAAGTGGTGAAGGCTGGTACAATTACAACATTTAAAAGGCATCTGGATGGGTACATGAATAGGAAGAGTTTAGAGGGTTACGGGCCAAACGGACTGGATTAATTTAGGATATCTGGTCAGTATGGACAAGTTGGACTGAAGGGCCTGCTTCCATGATATACACCTGATTCTGTCATAACATGCTTACAATTATCCCAAAAAAATACTCAATATATGAACAATGGTGGGTGCTGGAAATCCAAACCAAAAACCAGAAATTGCTGGAGAAATTCGCTAGCTTTGGCAGCACCAATGCAGAGAAAGCAGAGCCAGAACAGTAGAATGGCCACTGGACTAAAACTGTTAATGCAGCTTTCCATCTCCAAAGATTCTGCCAGACCTGCTGAGTTTCTTCAACAGTTTCTGTTCTTATTTTTAATCAATGTATTAAAATGCATCAAGTAAAACATAATAAATTAAGGTTTTACTCAAATCCCTTCCAAACCTTGATTGGGAATCCACAACTTGGGGCTTTTATCTAGAAAATAGGCTCTGCAAGCTGATGATCACACTTTTGTAGCATGTGCAATATTCTAAATTAAAATGCAATATTTAGGATAGCCATACGCCAAGTCACTTTCTTTTAGAGATCAGCTTCTTTGCAGATTGGAATGAGTGGAACTATGGCACTTCTAAACTTTTGAGTTTTAAGGATTATAAAATACTAGACGACCCATCACAAATGGATGGCGCAGACATAGATAAATATGTAAAAGGCAATATAATATCAGTGACAAAATTTACAGAATAAATAAATATTGTTATTGATCTAAATACTGCATTTTCCATGTTTCTAAAGCACAATACTAAAAATGATGCTGATATTGAGGGAATGGATAATCTCAGGTGACCCAGAAACAGCACTGCTAATAGGCCCAGGGTGGGGGGAAAGTAGGGTAATGATGATTTACTTTGCATCCAATATATAAAAAAAAAACCCGAGAATAATTTCCATGCCTAAATAGATGGGTAATAAACTGCCCACGTGCAAAGCTTTAATTTTTTAATTGCAATCTTAACTCCTACCCAATTAGCCTACTTTTTTTTCCCTCTGTCATCCATCATGTGTCTCACTCTCCTGGTGTCTTCCTACTGAAACAGTCAAGGGCTGGTCGTCTTCAGTAGAAGCAGAACAAACTACGAAAGACCATTACACTCTGTTTCGTGACTTGTTACAGTGCTGCAAGTGGTGGGTCACAGGAACCTGCTCAGGAAAGAATTTCCAGGTTGAAGGTGTTATGGTGTAGCACGTGAAACAAAAACAGAAATTGCTGATGAAACTCAGCATCTGTGGCAAGAAAGCAGAGTCACCATTTCGAGTCTGGTGACTCGTCAGAATTGATACAGTCTTTAAACTGGAGACATACCTTCCAGGTGAAGCACCAATTTGCCTGAACTTCATTGAATCTAGTCTACTGCATCTGCTGTTCACAATGTGACCTCTTCTACATGGGGGAGATGAAATGCACACTGGAAAACTGCTTTGTTGTGTCTGTAAAAGTGACCCAGAGCTGCCAGTTGCCTGCCACTTCAACACACCACCATGTGACCACACCAATATTCTGCTGCAGGGCTTCCGCGGTGTTCCAGTCAGCGTCAGCACAAGCCCGGTGAACAGTATCTCATTTTCCGCTTAAGGACCCCACAGGCTCTAGGGCTCAACGTCAATTTCAAAAGCTTTAGAGCCTGGTTCCATCGTTTCATTTTCACCCACCTCCACACCCAGTCCTGTTCCTGAAACGTCAGCTTTGCTGCTTCAACGATGCTGCTTGGCCTGCTGTGTTCATCCGACTCTACATCTTGTTATCTCAGATTCTCCAGCATCTGCAGTTCCTACTATCTCTGTTATGACATGGGTTGCTTTTAGCACAGCTGATTGTTTTCACCCTCTCTTGGGCTTCTCATGGCCTGCTTTCAACACAGACTAACCAATTCTCTACTACCCTCTGTTCTCATCATCATTTATTCAACTTTTCTTCTGTCCTAGTCTGCCATCATAATCCCCTCATTTACCTATCCTTTTCATGGCTTTCTCTCTCTCTCTCTCGGCTCCATCTCAACCTATCCGCTTACCCCTCCTATCCAAAACAAAAAAAAAAATTGCAACATAAATACCAGGTATTTTTCCCCCCTCCTTGCTATCAGTTCTAAAGATGAGTCACCAGAGTTGAAATATTAACTCTGCTTTCTTCACACAGATGCTGCCAGACCTGCTGCATTTCATCAATAATTCTGGTTACTGTTTCAGATCTCCAGCTCTTTGTTTTATTACAGTGTTGCATATGCATGTGTCAAAATTCAACTTAGGTTGATTTGGATGGCTGTGAACTACCAGCCAGGTATACCTCGGCCAATTCTTCTTGTCAACAACCTCAGTAAAGCTGCATTACATGCTATATAACGAGCAGCTGATTTACTATCAACTATTTTGTACACCTTAGCAGTTGAATTTCAGTGTGTATAAGAAAATATGAGAGAGAGAAGTGAGACAAGCTTTTGTAATGACATACAAATTAGTTGTATGGTAGTACTGAATTGAAGCATTGCTAAGAAAAGGCACATTTTGTCAAAGCTTTTCACTTTGAAATTGTCAGGCCACATTTCCTCACAAAGCAATCATAAGCTTTAGTGCCAAAAAAAAAAAAAAAAATTCGCTGCAGTGTTTTTACACTAGACAACTGGGGCACCATTCCAGTTGCTTCTGTAAGTATTCATCTGTGCCAATGCCTAAGACTGACCCTGGTGATGCCCAAACACAGGAAGGTTAAGAACATAAGAGCTAGGAGCAGGAGTAGGCCATGTGGCCCCTTCAGCCTGCCCCACCATTTAATAAGATCATGGCTGATCTTTTTGAGCCGCAGCTCCACTTACCCACCCACTCACCATAACCTTTAATTCCTTTACTGTTCAAAAATTTATCTAGCCTTGCCTTAAACACATTCAAGGAGGTAGCTTCAATCACTTCACTGGGTAGGGAATTCCACAGATTCACAACCCTTTGGGTGAAGAAGTTCCTCCTGACCTCAGTCCTACATCTGCTTCCCTTTATTTAGAGGCAATGCCCTCTAGTCCTAGTTTCACCTGCTAGCGGAAACAACCTCCCGGCCCCCACCCTATCTATTCCCTTCATAATCTTATATGTTTCTATAAGATCTCCCCTCATTCTTCTGAATTCCAATGAGTATAATCCCAGTCTACTCAGTGTCTCCTCATAATCCAGCCCTCTCAACTCTGGAATCAACCGAGTGAATCTCCTCTGCACCCTCTCCAGTGCGAGTATATCTCTTCTCAAGTAAGGAGACCAAAACTGCACACAGTACTCCAGGTGTGGCCTCACCAGGACCCTATACAGTTGCAGCTTAGCCTCCCTGTTTTTAAACTCCATCCCTATAGCAAGGGCAGACAAAATTCCATTTGTCTTTTTAATTACCTGCTGCACCTGCGATCCTACTTTTAGCGATTCATGCACAAGGACACCCAAGTCCCTCTGCACAGCAGCGTGCTGCAATTTTTTACCATTTAAAACAGAGTCCGTTTTGCTGTTATTCCTATCAAAATGGATGACCTCACACTTATCAACATTGTACTCCATCCACCAGACCTTTTCCCACTCACTTAGACTATCTATATCCCTCTGCAGACTTTCAGTGTCTTCTGCACACTTTGCTCTACCACTCACCTTAGTGTCATCTGCAAATTTTGACACTCCACACTTAGTCCAAATCATCTACGTAAATTGTAAACAATTGCAGTCCCAACACTGATCCCTGAGGCACACCACTAGCCATTGACCACCAACCAGAAAAACACCCATTTACCCCTACTCTTTGCTTCCTACTGGTCAACTAATCCTCTATCCATGCCAGTACATTACCTTTAATACAGTGGAACTTTATCTTATGTAGCAGCCTGTGGTGTGGCACCTTGTCAATTGCCTTCTGGAAATCCAGATACACCACATCCACAGGTTCCCCATTGTCCACCATGCAAGTGATGTCCTCAAAAGATTTCCACCAAATTAGTTAAACATGACCTACCCTTCATGAACCCATGCTGGATGTTTCCAATGGGACAATTTATATCTTGCTATTTCTTCCTTAATGATAGATTCAAGCATTTTCACCACTACCGAAGTTAAGCTAACTGGCCTATAGTTACCTGCTTTTTGTCTACTTCCTTTTTTAAACAGTGGCGTCACATTGGCTGTTTTCCAATCTGCCAGAACCACCCCAGAGTCCAGTGAATTTAGGTAAATAATTACTAGTGCATCTGCTATTTCCGCCATCACCTCTTTTAGTGCCCTGGGATACATTTCATCAGGGCCAGGAGACTTGTCTACCTTTAGCCCCATTAGCTTGCCCAGCACTGCCTCCTTAGTGATAATGCTAGCTTCTAGGTCCTCGCCTGCTATAACCTTCTTGCCATTAGTTTTTGGCATGTTATTTGTGTCTTCTACTGTGAAGACCGACACGAAATAACTGTTTAATGTCTCGGCTATTTCCTCATGGCCAGTTATTAAACTGGCCTTCTCATCCTCTATAGGACCAATGTTTACCTTCGCCAATCTTACGATTTACATGTTTATAGAAACTTTTGCTGCCTGTTTTTATATTCTGAGCTAGTTTACTCTCATTATCTATCTTACTTTTCTTTATAACTTTTTTTGTGGCTTTCTGTTGGCCTTTAAGGATTTCCCAGTCTACTAGTTTCCCACTACTCTTTGCTCTTTTGATGTTTTTTTTCAATCTGATACTTTCCTTTATTTCCTTATACATCCATGGCTGGATCTTGCTTTTCTTACAGTTCTTCCTTATCACTGGAATATATTTCTGCTGAGCACTGTGAAAAATTGTTCTGAAAGTCCTCCACTGTTCCTCAATTGACCCACCATAAAGTTTTTGCTCCCATTCTACCTTAGCTAACTCCTCCCTCATCCCTTCATAGTCTCCTTTGTTTAAGCACAGGACATAGGTATTGGATTTAACCTTCTCACGCTCCATCTGTATTTTGAATTCGATCATACTGTGATCGCTCCTTCCAAGAGGATCCCTAACCGTGAGATCATTAATTATTCCTGTCTCATTACACAGGACTAGATCTAGGATAGCTTGCTCCCTTGTAGGTTCCATTACATATTGTTCAAGGAAATTATCGCGGATGTATTCTATGAACCCCTCCTCAAGGCTGCCATGACTGACCTGGTTTGACCAATCGATATATAAATTAAAATCCCCCATGATAATTTCTGTACCATTTTTACATGCATTAGGTATTTCTATGTTTATTGCCTGCCCCACCACGATGTCATTATTTGGTGGCCTACAGACCACACCTATCAGTGACTTCTTCTCCCTATTCCTAATTTCCACCCAAATAGATTCAACATTTTGTTCAGTAGAACCTATATCATCTCTCACTACTGCCCTGATATCATCCTTAAAAATCAGAGCAACACCACCTCCCTTACCTTCCTGTCTGTCCTTCCGAACAGTTTGATACCCCTGGATATTTAACTCCCAGTCTTGACCATCCTGCAACCACGTCTCTGTAATGGCCACTAAATCATACCCATTTGCCATGATTTGCACCGTCAACTCATCCACCTTGTTTCGAATGCTCCGAGCATTCAGATAAAGTGCCCTTATGCCAGTTTTTGCACCTTCTTTTTGGGTCCTACTATCTCCATTACTAACAGCTCTTGAGTTCTCCCTCCTTTTAACTATTTTTCCTAATTTTCAATGGAGTTGAAGCTTCCTCGTCACCTCCTAACCTGCTGCTTTGCCTTACATTAATTGTTATTCTCCCTCTATGCTCACTTTTCCGTTCCCCACTACTTACTAGTTTAAAGTCCTATTAACCACCTTATTTACCCTTTTTGCCGGAACACTGGACCTGGCCCTGTTCAGGTGGAGTCCATCCCAGCGGTATAGACCCCTGCCGTCCCAGAACTAATGCCAGTGCCCCACGAAAAAGGAAACCCTCTTTCCCACACCACTCTTTTAGCCAGGTGTTTACTTCCCTGATCCTCGCCTCCCTAAGCCAATTTGCACGTGGCTCGGGCAGCAATCCAGAGATTATGACCTTTGAAGACCTGTTTTTTAGTTTTGTTCCTAGCTTTTCATAATCCTGAAACAGGTCTTTTTTCCTAGTCCTGCCTGTGTTGTTGGTACCTACGTGGACCACAACAACTGGATTCTCCCCCTCCCTCTCTGGTATCCTCTCAGACCGGTCAGAGATGTCTCGCACCCTGGCACCGGGCAGGCAACACACCTTGCAGGATTCTCTATCCTGCTCGCAAAGGATACTGTCTATCCCCCAACGATGGAATCCCCTACAACTACAATCTGTCTTTTTGCTCCCTCCTCTTGAAGGGCCTCCTGGACCACTGTGCCATGGTCAGTTGACTCATCCTTCCTGCAGCCCTGTTCCTCATCCACGCAGGGAGCAAGTGCCTCATACCGGTGGGACAATGTCAAGGGCTGCGGCTCCTGTGTTCTTGTCTACAGGGTCCCTCTACCTGCCTCACTCGCAGTCACACGCTGCTGTCCCTGCCCGCCAATCGAATCAACATTAGTTAATCTACCAGGTGTGACTACCTCCTGGAACTCAGCATCCAGGTATTTCTCCCCCTCCCGGATGTGCTGCAGTGTTTGGAGTTCGGATTCCAGCTCATCAAATTTGAGCCGGAGCTCCTCAAGCAGCCAACACTTGCTGCAGAGGTGGTCACTGCCGTTCTCAATGGGATCAGATAGTTCCCACATCACACAGCGACAACACATCACCTGGCCTGCCATCTCTACTTAGTTAAATATTTCAAACTAATTAGTTTTTTTTTTAGTTTTGCAGTGTTTTCTGCACCAGTAAGTTTACTCCGTTATATACTCAAACAGACTCCGGCTTTGCCTTCAGACCCGCACCCAGAGGATTTGGTGTCTGGGTGACCACCCCGAAAGATAACAGAGGCGAGGAAAAAAAAAATGCAAATAGCTTACCTGCTCACCACACTTAGTCGTTATTATTAGGTTAGAGGAGGTGGAATGGTAGGAGACACTACGCGTGTAGTGTCTCGAGTATTAGTTAACTCCCAAATTTATGGGGTGGAAGCTTACCTTCCCAGGCTGCCCTCGTGCTTTCTCCTGGACTCCCACCGCTGAAACAACTGAAAAGGTTCCCCTAAAGAATACCACTGATGTACCTGTACCTGAACTCTAACCCAGCAGATCCTGCATATTGACTTGAAGTATTTGCAAGATTAAGATTTTTGTTTAAAATCCATTCAAGGGATGAGGGCTTCACTGGCTAGGCCAGCATTTGTTGCCTGCCGCTACGTGCCCGGGGGGAATTCGGACCCAGGTAATATTCTGGTGGACCTGAGTTTTTGGATTAACAGTCCAGCAGCCATACTATTAGGCTATCGGGCTCCTCCAAATCAAGATCAGAGAGGATTTTTTTTTTAAAAAAAATCAAAGACTCACACTCGAACCCCTACAATAACATCAGTAATGACAAAAAAAACAAACAATTCTGTTGAAATTGTAGAAAACGCAGGAAAGAAGCAACTGAAGTTTTAATTATGGCCCCAGCCCTTTGCTACAGAAAGTGAAAATCACCCTTAAGTTTTAAGTCAAATAAAACTGCTTTGTAATAGGAGTTACACAGGTCAGGATTGTACAGATACAGAAGCCCTACCCACAACACACAAAGCCAGAGGGGTAGCTACATTGGCTGACTGGATCCCAGTTCCAAAGGCTACAGATTAGAGGTCTGACGGCTCTTTAATTCCAGCAGTGCCACAGGGAGCAGTGACCAAAATTAAGACTGCACTCACCATACAACAGCAACAGACTCTTCCCTAGAAACCAGCTAAATGTGGCTGCATCAAGGATATTGAGACCGGTCGTTCAGGCCGTGTGAGCAAGGGAGGAGCTGGGAGCCAGACACAGGGGTATAGCTTTCTTGCTTTTCAAATTTATTCCTCTACAAATGAACCTTTTGCTTTTTTACAATGCTATTAAGTTGCATCATTACTGTTAGTAGTTTGTATATTGGTTTTTTAGATTGTTACGTGGTGCATGACCTCGTTTCCAACCAAAATGTGCTAACATACACGTATTACATATTGAAATTAGTTTGCCAATTACATACCATTTTTGAAAGTTTAGTCATGTCTTCTTGTACTTTGTCGCATTTTTCCTCAACATTATTAATATACAGACAATTTGGAGACATCCACTCCAGAATATGGAATCCAAACAGTTAAATTGTGAACTACACTTTGCCATTACCTCTACTACTTATCCCAATTCTACCTTAGTCATGAGCCTGTCATGCTTACAAGTTTTTTTTTTAAAAACCCATGTATTACACTGATGATTTAAATGCCAACTGTCTCCCACGAGCTATGCATGAGCAAAGCCTGGCATAATCCCATTTTCATCCCTGCAAAAGTGGGAAAAGCTATGCTTTGGAGGAAGAACTTGTGATTCGTGGGCTCATCTCCAATTTTCACCATGACCAAGAGGCTTCATTGTTCTGAAGATCAAGCAAAATGTCTATTTCAAGGAACGAGCTGGCTCCCACATTTGACAGTGCCAGAACCACATTATTATTAAGTTCTCAGAAAACATACACAAATATAAAACATGTTATGATTCTAAACAATGAAACTATTTTGAAAATTGATCCTCGTGTACGAAACAAGTAAAAACAATAAATCAGGACTTCAAAAAAAGTGAAAACATTTTAGAATAGCAGGTTGACAAAAAGTGCCAAAATTAGCAACTGTGTTACCCAAAGTAATTACAAATCTAATCCCATTAGTTTATAAAAACTGAAAGGACTGCAGATGCTGTAAATCAGGAACAAAAACAAAGTTGTTGGAAAAACTCA
>JAHRHZ010000144.1:54682842-54725479 GCA_024137785.1 Ginglymostoma cirratum
GATGCTGCCTGGCCTGCTGTGTTCCTCCACCTCCACACTGTGTTATCAAAGTAATGTTGAAGTTGTACACAGCATTGGTCAGGCCATAACTCGAGTACTGTATACAGTTCTGGTCACCTCACTACAGGAATGATGTGACAGCACTGGGAGGGGCTACAGAAGAGATTCACCAAGATGTTGCCTTGGATAGAGAAACTGAGCTATAAGCAGAGACTAGATAGGCTTGGATTGTTTCCTCTAAAGCAGTGAAGACTGTGGAGAGAAATGATTGAGGTGTATAAAATTGAGAGGGATAAGGACAGAGTGAAGAGACAGCAGCTGGCCCCTCAACGAAGGGAACAAGCACAAGACAGCATAGTGTTAGGATAAAAGGACAGGAGATTCAGAGGGGATATGGGGAAAAAAAAACACTTTCACTCAGCGGGTGATGGGAATCTGAAATGCACTGCATGGGAAGGTCAGAAACCTTACAACTTTTTAAAAATATTTGAATGAGCACTTGAAATATCGTAACATTCAAGTATATGGGACAAGTGCAGGAGATTGGGATTAGCGTGCCTTTAGAGGTAGTTATTGTCAGCGCAGACTCGATAGGCCGAAGGGCCTTCTCTATCACTGTATGATTCTATGAAATATCCTAGATATCCTTCAGCCATATCAGCTGTTCCCACATTCAACTAGATCATGGCTGATTTGTGACCTAATTTCCCACATACTTGTCCCACATCCCGTACAGTCTTTAGTGAATAAAAATATACCAACTCCAAATTAAAATGAACTACTGATCAAGCAATAATTGCCATTTGCAGAAGAGAGTTTCAAATTTATACCACTGTTCACATAGTGTTGCTGAACATTATTTCTGAAATATTTGGTTCTAATTTCCATCCCTTACCTATTTTTTAGGCCTAAGCTTTGAGGGGATAATAAGTATTCCAGATTTGAGCCTGACATTCTAGCAAGGTCAATGCAATGGAATAAAAGTAAAAGCCAACAACACTACAGAATTCATGTTAATTATTAAGATTTATTACACAACATTCAAATTGTATAAACAATTTGAACTAATGAATATAAATAACAAATTAATCACAACCTTACACCAGAAATCCTTCAAAACTGCACTGATCATCATCTGAATCTCTGAACAATTCTTTCCAATCACCAGGTTGTACATCATTTTATGGGACTTTCCTCATATTCATCATCAGTCGTGAACTATACACCATCATTCCACATGTAATTGCCCTCGCTATTGTTAAGTGCATTCAATATTTCTCATTTTAGCAGTCATTCGTTGGAACCGTTAGAATCAAGTTAATTCTATATGTCTACAACTCATTAACAATTATTCTATTAAAGATGTGACATATTTCTCATGATAGTGAGTTTTCTTTTGCCTTCCAACATTCAATTATTCCAGGCTTTGGATACTGTCCTTGAAAACATTCAAAGCCTGAACAAGTTAAGTAAATTTCTTTCTCTTTAAATTTTGATGGAAAAAAAGTCTGCTGCATATTGGAGTTGAAAGTTAAAAACAAATTGGTACTTTTACAACACCTTTTGCTTGACATAAGCGAGAAAGTTATTACTGCTTCCAAAAAAAAAAATGATTATAGTGCCAGGAGATAGGCAGTGTGTTTAAGTCTTGTGTGCATCAATGCATCAACACTCCCACCTTTCAACAAGATAATGACTCAGGGATGTTTTCCCAGGGCAGAAGGTTTCTCCACTATGCATTGCACGTCCACCTTGGGAGCAAAGACCTGGGCACCTGCCATAAGTTCCACAGATCCAGATGTTGATCAGAGTAATTCTGAACGATTTTCATGCGTAGGGCTGCGCTTGATTTGTTATTTATATTTCATTAGTTCAAAATTGTATATATAATTTGCATCAGAGATAGTAGGAACTGCCAATGCTGGAGTCTGAGATAATAAGGTGTGGAGCTGGAGGAACACAGCAAGCCAGGCAGCACCAGAGGAGCAAGAAAGCTGACATTTTGGATCTGGAGCCTTCTTCAGAAAAAGTTGTAATTTTCTGAAGAAGGGTCCAGACCCGAAACACCAGCTTTCCTGCTCCTCTGATGCTGCCTGGCCTACTGTATTGCTCCAACTCCACACCTTATTATATAATTTGAATGTTGTTACACACTTTCTGGATCCATTTTTTTTTGCAGTTGTCTTCAACCATCCAGCCTTCCTCATGTGCATGAATGGTAATACCATTGAGAAATTTGTCTCAGATTTTTTTTGGTTTCAATATCACTGTTTTAATTTTATGCCATTCATTAAACAAAATGAAAATACAATTAACCATGGCATTTTAAAGATTTACATACATGGATTTCCCTCATCACATCTCTTTACCTCTATGATTTTTTGATTTTCACCATTTCAAAAATACAGTGTTCTATCCTTTTCAGATGCAAAGTGGAAGACCTAAATTTTCCTATATTGAAATCTTTTTTAAACATTTTTCCTATTCACTGAATATATTACAATTTTGTAACATTACGCTTCCCTCTACTCTGCTTGCAATACCACACATTTTTATCGTAAGCAAATTTGGACAGATCGTTTCCTATTCCATTCTATCTTAGATCATAAGAACAGCAGATGAGCCCCACCACAATTCCTTGCTGTAATAAATTTGAGTACATGTTTATTAGCCCCTCTCTGTCTAATGCCATTCAGGCATCTTCTTAAGCAGGTAGGTAATTTTCTGACTAGTCAAGATACTGATCTTTTACTTTTTTGTTTAACTATACTTAAACTCCCTATACTATATCGTCAGCAATGCAGAACTAGCAACCAAATACACTGTAATCAATAGCCATAGGATGAAAGACACAAGGTCAAATATTCAGCATTTACATTTGCAAATGCCAGGGTATAGGAATATTGCTACAATGAAGTCAATAACTTCTGGCTTTCATGAGACAGGGAGCAAAAAACTGTCATGTAGAGGTAATGGAGAGGAATGATGGCAAAACAGTCTGTGGTCCTTTATTGACCAGAAACGGTGTAAATGGTGGCAAATGGTCCTTTAAGCTTTTGACAAAAAAAAAATGGGAAATCACTTTATTTGGAGTTAGACAGTTTAACACAATGTTGATCTTGCTAGTATTGACCTTGCTTTGCGCACCTCCTGTGCTGTTGTAATCTTGTATGCCTCACTCTGTCTAAACACCCTATGATCTGCATGTCCTTTTTGCTACGATCTACCTGTACTGCTCACAAAACAAAGCTTTTCTCTGTACTTAGGTACATGTGACTACAATAAAATCAAATCAAAATACCTCAAACTATACAAAACTAGTCAGACCACAGCTGTAATATTGCGAATTGTCTCACAGATTCACTTGCACTTTGAGACTAAACAACTTGTATCATACCATAATAGGATATGTTATATCATGTGCTTAACCTACATAACAGCGATGTACCTTCGTTCAAACACCTAAAATGCTTAGACAGTCTGATACTTCTTGATAAAGGCCGGATCCAAGATGGTAAGATATAAAGCAATCTATCAAAGTTCCCCTTTGTCATAAGGCGTGGGCTGACTTAGATGACAGAAGTGAATGTACTATCATCATGACGCAGAAATGCAAGGAATAGCAAGTAATGAGGATGACAAAGAGTCTACAGAGAAATATAGACAGGTTAAAAGAGTGGACACAAAAAAAAAATTGCTGATGGAATCCAATGTGGGAGAAAGTGAGGTTTTGCATGTTTGTAGGAAGAAGAAAATAGCTGAACATTATCTATATGGGGCAAGACTGGAAAAAAAAAACTGCAGCACAGAGATATATGGCAGTCCTTATGCATAAAATCATAAAAACCTAGCACTCAATTTCAGGGGGTCATATGGAAGGTAAGTGGATTGTGTGCCTTTGTTTCAAAAGGAATGGAATGTAAAAATAAGTAAAATCTGGCAAAAACTATACAAAACTAGTCAGGCCACAGCTGTAATATTGCGAACAGTCTTGGTCCCATTATCTAAAAAGGAAAGACAATCTGGCATTGGAGGCAGTTCAGAGAAGGTTTGTTAGATTGACATCATGTACATAGGGATTTTCTCATGAGGAGAATTTGAGTATGTTGGTCCTGCACTCATTGGAGTTTAGAAGACTGTGAAAAGACCTAATTGAAACACAAGATTCTTAGGTAGCATGATAGCGTAGATAAAGAAAGATTGCTTCCTCTTGAGAGAGAGCTTAGGACCAAATGGCATAATCTCAACAGTAAGGTATCATTAAGTTAAGACAGATGAGGAGGAACATTTTCTGAGGGTGGTGAATCTGTGAACTTAAAAAAAAACTGTCGAGGGCTGTTCAATCTTGGTTGTTAAGCACACTCAAGGGCGAGAGATGTTTTTAAATCAGGTAGGAAATCAAATGTTAATGGGGAAAAGGCAGGAATGTGGACAATTTATCAGATTAGCCATGATATTATTGAATGGTGAAGCATACTCAACTGCTGAATACCCTACATCTGCTCCGACATCTTATGGTTCACGTTGAATTTGAGTTCGCAAGTGTAATGAAATTTATACAAAAAGATAAAACTGGATAAGAGTAGAAGAGAATTAGAAGACATAAAGAAAACATCTTGGAAGTTTAGTGAAGTGGCTGTAATAGAAGCAAAGTATTGAGGATGTTGGAGAAAAGCAGCAGGTCCGGCAGCATCTGCAGGGGGAGAAAGGGAATTAACATTCAACCGGAATAAGATGGTCTTTCAGGATTTAAGGAGCTGGAAAACGATGTTTTGTATTCTGTTGATAAAGAGGGTGGGAGCACCCAGAGGAAAAAGACAAGGGTGTGCTAACAGTGGCAGAGGAAATTTTTATATGCAAAATAGGTGTTACTAGTAACTGTGAAAAATACGTTGGTCTTGCCGAGAACAAACCCATGCAACCAAATCACTGAAGAAGTGGGTGCAACAAAAATGGAGGACAGTACAGTGTTCATTCTGCATAATCAATGAACTCAACGTTAAGCCCTGAAGGCTGTAAAAGCCTAAATGAAAAATGAGGTGCTGTTCTTTCATCTCAGGCCAAGTTTCACTAGAGCACTGCAGCAGGCCAAAGACAAGAGTGTTAGTGTGACTGCAAGATGGTACATTGAAATGGCAATCAATTGGAAGGTCAGCATGTTCTGCTAAGCAGTCATCCAGTTTGTGTACAGTAAACTAGACTGAAATACACATTAACCTCTGCTTGATCTGTAAAGTGCGTTTGGAATCCCGGACAGTGAAGAGTGAGAAGATAAAAGAGCAAGTGGTACCTCTGGTGATTGCATGCAAAGCTACTGTGCGCACGTAGGCGGTTAGGGGTGGTGAGGAAGTGTTACAAGTGGCAGAGGAGCAGACCAGAGTGTCACAGAAGATGGGGTCCCTGCAGAATAATGACAAGTAAGGGGAGGAAATGATGTGTTTGCTGGTAGCATCCTGCTGGAGGTGGCGGAAATGGCAAAGAATGATCCTTTGAATGTCAGGGCTGATGGGGTGGAAGATGAGGCTAAGTGGTACCTTAATGTTCTTCTGCTTGCAGTGACTGTAATGTGTGATCTTCTGTGGAAAAGCACTGCACGTGTTGTGACATTGTCTCTAAGTATGTCCACGTAATCCTTTATAAAATTGTAGCAGTTTGATTCCATTATCTAAAGCTCTAATTTTTGAGTACACACAGAGTTGCAGCCTCCATCCATTTTACAGTATAATGTTACATACAGCACATTCAAGTTAGCTATTATATAATACAGCTAATGGCACACAAGTGTAAACTAAATTTCTCAATTTTAAAAAAGTGAATAGAATACCAAGTAACTTGATATAAACATTGCCAAATAAACTATGCTCCAAAATCTTTGAAATAGAAAGCTTGGTAATTACACAAGAGGCACGGGGTAGGCCATTCAGTCCCTGCTCTTTCATTCAATATGACCCAATTACTCCACGTTCCCACCTACCCAGATAACCTTCCAACACCTTGCTTATCAAGAATTTACTTGTCTCGGTCTTAAAAATAATCAAAAGCTTTGAAACTTCTTCGAAATACGGTGGAAGCAAAGACTCACAACCCTCTGTGGAGAAAAACATTTCTGCTTATCACTGTCTTAGACAAATGACCCGTTAATTCTTAAACAGTGACTCTTAGTTTGAATATTAAGAGAACAATAATAGCATTTGTTTTTAAAATGAAAGTTGGCAAACAGATGAATGTTTCTGCCTCGGATTCGCTGCTTGTTAAGTCCCTGATCTCCAAGCTGTAAAGGGAAAATACCAAGCAGGAAAAGACAACTCCATTAAGGCAAGTGAAATCCACAAAACTGGTTAGCCTTCTGCACTTAAACAGCTCTGTTATATCATCACCAGGAGTCTGGAAATAAATTTAAATAATGCATTTTGATTCCATCGTGAAAAAAAGTGAGAACTCGATCAACGCAAATAAAGCACTGCGTGGAAACTAAAGGAATTACAGCACTAACAACTATAGTGTGGGCCAATTGTTACAGCTTTCTTTTAAAAATTACAGCCAGATTCAGAAATTAGGAAATTACTTTTGGAAACAAAAATATTCAAGATTTGGACACCGAAACTTCAGATACATTTCACACTTTCTAATCAAGCTAATTGGCTCGATCTGTTTAGCCTCAGATGACAAGAATGAGCATCTGAAGTGCATTGTTACTTGACAAATAGCGCTGGCTTAAAGTCAACAATGATTTGACGGCCACTAAGTATTACCAATAAAATAATTAGCGTTTCTTCTCGTGAAGTAGTGGTATGAGGAAATAAACTCCTACCTGTTAACTCCACATTTCTACAATTCTTAAATCAACTAGCAAAAAGAAACCCATAAACTGGCTTTTTCTCCATTTCAGCAGTTGCCTATTACAGGAGGTATGTGAAGAATTATTATAGTCCCCTTTAAGTTTTTTTTAAAAAAAGAACATAAGATTGTTAAAACCATTTAGTAGAAGTTGCGACTGATTTATTCCAACCAGAATGTCCTGTCGTCCCGTCCTATAATTAAACAAGATCTCAATTTTAAAGCAATCCTAGTCATTGAACAGTTTGCATGGTTTAGCTTTTAGTGATTCTTAAAAATAGTTTTGAACTGTGCGAAAATACCAAGGAGCCTTTTCAAAAAAATAAACTTTGCTGGCTAATGGGGTGGCGCAGAAAAGGAAAACTGCAGGATGTGATTAAAACTGCCTGCAGCAACAAAATAAAGCATTTAGTGGAAAAAAAAACACACTGCAAAAATCAGACGGTGTGCGAAGCTGATGCCGACTTTCACGAACCTGAATTCAGAAAGCAAAGTGTACAAGCCAAACAACACATATTTAAACAGGGCTTAAATATTTTTTGATTCGGGAGGTTTTTAAAAAAGAAAACCTAGCAACCATCACTCTTTCTTCTGTCAAAAAAAGTCAAACATAACATTTGCTAAATTCGTGTATTTTTGTCGCGATAATACAATTTTAATGAGGCCTAAAATGACGCAAAAGAAATGCACACATTTAAAAGCTGTGGGGAAATGTACCGACGTTGCTTGAATCTCTAACTTTCACCCACTTTGATGAATGTCATGTAACTTCGCTATTTCTTAAATTGTTAAAAGCGAGTTGAGCAAATTGCTCATAAAAAATGCTAATTTGACTCCATCAATTATCACTTGGTAAATTATTGTTTCTCCTTCACAGCAGTTCGACACATTCGCCAATTCAACCCAGTGAGTTTCAATGGTTACTTTCATTAACGCCAGATGGCTAGACTGACAATCCGCCCAAGAGTCACCGGCAAGACGCAGCCCTAACTGGGACAAACAACCCTCATTTTCTTAAGCAATCAAACGGCAGCAACCCGGAGCCCTGGCATATGCTTATAGCAGACGAAAGTATTGAAGCCTGAATTCCCATTACCTACTATTTTCTTTTATTAATTTCCCCTTACTGAAAATCCTGAGGATCAGATGTTGAATGGGGGCTTGGTCACGTCGTACAAGCAAACCCGAGGCTTCCTGGCTGCTGATCAGCACCCGCTGTTCTCCCGATTTTTGCTTTTCCGATTATTTTTGTGCAGATGCATTAATTTGCAAAGCGTGACAGTTGCATTTTTAGTTCATTGGCCTGCCGGACTTCCTAATGTCCACATGAAGAGGGACAATGAAACAACACAGCAAAACTGACACCCAATAACAGCTTCAGCTGGAAACAGAGACAGATCTTCCGCCTCTCAATCCAAACAATGGAACAGCTCTGCACCGGCAGAATGGCAACACGATGTAACGTGACTTGCCTGGCCCAATCATACACGCGTCCACTCAACTATAGGGTAGTCATTTATCTGGTCTACATGTGCAGTTTGCTTTTGTTGCTAAGGCACACAGGCTGGTGCAGAAAGAACAAGAGTAAAGTAAGAACGATTTGGATGCTGTACATATAACCTCACAAGCCTCCAAAGCACAAAAGCCCTCTGCTTCAATGCATTTCGCATTGTAATGAGATTATTGCGTGCCCATTGTCGAATTGTTTTTTTCCCCTCGAGGCTCTGACTGTGACATTTGTAGTCTGGTTAAAATAATATTGTAAGAACGTTACACTTGAAGGTGCCACATAACAGAACAATTTGAAAGACTTTCTCATGAATTAATGCAGCAGCTCAGAACAAATTATCCTTCAAAACTTTGCTTTAATATTGTCCTGTCATTTCTAGGGGATTTTTTAAAATCTAATAATCAGTGCTAATTTAATAAACGACCTCTTTGGGATTGTTTTCAGGATGTGAACATCCCTAAAGCGTTGTTTTTCATGACCAAAATCTGAGTCAGTTGCTGTGAGAGTCTGGTGTCTGGCCTGCAATAGACCTGCCCCAGCCAGCAGATCTGGTTTAGAGCGCTTAATGTCGCGCTGTTTGACATGTTGACTTGGGAGAGAATGCTGTTTTGGAATGTCTCTTTAGCTACTGAACTGGAAGGATCTTGTGAAGGCATCCCAAGTGATTATTAGCCGGTGCTTTCAGGTGCTTGAAATTTCCAAGTCTCGAAGCAGTTCCGATGTGCCGGAACGAAAAACCTTAATGACCTCCTCAGAAGACGGACACAGGATAGGACTGACAGAGTATACTTCATCATCCAGTACTTCCCGGGAGCGGAGAAACTACGCCATATTCTTCGCAGCCTTCAACATATTATCGATGAGGATGAGTACCTCGCCACAATCTTCCCCACGCCTCCACGTCTCACCTTCAAACAACTGCCAAACCTTAAACAGACCATTGTTCACAGCAAACTACCCAGCATTCAGGACAACCTCGACCACAACACTATACAACCTTGCCATGGCAACCTCTGCAAGACATGTCAGATCATCAACATGGATACTATCATCACACGTGCGGACACCACCCACCACGTGCATGGCAGATAATCATGTGACTCAGCCAATGCTGTCTATCTTGTATGCTGAAGGCAAGGATGCCCGGAGGCATAGCATATTGGCGAGAACACCACAATGCTACGACAGCGGATGAATGGACACTGCGCAACAATTGCCAGACAGGAATGTTCCTTCCCATTTGGGGAACACTTTAGCGGTCAAGGGTATTCAGCTCTGATCTTCAGGTAAGCATCCTCCAAGGTGGACTCGAGATACATGACAATACAAAATCGCCGAGCAGAGGCTGATAGCCAAGTTCCATGCCCATGAGGATGGCGTCAACCATGATCTTGGGTCCATGTCACACTACAGGTGACCCCACCACACTACATATTCTTTTTCTCTCACATACACACAGACACACACACACACACACACACTGTCTCTCACACATGCGCACACACTTACACACACACACTCTCTCTCTCACACACACACACAAACCCTCAAACACATACACTCCCTCACACTCTCATACACTCTCTCGAGCACACACACACTCACTCTTTCTCATACACATACATACACTCTGTCTCTCTCTCTCTCTCTCACACACACACACACACACAACAATGCACATATATGTAAATCTATGGGGTGAATTATTTCATCCAAGATGTTTGTATATTTGCAGAGGCATTCTATTTTGCTCATAAAACCAGCCCGACTCCAGGTCAAAACACAGACAGATTCTAACCAAGGCCTCACATCTAAAATGCATTGTCTGACCTGAGATGTCATCTCTTGTATACACTATTAAACCTTTAATTATCTCAGGGCAATGACTTGAAAGAAATCCTGGGATTTGCATTTTAATCAATAGAAACCAGCGTCTCCTTCCTACTGATTAAAGATTCAATGAGGCGGTCAGCAAGCCATTTTTTAGGGTTGTTACCTTTCTGCTTATAAATTCTGTGTTGGTATAACTCCTGTTCCACACTACACCTGAGGAAGGAGCAGATCTCCAAAAGCTAGTGTTTTCAAATAAACCTGTTGGACTGTAACCTGGTGTTGTGTGATTTTTGATCTTAATGCGTGGGGTTGGGGATAACTGCTGGCCAGTACCATGATTGTAGAGTCAGTTTTGAGACGCTGGTCCTCAAATACTGTTTTCATCAGTTGACCTACCAGTGAACTGGCATATTGGAGACGATGATGAATATTGTCTTCTATGTCTGGTGACTCACCAGCATCTCTCTATATAATGAGGTTCTTTTTTAACCCACATGGTCAACAAGGGCCAGTGTGAGAAGAGATAATGAGTACTTGAGGAATCTGATACAATGTGAGGATTTAGACATTAAGCCTTTCTCAAGTTTAATGTTAGATTTAGAGCCACAGTCTAGCCTAGATTCTAGATCTATATCAATTCACCTCATTAAACAGAGGCTCACCTGGATCTGGCAGATGTTTGCTGAAAACCCTTTGTTTCTTTGATGTTAATAATTGCAGTGGGAAGCTAAACTAGTTGGTGACCTTTGAAAACTCTACATAAAAGGTTCTGTTTTAAGCCACACAGTCAGACTACACCAAGTGAGGCAAGACAGAATGAGTACTTTTGGAATTATATTCAGAGTAGGAATTTGCTGTATGGTGGGGGAGGGTGGTGCTGGTGAAGAAGGGCATTAGGTAAGTTTTATTACAAGAAGTTAGGCTGAATGAGTGTGGTGTTCAGGGAAGGCGGTGTTCTGCTATGAGCAACTGCTATTACAATCTGTGTCTCAAAGTTGGAAAACTTTGAAAAGCATACATTTTACAAACACCAGCGCTTTAGAAAAAGAAGCTCATAGTAAATAGTACAGAAGTAGGTTTTAGGTATGGCAAGGCAGTTCAGCAAAGCAGAATTCCTATTTTGTGGCATGTGAGGACTCATGGACTCTTCAGATGACATAGACTAGCACATGTGCAGGTTTTGTAAGATTGAGCTACAGGCTTTGGAACTCAAGAGTAGCTAGAGTCATTGTGGTGTATCACAAAGCAAAGAACGAAGTCTAAAGCCCTTTTAGTGATATTGTCACAATGCAGGGTAGCAACACACAAATAGATATGGAATGGGTGTTGACAAAGTAATTGATAAGAGTCAGGCAGGTAGCGTAAAAATTTCTTGAGGTCCTGCTGGCACATTTCTTCGGTGAATACTGATGAAGGTGATAGTTTATCAAAGGAGAGCAGTAAGACCCAAGCCTGTAGAACAATGGGTGACCCAATGAAGAATAGTGGAAGACCAGTACTGAAAGCAGAAACATTAATTAGGGAAATACGTATTTTTTGTGACATGAACATGATTCTTGACTTTTTGATGCCAGGGTCAAACATTGCAGAGCAGCTACAAAACATTCTTCAGTGGAAGATGAAAAGTCTGCTCTAGTGTTGCTGCCAGAAATATAAGTAAGAAGAGGAATGTGGTCCTGTGGTTGGTATTTAGCTTGGTAGAAAATTAGAGAGCAGGACCTCCAAAGTAGTCATCTCCAGATTACTGCCAGTGCCACATGAAAATTAGTACCGAAATGATAGGAGAAGGTAGATAGAGTTGTGTCTGGAAAGATGGTGAAGGAGGGAGGGTTTAGAGTCGTGGGACACTAGAACTGGCTCTGGTGGAAATGGCATCTGTACAAGTTGGTCAGGTTTACCTGTACAGAACTGTGACTAAATTCCTTGCAAGGAAGGAATTCCGTTCTCATTGTAAAGCTTAACCGATTGGGCTGTCCTATCTGGGTCTGAAATTATTTGGGGACCTTTGCCTGGAGGCTGGTCATAATATCTCTCATTAAAGTATCAAGAACAAGAGGGCTCAAATATAATATAATTTTCAAAATAAACAACTGTGATGTGCGAAAAGAAAGTTTTCACACAGTTGTTAGTTAGGATGTGGAAAAAAAGGCAGAAATTGCTGGAAAAACTCAGCCAAAACTTTGACTCTGCTTTCTTTCCACAAATGCTGCCAGACCTGCTGAGTTTCTCCAGCAATTTCTCTTTTTGTTTCAGATTTCCAGCATCTGTAGTTCTTGGTTTTATTATAATTAGGATGTGGAGTACCTTACCTGAATGTAAAGTGTAGGCAAGTTCAACTGAGGCAATGGAGAGATTATTTAAGTCAAAAAAAAATCAGGTTATTGGAGAAAAGACAGGAGAATGGCACAAATTCATTATTCTTCTCCAGAGATCTGGTGCAGACATGATGGGCTGACTAACCACCTTCTGCACCAGAACAATTCTGCGATGTCTGCCACATCAAAAGGAGTTTCCCATGATAGGGAAAATAGTCCAAATGTCATACCATTGAACTAAGTTGGTGGATGGAGAATTTGTGCTGTGAGGAGTGATTGGAAAAGAAACCCTGGATGACTACTGAAAGATTTTTTTTTAAAGTATTGCTCAGAGAAGGAATTGACAATTCCCTGGAGTTCCGCTTCTGACTGAGTGCGCATACAAACATTATCTGCCCACCGGAGCTTGATGACTGAAGTTAGAGTGCTTTGGGTTTTGAGTGTGGTGTAGGTTAAACAGTTTCCTGTCTCCACATCCCTCAGCAGAATAGCTCCATGCCTGAGGGTATTTTGCCATAGAGGAAATAGAGAAGAGATTGGGTACAATGATTTAACCTTATTTGAACTTGAAGAGATCAATAAACTCCACCCATTAATTGTATTTCCTTACTTGTGAGCATTGGCGAGTGAGAAAGTGGGATGCAATAAATGGTATGAATGTTCCTCTAACCAGGGATCTAAAATTTCTTGATCTGGTTCTATGCGTAAGCAGCTTTTGCGAAATTGTTCAGCTAGTTGGTCTGTTGAAAACCAAGGGCAGAATCTTATAGTGGTCTGATCCACATAGCTGTGGTGAGATTTCTGACAAAATCAGACAAGAAGTCCAGTGAGGCCTATCTTGACATTTTGCTCCATCTTTTATGCTCTTGACGAGCTGCAAGACAAGTTTCTTGCTGGGCCGTGGCGAATTGCCAATTATGTGGGATTACAGCTTGTTCAATGCCTTATAATTGGTCCAACCTGCCTCATTAATATTCAGTTTATTATCTTACCAAATACACAAAACAAGCTAGACATCAAAAAGTACTAACATAGATATCAGAGGGTACCTGGTGACTCCAGTTCGTCAGTAGTTATGAGGAGTCTCCACGGTTCTCAGCACCAAACAGCCTCTCAGGGTACCAGATGTATGCACCCCTTGTCTATGGACATTAACATCTGACATTTGTCAACTCCTCATGACCAATATGGCATCTCTATAATGCCTTTGCAGGCTACTTAGGAAGCACAGTTTTGCATTGTGATACATCTCATTGTAAGCAAGATAGCAACAGAGTAGAACACTCCTGTCAGAGCTCCTCTGCTCTGCCTGTTCTTTTTCTTTGTTCTTCCTTCGTTTCCTCTCTTATTTTTACTTTTCTCTCCCCTCAGCACTGGAGGAGAATCCTGGAGCAGCGGCAGGTGCTGGCAGCAAGTCCCTGGAGCAGCGAGCCACGGAACAGCATGAGCAGTGAGCCCTGGTACTGTGAGTGGGCTGCGAGCCCCAGACCAGCGCGAGCAGTGAGCCCTGGTACAGTGTGTGGACTGCGAGCCCCGGAACAGTGCAAGCAGTGAGCCTTGGTACACAGTGTGAGCTGCGAGCCCTGGAACAGTGTGAGCAGTGAGCCCTGGTACAGTGTGTGGGCTGCAAGCCCTGGAACAGCGCGAGCAGTGAGCCCCAGTACAGTGAGTGGGCTGGGAGCCCCAGAACAGCGTGAGCAGTGAGCCCCGGTACTGTGAGTGGGCTGGGAGCCCCGGAACAGCGCGAGCAGTGAGCCCCGGTACAGTGAGTGGGCTGGAACCTCTGGAACAGTGCGAGCAGTAAGCCCTGCAACAGTGTGTGGGGAAGCAGCCCCAGAACACTGCACAGGCAGCGAGTCCTGGGCAGACACTGGTGCAGGGGAGGCAGTCCTTGCACTTACCTTGGAACAGCTGAGTGCTGGTATAGAACGGACTGGGGCTTGGAGTGGTGTGGGGACAGCTGTTGGACTGGAGTCTGGCGCAGCTGGTCAGGCAATTGGCAGACGCCCTGCACTGAGCTGCTACACTGTAATGTCTATTTGAAATTTCCTATTTTACTGTAATGTCAACCTTTTATGATGTCCTATTTTTCAACTCTGTAAGGTAATGCAATTACTTTTATTTCAGTGCTGTATCCAAGAATTGTGCCTAGATACTTGTATCTAAGATGTTGCCGTAAGAAGGCAGACATTGTAAAAGCTTTTCACTGTACTTCTACAATGGAGTACGCATGACAATAAAAGGATATTCTGTTCAATGGCAACAGCATTGAAAGGCTGCATCAGGGACACTTTATGTGCAAGGCAGGCACCCAGACTGAAGCAGACTGCACTCCAGGACTGTTGGCTTGCATTCTGGCTCATGCAGCATCCATACCTTGCCTGCCATGTGTGTAATCACGCTTGCATTTCAGCCAATGCCAATGGCTCTCAGTACTGCCAGATTGATGAGCTATTTTGTGCAGACTCACAGACAGGTTGCTTGTCATGTAAGTCATTTGAAATCTGTCCAGAGAGAGGATTTCTTGATGCACAACACACCAAGATATCAGACTTAAAAGTTAGCGATTGCTAGCAAAAGCACCCCATCGTTTGTGGAACTGGTAAGGATGCTGTGGGATGAGAGAAATTTCACTGTATCATATGTCATGAAAGTATGACGAATGAATGCAATAGAAAGTCTGATGGTTGATGTGGCTCTGGGATTGATAGGGAGTGTGAATGTAGCAGGCACTCCCTTTTGGGTGTAATGTGTAGGTCACTCAGCTGATGGGGCAGCTTCATCAATTTAATGCACATGCTGTAATCTGGGAAGATTTGCAATGGAACAAACAATAGAGCTGCTGAATTTGTGGTTCTGCAGCAGTCTGGAGGGGCCCTACAGTATTGTCCGGACTAAGCATGCCGCACCATTCTGGTGTGATGTGCTGTGCGCATTTGGAACAGACAATGAGAGAAGCTGATAGATGGTGAGGAGCCAGTGTAACGAGGATAGTTGTCCAAGAAAAAGGATGAGGACATTGAGCTTCAGGAAGCTCTCTTCATGGATGACAGAGCCCAGCTTCGTTGGACCCTATAAGGCAGACAAAACTTGATTGACAACCAGATTCAGTAGGTACTAGCTGGGTAATGATGTCCATCATCAACTATCAAGGTTTGGTTCGTATTGAATTTCATCCTGGGGGTGAACTGCAGCCTGTATTCACGTCCTTTGTGTTCAATGAAAGCTCACATTTGGACTTGTCAGAATGCTTGCTTTTATGTGACATTCCCTGCCTGGGGAATTCCAGTGATTCCTGTGATAAGATGTGGGTGACCACTGGCCTTGGCATTGGGGAAACAGATGCAAGCATTTAGAGAGAGTCTTCAGACGGGATGTAGCTAAGCACATGTGAAATGTATGACCTGGCGTTTAAACAATGACTAATCTGAGAGAATAGTTGTGCATACATACAGGAGAGTCTGCCATCCTATATGCCATGGGCAGCGTGGCTTCAAAGCTCCTGTGTCATTACGTTGCCAGCGAGGGTCAACAGCAGATTGCTAAAAGTCACAGACTGGCCTTTCAAAAATAGCATGGGCACTAGGTCTTTCAGCAGATAACCAGTGAGTGGTGAGTTGGTCTGGCAACGTTGCCTGTTGAGATGGAATTAGAATGAACTTTGAAGAATACCATAGGGATAGGATAGATAGTTAATGAGGTGCCTTTGGCAAGATATTGTGAGAAATGTCATTGGGCCTCATGGCAAGAATCATTCACTAAAACATGATACAACTCGCATTTAACCAAAAAATAAAAAGTAATTAAAGCCAACTTATACCAAATTCATTCAGAGATAAAAGGTACTGCAGATGCTGGAGAATCCGAGATAACAAGCACGGGGCTGGATGAACACAGCAGGTCAAGCAGCATCATAGGAGCAGGAAAACTTGACGTTTCGGGCTTAAACGCTTCATCAGAAAATTCATTGTTTTGTTAAGAACAGCTGTTATTTTGTGAAGCATTTTTTGCTACATGGTAATTAAAGATATTAACCAGCACTTTATTATTGTGGTAAAAGATCTCGAATGCTTCATATACTGAGATAAAACGTTGTGGAGCTGGATGAACACAGCAGGCCAAGCAGCATCAGAGGAGCAGGAAAGTTGACATTTCGGGTCGAGACCCTTCTTCAGAAAGCTGCTTCATATACTGTTGACATGGTTATTTGATTACCTAGGCAGTTCATTGGCCAATTTGTGTGGAAAAGAAGTCTACAAACAGCAATGAAATAAATGACTGAATATTCCCAGCCCCCTCAACAAAGTGGGCAAAGGTGAGTCAGTTAAGCAAATGTGGTGACATAGGTAGAAATGAAATTCTGAGCATTGACAAAAGAAAGTCGGATTTTACACTCAAGGTTTGAATGTTGAGACAGAGGGAGGCCTACTTGCATGCATTTAAGTCTCATTACTAGCTGATCTCATTTCATTTGTATACAACGTCCTATTCTCCCATGTTGCAGAAAGAAACTAGACAGCACCAATCTCTGAAGTCAGAACAGGTTCTTGGTGGCTCCAGCTTGCAGCTTGCTCTCCTGTGCCTCTATCTTTGACAGCAGTCCCCAGCATTTCAGGGTATACCATGGGCAGTGAATGCCTGCACACCCTGTCTACAAAAAGTGGCATTGGAAACACACCAGCCTTACCACTTCATCCTCAACCCAATTAGAATATAGTTCTCCTCTTCAGTAATGTACTTTGGAGAACACCAATGCCTTTCATTGTAAAACTACTGCCAGACCACTATGCATGGAGGGTTAGATTCAACTCATGCATTGGAGCAAGGTGCACATCAGGGTTTTTGCTTGCTGTCTAAACTTTCACTCACTTTGTGCCTACTTGGGTGCTCACAGTGTCTTTGCCTTGCCTTGCCTTTTTGCACTTTGGTGCTTCATTCAGAACTTACAGACTCATAGTGTCGTGTTTCCCCTTGTCTTTTCATGTTGACACAAAGCCAGGCAATTAGTCATGGTTCAGTCAAGTGGGTGGACATTTGCTGTGCATCACCATGCTACACCTACATCATGTGCCAGCAGCTTTTGCAGCAAGCACACTGAATGTGCTTCAGAGAAATGGCCATGACTTCAGTCAAGTCAATGGTGACTGGTCAGTCAGGGGTCCCACCACAGACAGTCATTGGCAGCATCTGATTTCAGTCCAGGAATTTGAATGTGGTCAGTCGGCCACTCATGATGCTCGTAGTCAAGAGTTCAATATCACATGCAATCTGCAGTGTGGGCCATGTTCATTTCTGCAGGTCCAATGCAACTGGTATGGGGATTTGTGGTAAGGCAGTCCGGGAACTGCGTAGAAATCAGTCAGGAGTTCAGTAATGTATTAATTGAGCTTTCCATGGCAATCATCCTGTAATGGGCCAGAGTCAGTCCTGGGAGTCTGCTTACTGAAAGTTAAGAGCGTTTATCAGGGGCAGCCAATGTGGTAAAGAAATTGGGAAGTCAATTTTAGGAAATGGAGACAGTACCCTGGGATGCAAACCAAACAATATGTTTGACAGAGGGCAATTCAAATGATAATGATGGGAGAAAATAGTGTATTGGAAGACGTTGGTTACTGCAGGAGAGTATGTTATCAACAGTCACCATTACCTTGGCTTCAATAGAGGAAAAGTGCAGCATGATGGTTGGCATTACTAAGCTGTAGGGGAGGGTTCTGAGGGCGATGATTGGAGATGAAGATGTAAATGTTAATTGTGAATATGTGGAAGGCCAGAAATTTTAGGGTAAACAGGGGGTGCAAAGCAGAAAGGAACATGAAGGATTAGAGGTAACCGCTCTGAGCCTGTGACTCACTGTGCTGAGTGAAATGTTTGATCCACATTGGAATGGAAATTAAATATGGCTGCAACTGTACATTTTTTTCCTGTCTTAATGCATATGCTGTACTTGTGAGTTATGCGAAATACTGCAAGGAGCATTTGTATTGATCAAGTTTTTTTTTTAAATCATGTTATAGCACACCCCGAAGCAGGTGGTTTTTGAACACAGGTCTTTTGGCTCAGAGGTAGGGATGCTACCACTGCACCATAAGAGCCATTTGCATTAATCTGGTATTTGCACAGGACAGATTGAAAATATCTGAAATCATTGTACTCCATGTGAAATACATGCAGTGTCCTAATGTGTGAGATACAAATCCTGGTCACAAATGATTATGACATGCCATTGGTCATTACAGATCGAAGGTAGTCACTGCTGTGAAAGTGGACATAATCACAGACAATCTTAAAAGAGTCAACTGGGGGCTACAATTTGCAAAGACAATTCAATCTTGCTGCACCAGGACAAGGAGCTCATTTCCTCTCATCTTGACCTGTAAGTATTTACCAAGTTGCTCTTGAATGCAATGCTGGCTTTCTTGGGTAATATGGGAGGTTAAAATTTTGGGCTCAAGGTTTTGGTAACCACATTATTTGAACGGTTGCATTTGACCAAGTGTAGCATCAAAGAGCCCCAGCAAAATTGGAATCAATGGGTATTGGGGGCATAGTCTCTGGTAGTTGGAGTTATACCTGACACATAGAGAGATGCTTGTAATTGTTTGAAGTCGGTTAACTCGGCTCCAGGACATTCCTGTAAGAGTTCTTCAGGGTAGTGTCCTAGGCCTAACCATCTTCAGCTGTTTCATCAATGACCTTCCCTCCATCACAAAGTCAGAAGTGGGGATGTTGGCCGATGACTGCACAATGTTCAGCACCATTTGCCACTCCTCAGATACTGAAGCAGTCCATGCTCAAATGCAACAAGTTCTGGACAATATCCAGGCTTGGGATGACAAGTGGCAAGTGACATTTGCGCCACACGAATGCCAGGCCGTGACCATCACAAATAAAAGACAGTCTAACCACCGTCCCTTGACATTCAATGGTGTTACCATCACTGAATCCCCCACTATCAACTTCCTGGGTGTTATCATTGACCCCAGACTCAACTGGACTCACCACATAAACACAGTGGCTACAAGAGCAGGCCAGAAGCTAGGAATACTGTGGTGAGTAACTCACATTCTGACTCCTCAAAGCCTGTCCGCCCTACAAAGGCGCAAGTCAGGAGAGTGATGGAATATTCGCCACTTGCCTGGATGAGTGCAGCCCCAACAACAGTCAAGAAGCTTGACACCATCCAGGACAAAGCAGCCCATTTATTGGCATTACATCCATAAGCATCCACTCCCTCCACCACCGACGCTCAGTAGCAGCAGTGTGTACTATCTGCAAGATGCACTGCAGAAATTCACCAAAGATCCTCAGACAGCACCTTCCAAACCCACGACCGCGTCCATCTCGAAGGACAAGGGCACCAATATGTGGGAACACCACCACCTTCAAGTTCCCCTCCAAGTCACTCACCATCCTGACTTGGAAATATATCGCCATTCCTTCACTGTTGCTGCTTCAAAATCCTGGAATTCCCTCCCTAATGGTATTGTGGGTCAACCCCCAGCAGGTAGACTGCAGCAGTTCAAAAAGGCAGCTTAAAACCACCTTCTCAAGGGACAGACAATAAATACTGACCAGACAGTGATGCCTACATCCAACAAATGAATATTAACAAAAAGTTACAATCTTCACTTGTACTTGCACATCATGCCTTGTGCTGCAATCATTGGAATAAGATCCTCGAAGATAGCAAGAACTACACATGCTGGAGTCAGAGATAACACAGTATGGAACTAGAGGAACACAGCAGGCCAGGCAGCACTAAACATCAACTTTCCTGCTCCTCTGATGCTGCCTGGCCTGCTGTGTTCCTCTAGCTCCACACTGTAATATCTCTTGGAACAGGATCCATTACGTCAAAAGTCTATGTAGGGTCATTCTTTGGCACTCCCTGTTGGAGTCCTCCACGTCTCACTGTATGGAAGACTAGCCGTCATATGTGTGACGCCATTGCCAACTGCTTACATTGCTAAGAATCCGTTCTGTTTCTGATTTCCCTTACAAAGGTTCATTGAAACCATTAACAATGGATCCGAGAAGGCTCATCAAGAGTCATTGTTGACTGCGATGCAAGGAAAGCACAGAAATTGAGAAGAACAAATGCATTATCAAGTCCAGGACCAGCACCAATCTCTGGTGGCTGGCCAACAGCCTCCATTTTAAAAAATCACAGCTGAAGGTACCATCAGGGGCAAACGAGTTATAGGAGGGCTGGAGTGTATTGGCCTCTATGCCATTTCCTCCACATGAATGATAATATTGTTGCTGCAGACTATGGATGTCGCAACCCATTGTCACTGATCTGTGTCATCTGCTAAACTGGGTCTCTGCGACCTTAATGGCTGGGTGACCATACCATCCCAGTGGCCATCAGTGTGACAGCTTCACTTACTTTTTATGCAACTGGTTGCTTTCAGGGATCAAAAGGGGACCTGTATGCAACCTCTCAATCCTCAATACAAATGGATCAAGGTTGTTACTGATGAAATTTTTGCCAGCTCACACTGCTTCACCTTGTTTTGATGAGATCAGTGCTGCAGCCTGGATGTTAGGTATTTCCAACACTTTTTCCATGTACGGGGATCTATACACTGCACACATGTTGTGTTGAGGCACTGAATCATAATGCAGCAGACCTTGCAGCAGAAAATGCTTCCACTCCATCAACGTACAATTTAGCTGTGATCATCATACGACATCTGAGAAGCCTGCACCATATACTTTGGAGGTTGCCATGATGCCTACATCTTTGATAACCCTCATATTCCTGCATTGCATAAAGGGCTGGATGTTTTGCAATTATGTCTATTGGGATGTAAAGGCTACCCTCGTTGGCCATGGCTAAGACCATGAGAACCATTATGTAACTCCCTGATTAAGGTTGAATGTAGGTCAATGTAGCCCATTCTCCCACCAGGGCCATCAAGAAGCATTAAGTAGGCCCACTGGAAATTAAGTTCTGATGCTTGGTTTGGTCTGGGGGCCCTCGCATTAAACTCCAGACAGAATGTTGCACATGATCCTCACAAGCTATGGTCTGTACAACTGGGATAACAAGCATGGGGCTGGATGAGCACAGCAGGTCAAGCAGCATCATAGGAGCAGGAAAACTTGACGTTTCGGGCCTAAACCCTGTACAACTGGATCAGGCAAAGACAGGACTTAATGGATGCCGGCAAGCTGGAAGAGCAGCAGCAGGCTGGTGAGGAGGAAACTGAAGATATTGAGAAGGAGGAATATCACCTTCATCATACTAGAGGGGTGTAGCATCAGCGGCAGCAGGCCAGACAACATTTAATTGACATATAGTTCCAATGGATCTGAGTTCTCATAATAATTATTCATTGATGTAAATATGTTATCGTTTGTCAGGCAAATGGTCCTTGTTTGTTCCCAAAAGTAAATGCAGCTTTTTTGTTTGATTTTCTTTGCTTTTGCTCTTGTTCAATAAAAGTTACCATTTTCAACTATCTGGAGGCTTTCTAACATATGATACTTCTGCATTGAACAATTATGTGATGTATAGCTACATTGGGCATTAGGGAAAGATTAGTACTCCTGCAGACAGGGTTCAAGTGTAAAATACACTAAGAACAGATAATCTATGTAGCTTGATACTTGTAGTTGCTGTTACAATTACAGTGAGTCAGATAGGTGGTTTGGAATGGCAATTCATTTATGAATGTGAGATTGTATTTGCAATGAAAAATCACCCATGCAGCCTATCTGCCCTGCACTGTGAAGGGTTGTTCCTAGTTGGCTGCATTTGAAGTGTTGCACAGCCAACTTGCAATATGATATTCATGTCAGAAATCCCAGCACTGCTGAGTACTTACCTTGCTGGTGAGCAAGTGATAGTGTGGTGAGGTAGAGTTATGGTCCATATGGTCCATGCATAATGGGGTGAGCAGCGTACAGTTGTGCAAAAAAGTTGACTAGGGCTCAAGGTGGAAAACCCTCCAGGTTTACAAGATGGTGGCAGAGTAGCAGGGCTGCGTGCGGGCTCTTGTCCAGGGCTCATCCACTCTTAAAAGCTTTCTTTCCATTTTTCGTTTTTTTTATTTCTGCTTCTTTTCTTTCATTTTTATCTTTTGTTTTTCTTTTCTTTGCTAGGTAGTGCCAGTGAGAGTAGGCTGTGCATGGAATGGCGGCAGCCTTCTGGCCATCAGACGCAGTGGCAGTGGTGGACACAGCGCCTCCCAGTGATTGAAACTTACAGAACACTGAGGGGCCTGAATAGAGTGGATGTGGAGAAGATGTTTCCACCAGTAAGGGAGACTGGCACCCAAGGGCACAGCCTCCGAAGGAAGGGAAAACTGTTTAGTGCTGAGGTGAGGAGGAATTTCTTCTCTCAGAGGGTGGCGAACTTGTGGAACTCATTGCTGCAGAGGGTTGTGGAGCTCAGTTAAGTGAGTGCACTTAAGACAGACATAGATAGGTTCTCGATTGGTAAAAAGATCAAGGGTTACGGAGAGGAGGCAGAAGAATGGGGTTGAGAAATACATCAGCCATGATTGAATGGCAGAACAGATACAATGGGCCTAATCAAGGGCAGCACAGTCAGTCAGAGGTTTGCAATGCTGCCTCTCATGCCAGGCACCCAATTCAGTATCAAACTCAGGCAACTGTCTGTGGGAGTTTGCACATTCTCGCTGTGTCTGCGTGGGTTTCTTCTGGGTGCTCCTGTTTCCTCCCACAGTCCAAAAATATGCAGGTTAGGTGGATTGGCCATGCTAAATTACCCATAATGTCCAGGGATGTGCAAGTTAGGATTAGTCATGGTAAATGCAGGGTTACAGGGATAGGGTAGGGGTTGTGAGATAACAAGGTGTGGGGCTGGATGAACACAGCAGGCCAAGCAGCATCATCCTGTGATGCTGCTTGACCTGCTGTGTTCATCCAGCCCCACACATTGTTATCTCGGATTCTCCAGCATCTGCAGTACCTTTTATCTCTAGGGTAGGGGTTGTGTCTGGGTGGGATGTTCCTCAGAGATCTCTGTGGACTCAGTGGGCCGAATGGCCTCCTTTGACGCTATAGGGATTCCATGATTCTATGAATGGTCCAATTCTCCTCCTATATTCTTTTGTTCTAATAATAAAGGTATTGCCACATTTTAATGGTTTGAAGACATAATTGGACTTCTTTGTGCAATAATTGAATACAATGTGAAATAAATGTTGTAACTACACTATTTGGAACAAGATTTTAAAGAGTTTTACAACTGGATACGAATGTGTAAATGTGCATTGTGCGGGCTTCTTTACGTAGCTGTTACTTTTAGAAGGTGAAGACTTCAGTTGTGTAAGGAAAAAAGGGAGAATAGCTAGTAAATTACCTTACTGTTCAAGGTCAGTTGTTGAAGTATTTATGTAGCTGATTAATGTCATTTCTCTGCAAAAGACATGATCAATTATTTGTGATTTACATAAATGATC
The DNA here is from genome assembly GCA_024137785.1 of Ginglymostoma cirratum. Taxonomy (NCBI): domain Eukaryota; kingdom Metazoa; phylum Chordata; class Chondrichthyes; order Orectolobiformes; family Ginglymostomatidae; genus Ginglymostoma; species Ginglymostoma cirratum. The sequence continues at coordinate 54,706,773 of JAHRHZ010000144.1, forward strand.
TGGATGTGAATGTACAAGGCATGATTAGTAAGTTTGCGGATGATACAAAATTAGGAGGTATTGTTGAATGTGAATAAGGTTATCTAAAATTATAGAGGGATCGTGATCAGAAGGGGAAGTGGGTTGAGGATTGGCAAATACAATTCACTGCAGCTAAGTGTGAGATGTTGCATTTAGGAAGATCAAACTAAGGTAGGACTTATGCTGTAAATGGTAAGCCCCTGAAGAGTGTTGTGGAAAGCAGGACCTAGCAGTACAAGTACATAGTTCATTGAAAGCGAGGTCACAGATGGACAGGATGGTGAAGAAGGCTTTTAGCATGCTGGCCTTCATTGGTCGAGACATTGAGTATAGGAGTTGGGTCTTTATATTACAGTTGTATAAGTCATTGGTAAGGCTGCACTTGGAGTATTGTGTACAGTTTTGGTCACCCTGTTACAAAAAAGACATAGTTAAACTGGAATGTGTGCAAAGAAGATTTATGAGAATGTTGCCAGGACTAGTAGGCCTGAATTATAGGGAGAGCTTGGCCAGGATAAGACTTTATTCCTTGGAACGTAGAAGAATGAGGGGTGACCTTACTGAGGTGTATAAAATCATGAGGGGCATACATAGGATGAATGCTTATAGACTTTTTCCCAGGGATGGGGAATTGCAAACTAGAGGATGTAGATTTAAGGTGAAAGGGGAAAGATTTAAGAAGGACCTGAGGGGCAACTTCTTCACGCAGAGAGTGGTGCGTATGTGGAATGGGCTGCCGAAGAAAGTGGTTGAGGCAGGTACAATAGCAACATTTAAAAAACATTTGGATAGGTATATGGATGGGAAGGGTTTAGAGGGATATGAACCAAATGTGGGTAATTGGAACGAGCTGAGTGGGCACCATGGTCAGCATGGACCACTTTGGGTTGTATTACTCTATGACTCTGACTCTATGACATTTTCAGCAGTTTTCCTCACAATAGATTGTACGTTCAGACCTCAAGATTAAGTTGGCCTTACAGATCTGACTCCATAAAATTGCAACTTTCCTTTACCTCTGCAGGACACTTTGTTACTTTGTTTGGCTGTATGACATTTATTCCTCGGATAAATATTCTTCAAAGTTAGCACAAATCCATTGTTAAGATGCAATCAAGCTAATTGACAATTTAAAAGAGTTACCCAAGAATTTCTTTTTTGCCTGCAGGTTCTCCAACCTTATGCTGTAATCGTCAACTTAGAACTAGACTTTTCAGGACTTTTCTTTCCCATAAGCACCAGGAAATCACTCATACATTACACAGGTTCAGTGCCTATTACCACTCAATGGATTTCTAAATAAGCTGACTCAGGTAATTCTTGCATAAACATTTCACTAATTTGTTTTCCATTGACATTAAGCTGTGCAACTCTCTATGTTCAAATTTGTATTTGTTATATCTAAAGTATTATCTATTTTAAATCTTCGTAGAAATACTTAAGTAATTTGCGAACCAAGTAAACTCAGAATTAAATGTCATTTTATGGTAACATGTTATAAATACACTTCCTAAAGTTAATTATTAGTATGTTTCAAGTCATTGATGTGTAGTGAAATTCATGCTCAAGAATGAATAGTTGTGATGTACCTAAAATGAATTCATTAGGGAATAATTAACAATAGATTGAAAAATTCCATGGCTAATATTTTTTATATGTAAATAATTAGACATATTATTAGTTGCAACTTTGCATATGTGTGGACTTGTAATTCAAGATTGTAGACTTAAACCAGCCTTTACACTTAACTATAATGGTCACTTTAAGTTATTCATTTGAGGTAATTGAAAATATTTCATTTTTTAAAACCAATTCAAGTGCATTAAATGCACTCCTAATGATTCATCAGGAATTGCTTCAACAGAAGAATTTTATTGCAGTGATGATTTAACATGGTTGGAATAAAGCACATGCAACAGCTTTCACCACTGGAAAGGAGCTAATTTCATATTCTGATCAAACTGCACCATCTAAATATGACTTATAATATATTACATTTGCTGCGTAAGTCACAACCACATTCATGGCAATACTATGACAGATTCACCAATGAACGAACCTTGTAAGCTCAAGTAGTTTAAGATTCCTTTTAATAATGTCCAATGCCATCAATGGAAGATTTGCTTCCTCCTGACTTTCTCCCCCTTTTTCTCTTTTTCTCTCTCACATACACATTTTCTCTTTCATATTTGAATCTGCTAAATAATTTCTCAATGCTCACTATTTTTTTTGACCTTAGAACATAAGCTTACAAATTAACTTCTAAGGATCTTGTGTCTGGGCTCTTATTCCACCTACACTGGAATTCACAGTAGCATTCACAGGATGTAGGCACAGCTGGCTCGGCCAGCACTTAGTGCAATCCCTAATTGCCCAGAGTGCAATTCAGCATCAAACACATTGCTGTGGGTCTGAAGTCACGTGTGTGCCAGACCAGGTAGGGACAGTAGTTCCCTCCCCTGAAGGGCATTAATGAACAAAATGCGTTCTCCCTCCAGCAACAACCAATGGTTTCATGGTCATCATGAGATTCTTTAATTCTAGAATTTTATTTAATTCAAATTCCACCATTTGCTGTGGCAGGATTTGAATCAGAGAATCCAGATTATTATCTGGGTCTCTTGATTAATAGCCCAGTGATAAATACCACTTGGCCATCACCTTCTCATGTCATACTATTTCTGGACAGTTGATTTAAAATAACTAAATCTTTGCTTGTGACGCAGCTGGTTCTAGTAAAGTTATTGGGTGTGACATTGTTTCATGTGGGCTTTTGATAGTAGCACTCTGGATGCTTTGCACTGTTTTAGAACAAAGAACAAAGAAAATTGCAGCACAGGAACAGGCCCTTCGGCCCTCCAAGCATGCGCCGATCCAGATCCTCTATCTAAACCTGTCGCCTATTTTCCAAGGATCTGTATCCCTCTGCTCCCTGCCCATTCAGGTATCTGTCTAGATACATCTTAAATGACGCGATTGTGCCTGCCTCTACCACCTCCGTTGGCAACGCGTTCCAGGCACCCACCACCGTCTGCGTAAAGAACTTTCCACGCATATCTCCCTTAAACTTTTCCCCTCTCACCTTGAAATCATGACCCCTAGTAATTGAGTCTCCCACTCTGGGAAAAAGCTTCTTGCTATCCACCCTGTCTATACCTCTCACGATTTTGTAGACCTCAATCAGGTCACTCCCTCAACGTCTGTCTTTCTAATGTAAATAATCCTAATCTACTCAACCTCTCTTCATAGCTATCACCCTCCATACCAGGCAACATCCTGGTGAACCTCCTCTGCACCCTCTCCAAAGCATCCACATCCTTTTGGTTATGTGGTGACCAGAATTGTACGCAGTATTCCAAATGTGGTCGAACCAAAGTCCTATACAACTGTAACATAACCTGCCAACTCCTGTATTCAATATCCCGTCCAATGAATGAATTTTGTTTTCTACAATCAGCTTTTGCTAACTTTGACCTCTATACATGGCAATGGAGGTGCGTTATGAATATCTGTAAAATATTAGTGCATAATGGACTGTTAGGGAGGATGGGATCTTTATTCACTCTAATTGGCTATCCAAATTGTGTGGATTAGGCAGATAATCCAGTTCCCTGCGCACCTCGTTGAAGTCCCCAGGAGGCATGCAAGATGTCTCAGTACAGCTTCCCCATATTTTCTTGCCTCTGCCACCTCAAACCCTGTCTCCAAGGGACAGGCAAAATTTAGCACCTGGTTACTTGGACCAACACAGGTTCAGGCCATGAATTTGTGCAGCACTCACCGTAGATCAGGCTTATAGCCAAAAGAATGGGGTTTTGAACCTGTTCTAATGAAGGTAGTTATCGACAAATTTTAGGTGATGTACTTTCAAATTACGTCTATTCAGGCCTAAGGGGTTTAGGTGTAAGTGCTATGCTTGGTTCTTGGTGGTGTATTTTTGCCAGTTTCCATTTAGGTCCAAGAAGAAGCTTACGTGGCCCAGGTTTGGAGGCATTGTTACCATGCCCCTTGGTCTGCAACACGAACAGGTAATTGTGCCTAAACAAAAGATATTCCAAAGTATGTCACCTGCAACTTGTGGAGTGACCCCTTAATTAATGCACATTCCGTCTTCCAGGAAATGGAATACCAGTAAACCTGGTGAGGGGAAACTTGGTGAGGTGAAAGAGAGAAGAAGGGGACAAGATAGACATAAGGTGTTGCAAACTGTAAGTAAATTTATGGACTGTGACAAAATTTGGAAGCTTTGCTTCCACTCCAAAAACTTCCCCGGCATGACGTGGATGTGTCTTTCACCACTATTATACTAATACGTTCACTTTATCTACAGTCACCTTATACTCCCCACCACAACATTCCCTTGACCAATGTTAAACAATGAAAACACACCAAACATTTTAATACAGCAAGACACCAATCATAGAAACAGCAATAAACTATTCACTAATTCCCTGAGCAATTAGGGATGGGCAATGACACCCATGTCCCATGAACAAATAAAAACATGGATTTCCTTTATTGCTTGTCCTTCCGCTTTAATTTACAAATCCTCTACACATAGCTACTCATCTAGAAATAATGGGGACCTACAAGAAGTGTGCTGTGATAATTGTGGGTGACTTTAATCTCCACATCAATCGGCTAAATCAAATTACCAAAGGTATCCTGGAGGATGACTTCGTACAGTGGATCTCTAGAATTCTGAAGTGAAACCAGCGATGTGAGGAAAAAGATGCAGGTACCATGTAGGTACCAACAACATAGGTAGGATGGGGAAAGAGGCTCTAATGTGGGATTACAAGCAGCTCAGGGTTAAATTGAAAAGCAGAACCACAAAGGTAATGATATCCAGATTATTAACCGAGCCATGTACAAATTGGCATGGAGACCATATGATTAGGCAGGTAAATGTCTGGCTCAAAGATTTGTGTGAGAGAAATAGGTTCCAATTCATGGAGGTCTGGCACAGTACTGGGGAATAAGAGAACTATTTGCTGGGACAGACTTCATAGAGTGTATCAACCATTTCTTCTTCAAGCAGTTTTTTGCAGAACCTATGTGGGAACAGACCATTCTAGATCTAGTTATCTGTAATGAGGTAGGATTATAAGAGATTTCATTAGAAGTATGCTGGGTTTTAGTGAATCATGTACTCAGGGTTGTAGAAAGGGTTTTAAACTAATAAGTGGGGGTAGGAAGGTTTAATTAAAGGGAAGTTCAAAAAATCCAAAAAAGAAATGAGAACGCAGAGATGCAAGCTAGTGAGAAATCAACAATAATCAAAGTGTGAAAGGTTAGTGGACTCAAAATCTTAACTTTGTTTCTCTCTCCATAGATGCTACCAGACCTGCTGAGATTTTCCAGCTATTTCTGTTTTTGTTTCAATAATCAAAGTGTGACAGGAAGGGGCAGAAAATACACAGAGAAGAGTGCAGCAGGAATTAGAACCAGAGAGAGTAATAATAATAAAATATCAAATGTTGAGGCTTTCTGCTTGAATGTACACGGCATTTTTAAAAAGACAGATGAGTTGACGGCACAACTAAAAATAATTGAATATGACTTAATAGCTATTAATAGAGACATGGCTACAAGGCGATAAGACTAGCAATTCATTATTCAAAGGCATTTGACTTTGCAGAAGAATAGGCAAAAAGGAAAGGAAATATGAATGGTTGGTTAACAAAGGAATATATCAGTGAGTTTGTGAGTACCAATACAGATGCAATTGATCATGATAAAGAGTCACTGTAGGTGGTAATAAGGAATGAGAATGGGAAAACGTCACGGGTGGAAATTGTCTGTAGGCCCTGGAAGAGTTATCTCATTGCAAAACGAAACATAAGCTCGGAAATTATGGAGGCATGCAAGAGGAGTGCTAATATTGTCATGGGTGATTTTTACCTGCATATTGACGTATATAGTCGGTTCTGCTATAACATGAAAGTTGTGTTCCTGTGCAACAATGCATTATAGAAAATCGTGCTATAGAAATAACAGGGCCTATGGGAAAAGTGGGGATAGGGGCAGACCACCAAAAAATATCACTCCAAATCACTCAAAAGCCTAACACAAAATATAACGCGGTTTGAAAATACGTTTAATTCCTATCTAATAATGAAATAAACGTAAATTTAACACCCTACCTTGAAAAAATGTCAAGATAACTTGATGCGAGAGGAGTTTTTGAGGTTGCTGTATTGTTAATGCAGGGGCTGAGGGTCACCATCATCATCATCATCTTCATCATTATCACTACCATCTTCAGATGCAGTTGTGGGTGCAGGGTTAGGACGAAAAATAGTTAATCCAGAAGTGGATGGCTGTGATTCATTGTTTTCTGACTGTTTCTTGGGGTTGACTTAAAAAAGGCATCCAGATTTTGCTGCTTTGCCCTTTTTCTTCTTTCCTGAAGAAGCTGTTCATGGGGTGTTAAATAAGATCTTGTTCCACGAACTGCTACCCTGTTATGTTCTGCATTGTAATCACTGTCCTCTAAGAGCTGCAACTGCTTCTCAATTTCCCTCAGGATAGAAGACACAACAGAAGTGGAAAGCTCTCATAGTGCTCCATTCTGGACTTTGTCTTCTTCACCTTCAGCTTTCACTTCCCCCTCAGTGATAAGTTGCTGTAGATCAGCTGTAGAGAGTCTTCACAGTGGGACTCAAGCAGCTCTTCAACATCGTCACTCTCCACTTCTTCAAATGCAACTTGCTTCGCAAGATCAGCACAATGTTCTTTGATTCGTCAGAGCTCTTTAAAATCTCGAAAAAAATCTGGGAGAAGCTTTCACCAAACTGCGTGCAAGCGGTCCTTACTGACATCACCCTAGGCCTCCACAATAATGTCAATTGCATTCTTGATGTTAAAGCTCTTCCAAAATTGAAGAACACTGTCCTTAGCCCCCTCAGTGAAGGCAATCAACCTCTTAAATGTGCGCCTTAAATAATAAGCTTTAAAACATGTTATTGCACCCTGGTCCATGGGTCTCTTTTGGTGCTAACATTGGATGTATTCAGAACAAAGCCCACGAAACGATCATATGATGTTGACACGTTCTCCTCTGGGCACCGATGGAATTGCGTTATAGCCAACACAAGTTCGCGTTTTAGAAATAGCGTTCCCCTACACGTCAATCGCGTTCCAGCCAATACGCTTTGCTGGAACACGCTTTAAACCAGAAACTACTGTAAGTCGAATGAGAAAGGGTGACATGAGAGTCAAATTTTTAGAGTATGTTGGTGATTCATAGATTCATTTGTTGCAGAATCTACCTGAGAATATGCTACTTTAGATCTAGTAATGTGCAATGAAGTATGATTAATAAGAGATCTCATAATTAGGGATCCTCTATGGGATAGTAATCAGCACTGGATGACTAAAAAGCTATTGCAGAGGGAGAAAATTGATTATGAAAGTAAATGGTTTTTATATGTCTTGCCAAACAGCAAGAGTTTCTATGAATATGTAAAAAGCAAGCAGCTTAAGGAAGTGTGGTGCCTTGGAGGTTCAATGGGGACATTTGTACGGAGAACAGGGAAAATGACAGATAACTTAAACCGATAATTTGCACCAGTCTTCACAGTTGAGAGCACTATAAATATCAGAGAGATAACAGAAAAGCAAGGTGCTGATGGTAAGCAAAATCTAGGAACAGTTTCTATCATGAGAAACAAAGTATTTGTGAAATGAATGGGACTAAAGGCTGACAAATTGCCAGGACCTGACAACCTGCACCCAAACGTTTTAAAGTAAGTGGCTGCAGAGATAGAGGAGAAATTTGTCAAAATATTCCAGAACTCACTGAATTCTGGAAGGGTTCCTGTAGATTAGAAAACTGATACTGTGGCATCATTGGCCTAAAAGGAAGGGTAAATGGATAAGATTTTGAACAGATTTAGCAACTCAAAATTGGCATCTATCAGGTGCTGTGGGCCATAAGCAGCAGCAGAACTGTTTTGAACCACTATCTGTAACTTTAAGGCCTGGCGTAGACCTCACTTCATTACTTGCATAAATTGGTGGATTAACCTTGGTTCAATGAAAAGTGAAGGAGGGCATGCTTGGAGAAGCACCTAAAATGAAAAATCAGTCTGGGGAAGTCACAAGACAGGACTACTTGCATGCTAAACAGCCTGCAGTAGTGCAGATGTAATTGATGCCACAATAAATGAATCAGATCTAAGCTCTGCAGTTCACCTACATCCAGCCGTGAGTGATGGTAGACAATTCAACACCTAACAGGGAGTAAAAGCTCCGCAAATATCCTGATCAAATATGCTGGGGTATGCTTCCTGATCAACGCTTCCTGGTGCTCAGACATGATGACCCTGGCAAGCCGCTGATCCCTGGGCCCAGAATGCCTTACAGTAACATGCTGTCCCTACTATCTGCTGCATGAGTTCATCTCCCCCTTCCTAAGAGCAGTCTACATACCACCCAAGGCAGAAGTAAAGAGTGTCCTGGATGAAATTTACCCCACCACAAACACTCTGGAGACAAAACTCCCTGAGGCCTCATTCAGAATGGCCGACGACTTCATCCAAGCCAACCTCAAGAAGGTGCTGCTGAAGTACTACCAACAGGTCTCCTGCCCCACTAGAGGGCCAAACATCCTGAACCACCGCTGCACAACCATCAGACACCTACCACTCTGACCACGGCCACACTATGGAAAATCAGATCACAGCGCTCTGTTCCTCCTCCCAGCTTACAAGCAGAAGCTGAAACGGAAGGATCCCTCACAGAAAGAAATACAATGCTGGTGCAAAGCAGCAGAAGAGCACCTCCAGAATGCTTGGAATCGGTGGACTGGACAGTATTCAAGTACTCTGCGGAAAACCTGGATGAGTACGCCATCACCGTCATGGACTTCATCAGCAATTGTGTGGAGGACTGTGTGCCAAAGAAGTCAATCCGGGTGTTCCCCAACTAGAAACCTTGGATAAACTGGGAAAGTCATCAGAGATGCCAAGAGGCACTAGTGGACCAAGTTTGATGCCCAAACGAATTATGCGGACTCCTACCAGTTGTGGCTAGGCCTAAGAAACATAGTGGGACACAAAATGGAGCACAGCAAGGTAGTGGACAATCCCTCTCTGATGTGCTCAAAGCTGTCTATGCTGACTTTGAGCAGAATGCCAGCGCTGTGGTGTCACCCAACCTGACAGCCCCAGACACACCTGTTCCCTCCGGCACCGCCACAAGTGTCAGATCGGAAATCCTGGGAGTCAACCCAAGGAAAGTGACAGGCCTGAACAGAACCCCCAGCTATGCATTTAGATTCTGCGTGGACCAGCTGGTGAGGTATTCACTGATGTCTTCAGCCTCTCGCTCCAACAAGCCGAAGTCCCAAACTGCTTCAAGAAGACCAATATCATCCCAGTGCCTGAGAAAGCACATGCAATGTGCCTTAGTGACTACCGCCCAGTGGCTCTGACCTTCATAATCGTGAAGTGTTTCGAGAGGCTGGTCATGGCCCACATTAATTCTAGTCTCCCAGGCTGCCTCGATCGCCTGCAATTTGCCTACTGAAGTAACAGGTCCACAGCGGCTGCTGTTTCCCTCGCCCTGCACTCAACCCTAGAACACCTGGACTACAAAGACATCTACGTCAGACTCCTGCTCATCGATTACAGTTCCACCTTCAACACCATTATTCCCTCCAGACTGATCCCCAAACTCCAAGACCTTGGTCTCAGCTTGGCCCCCTGCAACTGGATTCTCAGTTTGCTGACCCATAGACTGCAATCAGTGAAGATAAAAAACTGCACCTCCTCCACAATAACACTCAACATTGGAGACCCATGGATGTGGCCTCAGCCCACTACTGTACTCCCTGTGCACCCACAAACACAAAGCTAAATTCTGAACGAATGCCGCCTACAGGTTTGCAGACAACATCACTGTGGTAGGATGGATATCAAGCAACAATGTGTCAGAATACAGGAAGAAGATAGAGTGCTTGGTGATGTGGTGCAATGATAACAACCTCTCTCTCAATGTTGCCAAAACTAAAAAATTGCTTATTGACTTCAGAAGTAGAGGAGGAGAACACGCCCCCATCTACATCAACGGAGTGGAAGTTGAGAGGATTGAGAGCTTCAAGTTCCTAGAAGTGATGATAACTGACAACCTATCCTAGAATTACCATATAGATGTGACGATCAAGAAGACACAACAACGCCTCTTCTTCCTCAGGCAGCTCAGGAAATTTTGCATGGCCATACAGGCTCTCACCAGCTTTTACAAATGCACCATACAAAGCATACTGTCCAGTTGCATAATGGCCTGGTATAGCAACTGCTATGCCCAGTACCATAAGAAACTACAGAAAGTTGTGTGCACAGCCCAGACCATCATAGAAGCCTACGTTCGATCTACGGACTCCATTTGCTTGTCTCACTGCCGCTGAAAGGCTGCCAACATCATCAAAGATCCATCACAACCCAGTAATGATCTCCTACAGCCTCTCCCATCAGGCAGAAGATACAGAAGCTGGAACACGTACACCAGCAGGTCCAAGAACAGCTTCTTCCTTGCCGTTATTAGACTGCTGAATGGGCTCTAACTTCAAATAATGCTGATCTTGTTAATGTTGGTCTTGTCTAGTGCCCGTCCTGGGTGGTATAACCTGTATGCCTTTTTCTGTCCAAGTCTTTTTTCACCCTATGATTTGATGTCCTTGCTTACTGTGATTTGCCCGTACTGCTCACAAACAAAGTTTTTCACTGTACTTAGGTACACATGACAATAAATCAAATCAATCAATGGGAGGCCCAATACAGTGGTGCAAAATACAAGTCTAAAATACTTGCAACCATCTTTGGACAGAAGTGTCAAATAGATGCTGTTACTCCTCCTGAGATCCCTAGCATTGCAGGTGCAAGTCTTCAGCTCATTGGATTCACTCCACCTGATACCAATAAACAGACAAAGACTCTGGATACTTAAGGCTAGGCCTTGATTGCATGCTGGTAATAGTTTGGAGGCTTGTGCTTCAGAATTTGCTGTAGCCTGAGCCAATCTGTTCCGCTGCTGCAACCAAACTGGCATCTACCTGACAATGTGGAAACTTATCCAAGTACAACCTGTAAGCAAAAAGCAGGATAAAGGTACCCTGACCAGCAAAGTGATTAAAGGGGACATGAACTATGTTAGCAGGTGGTACTTGCTTAGCAATAACCTGCTGGGTTGTACAAACAGGAATCATTGGGAATTGGGAGAAACTTTTCTGCTGGCCATAACTAGCTTAAAAGAAAATAGTTGTGGTTGTGGGAGGTCATTTGTCTCAACACCAGGACATCTCTGCAGGAGTTCCTCAGGGTAGTGTCCTAGGCGCAATCATTTTCAGCTGCTTCAGCAATGATCTTTCTTCCATTGCGGGTGGGGTTGTTCTTTGCACAATTCAGCACCAATTCTGATTCCTCTGATTCTGAAGCAATATCTGGACAATATCCACATAAATGGCAAGTATGTTCATGCCCCACAAGTGCCAGTCAATGACCACCTGCAAATGAATAGAATCTTACCAACACACCTAGATATTCAATGGCTTTATAATCATTAAATTCCACACAATCAACATACTTTAATCAGAAACTGAACTGAACCAGCCATTTAAATACCATGTCTATATGAACAAGTCAAAAGTTGAGAATGCTACAATGACTAACTCATTTCCTGAATCACCAAAGTCTGTCCACCAACTACAAGTACAATTCAATATTGTCATGGAATATGCTTCTCTAGCCTCGATGAATGCACTTCCAACAACATTCAAGAAGCTTGATACCATCCAGGTCAAAACAGACGTTTTTTATTTGAATCCCTACAGTGTGGAAACAGGCCCTTCAGCCCAACAAGTCCACACCAACCCTTGGAGCATCCCACCCAGACCCATCCCCCTATAACCCACACACCCCTGAACATTATGGGCAATTTAGCACAGCCAATCCACCTAGCCTGCACATCTTTGGACTGTGGGAGGAAACTGGAGCACCTGGAGGAAACCCACACAGACACAGGGAGATTGTGCAAACTCCACACAGACAGTCACCTGAGGCTGGAATCGAACCCAGGTCCCTGGCGCTGTGAGGCTGCAGTGCGTGCCACTGTGCCACCCTGTTTGGCACCCATTCGGTCACCTTAAACATTCACTCCCTTCATCGCCAATGCATGGGAGCAGCAGTGTTGTAAAGAATGTGTCTTTATTTTATGTCTTTAAAAACTGTGGACAACAATGAGAAAGTCTTGCTTTTTCAAACAGAGATTTAATTGGATGACTGCATAATTTAACAGCAAGGAATTTGATACTTATTGTGAACTCTGTTATTTGTGGCAATGAATTCTTAGAAGGTATAGATATTCAGGAACCAAGGACAGGTTAACAAATGAAGCTGAATGGTTCTCAGCTAATTGGGTAAGTTAGAGCTGGAAACAAGTTACAGAGACACAGAAGTGTGTGCTGTTGCTCTCCTCAGCAGAAACTGTCTATTCTCTGCAGTACTAAACTTAGTTTAAACTTGAAGAAAACCAATTACCTTTCCTGCAGCAGTTGTTGTGAGCTGTGACTTTTGAATTGATAAATCAGACTAATTTCCCAACTCTAGACTTCTTTCAAACCAGTGAAAGCTTCCAGAAGAATGACATCTGAACACCAACGTTCTGGCTAGCTGAAGTAGGAACATCTCAACATCAGAATCAGGAAGAAAAAATCATTGATCTCAACCAATGATCTATTTGATGTGTGTCGGTGTTTATGTCTGTAACAAGGGCAGTTTATAAGGGGATCAGAGTTTTAGTTAGCCGTGCTACAGAGCAAAACGTTATACCTGTGGCTATGGTCTAATTACTTTGAATAAATACTAATCCTTGTTAAGTATTGAAACCTGGTCTGTGCTTTCTATCAACCTTGGTCTGAAATTCAGGTATACATAGCACTGTATGTGCCATTAAAAAATCTTTAATATTTGGTATGAGTCTGGGAATAGTGGAATTTGAATTACGGTATGCTAACCCTGTGGGTCATAACAACGTATACCAAATTCAACATGCAGCGCAGCATGGCTCCTCTGTAATACCTTCCAAACCTGTAATTTCTACTGCCAAGAGTGACAAAGGCTTCAGATAAAAGGGAGAACAACCATCTACAAGTTCCCCTCAAAGCCATACACCATCCTGACTTTGAACTGTATTGATCTTCCTTCACAGTCACTGGTCAACATCTTGGAACTCCCTTCCTTAGATGTGGAATGCAACATTTCAAGAAGGCAGCTAACTACTCCCATCTCAAGGGCAATTGGGGATGTGCAATAAATGTTGGCCTGGCCAGAGACCTCTACGTCCGATAAACAAATATTAAAAAAAGATGGATTGAAGTTCAATGTTTGCAGAGTATGACAACATATACATTCATCCAATCCTTATAAAGAATCTGCTCCACCCATGGGAATCTATTGTAGTGCCAATCAATGGACTCCAATTTCCAAATGAAAAATTTCAAAATTTTTCACGTGAATATGATTTCCTTTGTTGTTACCATTTCACCTCGTTCCCCTCAAGCAAATGTAGAAGCTGAGAGAGAGGCGTGTGAATAATTAAAGCTTTATTTAAGAAAAACAAATAGCTCAATGTTGCCCTTAAGATATTGATCTTCTCCAATACAGAACAGATTATCACTGTCATCATTACTGATGGATCACAAATTGAGAATGTAGCTTCTATCTCTATTACAAACTTTAAAGCCTAACATTATGCAGAATGAACAGAAGAAAGCAAAAAAGTGAGAAAAAGATCAAAGACACAACCAAAATTCAATAACATTTACAGAGTGTGAGAGGTGTCAGTAATGAATTCCTGACAGACAGCACACATAAGAGGCCAACAGACAAGGAATAATTTATGCAAGAAATAAAATCACAACCGAGATTGTAAATGATTGAGACAGAACCATGGGTATCATAAGGAAAAACTGTGATGCATTAATATTACTAAAAAAAAATAGAAACTTTGACTTATGACTCAAAAGGAAGAAGACCATTCATATCAATCGAATAGAGAGTGCAGAACATCCACGACCTCAAAAAGAAACCAGTTCAGTGAGATTGAGATAAACACTGTGAAATTTTGAACTTTGGAGGAGATGAATAGCATGTAATATGAAATGAACAAAGCATGTGTAATGATGATATAATGATAAATTCAGATTACTTAAGTAGTTGGAAAGATTTGGTAGAGATCAAATGCTTTAATGTCATATGAAGAGAACATAGGTAAAGATCTGAGGGTAAATAAACAGTTCTTTGTTTTTAGTGTACTTCTTGAAACTTGTAACTTAACGTATAGTCTCCCAAAACCATGATTAAAGATATTCCAGTCCAGGGGAACCCAGGTTTTATAAGCTAGGTGCAATAACAGTTGCAGAAATTGTATTAGATGTTACCTACTTAGCCATCAAGTGTCATGTGGACATACAATCTAACACTTAAACTGTCAAGGAATGCCTGCAAGGTGTATTGGAAACACCATGCACTGTTGGTGGTGGGAATGAATGTTTAAGGTATTGGACAGGTTGTTAATCAAACTGACTGCTTTATAGGATGGTGTGAACATTCTCTAGGGTTGTTCTGTCTGCATTGCCATTAACGCTGCCTGCGAAAGATCCTGTGAATCCGCTGGGAAGAAGGATGCACCAACGCCAGCATCCTCAACCAGGCCAACATTCCCAATATTGAGGCACTGACAATTCATGATCAGCCATGATAGGCTGGGCATGTCTCCATATGACCGACATGAGACTCACCAAGCGAGTGCTATACTCCCAGCTTCAAAATGACAGGTGAGCCCCAGGTGGACAGAGGAAGTGCTTCAGTGATGCTCTCAAGGCCTCACTGGCAAAGTGCGGCATTCCCACTGATACCTGGGAATCACTGGCCTAAGGCAGTCCTAACTGGAGAAGGAGCATCCAGGAAAGTGTTGAGCACTTCAAGACATGCCAACATAAAAAATGGCAGCCAGGTGAAAACAGTGAAAGCAGTGCGCTGCCACACCAGTGCCCCACCCACCCCTTCCCCTGACCACCACCTGCCCCAAGTGTAACAGAGCCTGCGGTAGCCACATCGGGCGGAACAACTGTCTATGGACTCACCCTGAGAGTTAAAGAGATTCATCCTCGTCTGTGAGGGATGTCTGATGATGATGATTGGCTTGTGCCATTGTGATGGAGGAATGCTTTAAGGGGAAATCAAGAAGTGAGTAGTTCATTGTGGTATACCCAACCTCTGACCTGTTCTTGTAGGCATGGTATTTATGGCATTGATCCAGTTAAGTTTCTGGTTAATATTAATCTATTGATTGTGGGGATTTAATGACAGTAATAATATTGAATATCAAGGGAAGTAGTTAGACTCTATCATGCTGGTGTTGATTACTGCCTGACACTTGTATGGCGTGAAAGTTATTTTCCACTTATTAGTTGAAATCTGAATGTTGTCTGGGTGTTGCTGAATTTGAGCGTGGATTTGCAAATTGGAACTGAACTCTGCAATCACCAGTTGACCTTATGTTAGAAGTGGAGTTACTGATGAAGCAGATGGAGATAGCAAGCCAGTCTGCCAGCAATGAGTCTTAGAACACCTCTGTTCGCAGAAGTACTGTCAAGCCACTGCTGCAGATAGAATTTGAAGTCTCTTGCCCAGGGGTCAATCACTTCCCTTATAACATGGTGGCATAGTGGCTCAGTGGTTAGCACTGCTGCCTCACAGCACCAGGGACCTGGGTTCAATTCCAGCCTTGGGCATCTGTCTGTGTGGAGTTTGCACATTCTCCCTGTGTCTGCTTGGGTTTTCTGCGGGTGCTCCGGTTTCCTCCCACAGTCCAAAGATGTGCAGGTTAGATGGATTGACCATGTTAAATTGCCTGTAGTGTTCAGGGAGGTGTAGGTTAGGTGGGTTGTTGTGTGGGCAGGATGCTCTGAGGTTTGGTGTGGACTTGTTGGGCTGAAGGGCCTGTTTCCACACTGTTGGGATTCTAATTCTAACACTTCATGCTTCTTCTGAATTATGTTCATCCTGATTCATTAATTAAATAAAGACTGCAAATGGTAAACAACAGAAAGTCTTCTGATGATGTTTGACTGATGTGATGAGACTTTATGGGGTCCAGACTCCATATTGAGGACTCACAGTGCTACCTCATTTGACACTATGCTGGTACCTCTGGTTTTGCTGATTGGCAGAAAATGGAAGTGTTCGTGATGGAAGGGTTGTGGTGTAGAGCAATATAATCACTATCAAACCATTGCTTTATTTTATCTGAGAGACAGCAATCCCAATTTTGGACCGCATCTTCTTTTGTTAATGAGGAGAACATTATAGGGTCAGCTGGGTTCGGGATGCCTTTTTTTAATTTTAAATCCAATATTTAGAGTAAAGTTGAGTAATCCATTTGGCTTTATCCTTATGTGTACCCATTCATTACAACTGAGAGACTTGCTAGATAGCATCAGATGCAATTTAAGAGTCAATTACATTGCTGTGGAGTTACCTACCAGCCAGCTCAGATGGCAGATTTCTTTCCCTAAAAGACATGCAATCAAACATTTAGATTTTTCCAATAAATGATCTGATATTTAATGGTCACTATTAATTTATTTCAGATTCCGTTTAGTTTTTCTACATTTTCTAATCAACCTGTCCACACATGTTGTTAGACACCTCTGAAGCATGTGAGACTTGAGCCTGGGCCTCCTGACCCAGAGGTAGGGACACTACCACTGCACCATACGAGCCCTTCCAGCTTAGCTTTTGAAGAACTGAATTCAAATTCACAAACAGCCTGTGGCATTTGAATTGATAATCCGGCATTATTAGTCCAGACATATGGATTCTCAGCTCACTTGAGAGGTTTTATTCTCTGAAAACAATGTTTAATAGCCGAACAGAGAAAGGACAAGTATTTTACATAAACGACTGCTGGAACCACATGTTGCTAATTAAATATTTGGATAATTGGTGGCTTCTGAAATTTAGTTTTACCATCAAAATTAACTAATGTAATGAGTTAAAACTATTAGTTTCATTAAAAAATATATCTAAGAGCACTTGGGGAACAGTGTTATTGTCCCTACCTCTAGACCAAGAGGCCCAGGTTCAAACCCCAACTATTCCGGTGGTGCCTGAACAGGTTGATTAGAAAATAAAAAATAAACTGTGGTCTAATGGCCTCTAGTGGAAAATATGTTCTATAACAGAGATAAAAGGTACTGCAGATGCTGGAGAATCCGAGATAACAAGCATGGGGCTGGATGAACACAGCAGGTCAAGCAGCATCATAGGAGTAGGAAAACTTGACGTTTCGGGCCTAAACCCTTCATCAGAAATGGGGGAGGGGAAGAGGGTTCTGAAATAAATAGGGAGAGAGGGGGAGGCGGATAGAGGATGGATATAGGAGAGGATAGGTGGAGAGGAGGCAGACAAGTCGAAGAGGCGGGGATGGAGCCAGTAAAGGTGAGTGTAGGTAGGGGGGTAGGGAGGAGATAGGTCAGTCCAGGGAGGATGGACAGGTCAAGGAGGCGGGATGATGTTAGTAGATAGGAGATGGGGGTGTGGCTTGGGGTGAGAGGAAAAACAGGTTAGGGAGGTGGAGATGAGCTGGGCTGGTTTTGGGATGCGGTTGGGGGGAGGGGAGATTTTGAAGCTTGTGAAATCCACATTGATGCCATTGGGCTGCAGGGTTCCCAGGCTGAATATGATTTGCTGTTCCTGCAGCCTTCGGGTGGCATCACTGTGGCATTGCAGGAGGCCAAGGATGGACATGTCATCTGAGGAATGGGAGGGGGAGTTGAAATGGTTCGCGACTGGGAGGTGCAGTTGTTTGTTGTGAACTGAGCGCAGGTGTTCTGCAAAGCGGTCCCCAAGCCTCCGCTTGGTTTCCCCGATGTAGAGGAAGCCACAACGGGTACAGCGGATGCAGTATACCACATTGGCAGATGTGCAGGTGAACCTCTGCCTGATGTGGAAAGTCTTCTTGGGGCCTGGGATTGGGGTGAGGGAGGAGGTGTGGGGGCAGGTGTAGCACTTCCTGCGGTTACAAGGAAAAGTGCCGGGTGTGGTGGGGCTGGAGGGGAGTGTGGCGCGGACAAGGGAGTCGCGGAGGGAGTGGTCCCTCCGGAAGGCAGATAAGGGTGGGGAGGGAAAGATGTCTTTGGTGGTGGGGTCTGACTGTAGATGGCGGAAGTGTCGGAGGATGATGCGTTGGATCCGGAGGTTGGTGGGGTGGTATGTGAGGACGAGGGGGATTCTTTTTTGATTATTGTTGCGGGGACGGGGCGTGAGGGATGTGTTCCGGGAAATGCGGGAGACACGGTCGAGGGCGTTCTCGACCACTGTTGGGGGGAAGTTGCGGTCCTTGAAGAATGAGGACATTTGAGATGTGCGGGATTGGAATGTCTCATCCTGGGAACAGATGCGGCGGAGGCGAAGGAATTGGGAATAGGGGATGGCATTTTTGCAGGAAGGTGGGTGGGAGGAGGTGTATTCCAGGTAGCTGTGGGAGTCAGTGGGCTTGAAATGGACATCTGTCTCTAGGTGGTTGCCCGAGATGGAGACAGAGAGGTCCAGGAAGGAGAGAGAAGTGTTAGAGATGGTCCAGGTGAACTTCAGGTTGGGGTGGAAAGTGTTGGTGAA
>JAHRHZ010000144.1:54725879-54761600 GCA_024137785.1 Ginglymostoma cirratum
CTTGGGATTGGGGTGAGGGAGGAGGTGTGGGGGCAGGTGTAGCACTTCCTGCGGTTACAAGGAAAAGTGCCGGGTGTGGTGGGGCTGGAGGGGTGTGTGGAGCGGACAAGGGAGTCGCGGAGGGAGTGGTCCCTCCGGAAGGCAGATAAGGGTGGGGAGGGAAAAATGTCTTTGGTGGTGGGGTCTGATTGCAGATGGCGGAAGTGTCGGAGGATGATGCGTTGGATCCGGAGGTTGGTGGGGTGGTATGTGAGGACGAGGGGGATTCTTTTTTGGTTATCGTTGCGGGGACGGGGCATGAGGGATGTGTTCCGGAAAATGCGGGAGACACGGTCGAGGGCGTTCTCGACCACTGTGGGGGGGAAGTTGCGGTCCTTGAAGAATGAGGACATTTGAGATGTACGGGATTGGAATGTCTCATCCTGGGAGCAGATGCGGCGGAGGCGAAGGAATTGGGAATAGGGGATGGCATTTTTGCAGGAGGGTGGGTGGGAGGAGGTGTATTCCAGGTAGCTGTGGGAGTCAGTGGGCTTGAAATGGACATCTGTCTCTAGGTGGTTGCCCGAGATGGAGACAGAGAGGTCCAGGAAGGAGAGAGAAGTGTTGGAGATGGTCCAGGTGAACTTCAGGTTGGGGTGGAAGGTGTTCTATAACATTTAATTTTGTGTGGATGGTTGCCATCAAAAAGCCATTTGTGACTTGTTACAGGTAGCTCTCCTATAACGCGATAGTTGTATTCATGTGTGACCCCATGCTAAAGAAAATCACCATAGAAAAATGTGTTATAGGGAAATCGCTATACGTGTGCAGCAGAAAGTTCACATTATCCAAACAGCATCCACTATTCATCAATCATGTTACAGCAATTTGTGTTAACACAACATGCGTTATAGCAGAGCTACCTGTACTCTGTACATTTATACACTAAGCCAACAAAAAAAAAATCAGTAAATGTAAATTGGCACAAACCTTTGTGCTGGTAACAGGATCACCTGGAAGAAGCAATAATGTTACATTGAAATTGCACCAAGAAAGTATTTGATGCAGTCGTTAAAAACAAACTCTGGAAACGTGTCTATCATAGTTTTACAATCAAAAAGTGTTCATTATCCTGTTAGTAGACTGTCCCAAAAGTATTCAGGCTTATTAACTTCTCAGGCCAGGTGAGTGACAGTAGATTTTGGCACCCTAAACAGGACGACCAACTGTCAGGGAATAAATCAAGGGACATTCCCTTGGTAAACCTTAGGCTGAGGAGGATAATAATGATTCAACCATGTGGGTGTGTAGTGTGCATGTTCAAGATTTGAGGAATTGAATACAGGACAACATGGTTTTCAACCCAGGTATCAGCCCAGATCATGGGATAATCAAACATGAGTCAGATCCATAATATCTCGGATGATTGGGCACCCTTACCCCAAAATATACAACAGTATAGCTGAAAACTGATTTTGTGTGTTTTGGACATAATACAGACAAACGAGCGTATATTACTTTAAATAACAGAAGAGAAATAAATGGATACGATACAACAAACTGTAATTCTAGGAATGATGTCAAGATTTTTTTGAAAAATAGAAACAATTGACGTGTTAATTGAGCAGTAGAGGTAAGAATCTTGGAGGTGGCAGGACAAGTTATGAGATTCATTATCAAGAATCATTAATAAAATCAATTTTATGCTATATGCTGAATAAATGAGTTAAGATGGGTTAAAAAGGCTTTCACACTTTTGAATTAAAATATGATGTAGAAAAAGGAGACTATTTGCGTCTAAGCCTGAATGATTTCTGTGAAATAACTAACCAGTTTGTTCTTGCCCTTTCTGCATAGCCTTCCAGTTTTTACCCATAAAATAATTACCTTACTCTGTGTTGAAAGTTATGATTGGATCTTATTCCATCTCCCTTTGCATTCCCAATCATAAATAAACACAATAAAAGAAAATCATCATTTCTGGCCTCTGTTTTGCTAATTACATTGAATCAGTGCCCTTCGGTTACTAACCCTTCTGCTACTGGAAGTTGAGTCCAGAACTGGCCACAGAATTCCAGCTGAGATCTAACCAATATTTTAATATAATTTTCCTTAATTTCTACTAATGAACCCAAGGCAATACTAACAATGGAATGTTTCCAATGTTCTTTATTAAAGCAAAGTACACTACAAAAATTCTGCAAAAATCTTATTCATAAAATCCTTACAATCAAAAGTGAAGCTTCTTATGTTAACTAGTCCAAAGATTAGACCAGAACTGCTTCATCTCAACTTCCAGCTGTTGATCAGATGATTTCTTGCCTGACCTAACTGATTCTGCTATGAGGCATGTTTTTTTTCTATACCCTTTCCAGATAAAGTGGCTGTGCATCCAAAACTTTCACATGATCCTATATCCAGCAAATGGTCAGTTTGACCACTGGCAAACATCACAAACATGTTATGTTTTCGACATTGATTTGATCAATTAACTCATTAAGACTCGCTTGTTTTCCCTTAGAAAGAGGCTTATCTCTTGTTTTTAATGAACTCTGGCTTTGGTTTTTAGCCTGCTTTTGCTTTTCACCACTTTTATGTCATCTAATCCACTTTATGATATTTACACAGCATAATTCTATGATGATCACAAGTTCAGCTGATAAATAGTCTGCATGTGATTTACTGTGTCTGTTTAAAAAAACAAAACTTCCATTTTTCCCGAGTTACTGTGACAGTTCAGTACATTACTGCTGAGTTATGATGCATGATATAAAGACGTTCCTTCAACAAAACACAGAAGCACTTCAAAACCGATGGCATTCAAACCATTAGGTCATCATCAGATTTCATACGTTTTCTCCTTATTAAATATCATTTCACTTAATTTGATTTCAGCTAACCCTGCAAATTCCAGTCCAAATCCCTCTCCTGCAAATTAATATTCACCTAAACCATCTTTCATTTTCTCTGGAGGTTAAAGATGGATTGTGTACATAGTGACATCATGTAAAAATCTCTAGATAAAGGGGGAAATCACTGTCTTCAATTTGATATCTACCTTTGTGCACAGCTGCACTAAAACAATGCATAAATCCTAAGCTAAGTGTTATAATATGGTGAGGTATTTATTGCCAGAAAATGAAGAGTCACAGAGGATGAGTCTGACCATATTGCTGCAGGAAGGTTCATTCAGGTGGTCCATGCCATACTGTCCTTCATCAAGAAGTTTATGCAGAAAAAAAATCTTTGCCTACAAATCTATCAGGAAATGGTCCTACAACAAAAGGACACGATGAAACTGGTTGGATTGAGGGGACTGTAAAAATTATTTGATAGAATACCCCATTGCCAGAAATTTTAGAAAGGCACCAAAACTTGGCTTGGCTAGTAGTGATAGACACTCCTGCCAGAAATATTCATGCAAATACAATCTCAACAACACCACCATGTGTTACACTCAAGGCAGCTGCAATGGGCAAAAGACTGTCACCCACTCCTCCTGTAACTTGCCCCTGAAAAGCTTGTCTAGAAAGTGATGGAATGGTTGTTGTTGAGATTTGTCCTGATGTAGTTCTAGTTTTATGTATATAATCTCATTTATCATATAACACAGCCAGTCAGGATCTTGTTGAGTCAGATATTTTAAAATTTGCTGATCATGCTAACTACTTAACTGCCACAACAGCGCAGACTTGCACATAGAGTCTAGAATCTATGATTAGTGATGTTACTGTACATTACATGCCTAACAGACAATTTAAAGACATTACACTGCCTTTATGATACAGAGAAGATAGGATCTTATAGATGGCTGAACAATGTGGACAATGGCAGAATTACACGATAAGTCTAGCAAATCTTATTTTGATGTTATGAGCAACTCACTGCATCTTTTAGACATTTTTGGTCAACCTATTCAGATATGTTATGATGCATATCTGGAGCAGGGAAAGCTTGAACTCAGGCCTTCTGGTACCAGAGGTAAAGACACTAGCACTGTGCCACAAGAATCTTCACTGCATCTTTTGTGCATCTGTGGGTGGAAAAGGCAAAATTCTTGCTAGGCAGCAGCAAGTTACTAGTTAAGAAGTATTATAGCTTGGTAAATGTCTTATTAATGGCACAACTAGCCTCTTTAATGTTCAGGTTCCTACCTTATCAAATGCACTGACCAAACGCGATATTGAAAATTCTTGACATAGAAATCAGAGCAGGTACCTGGCAACTTCTGCTCCCACTTGGACCAAAGGATCACCATGTTGGTCTCTGGCTACCGATGTCTCAGGTCATGATCCATAGCACAAACCACACACAGCTCATATCACACCTCACATTCGCATCCAGCATGTTCTAGCTTCAATAACCCTCATGGCACACCTCTGATCAATTTACAGTACACTGTGCATATGTGTATATACTATACACCTCATTGCAGCTTCAGCTAGTATCATTCCAGTGTTGCAACAAGGACACTTTGTTCTCAGGGACATGTACCCAGCTCATGGACTGGATCAGGCTGCATCTCCGAGCACTTCACTTGCTTTCATTCTGCTCACTCATTCTGCACTTACCGAGAGGCTTACATCATCCCAGTCTTGTAATGCTTTTGTGCATTTTGCCCCTGGAGCTGGAGATATCAGACTCACAGTACTTCTGGATTCCTTAGCCATTTACTGCAGACACAAAGCAAGGAATCTTATCATGGCTGTCAGCAAAGGGGGATACCCTTCACTCTGTGGATCCTGCCACAATAAGTCCAAGGCAGCCATCCATATCTGTCTAGGGGCTTAGACATAGTCAGTCAGCTGCTTGGGTAATCATGGACAGGAAGCTCACCATGTAAGAGGTGAGGTGCTGAGCCAAGCAGCTCCCACCCATCTTCACTCATTCTGCCCTGCTGTGAACTGTTTTCCTCCTGGAATGTGATACAGGCAAATATTAAGGGAAATGGAAGTGTGTGGCACTGCTGTTACTTTTGTGTGGGTGAGGAGATGACCTGAATGTGTGAGTTGGCAGTGCAGAGGGCACGCAGGGTTAGTGTTGTTGGAACTTGGAGTGGGTGACACTGAGTCAGATAAAATGTTACCAGTATTAGTGAGAGTGGTAAAAAGAAAGGAAGGATGGTGGGTGGAGCATCAGTGAAAGAGTGAGTGTGAGGCATTGGAGGGAAGGTGGTGGCACCTCTGCAAATAGTGTAGAGAAAACCATCTTCTTACATTTCTGAGATAACAAGGTGTACAGCTGGATGAACACAGCAGGACAAGCAGCATCAGACGAGCAGGAAGGCTGACGTTTCGGACCTAGACCCTTCTTCAGAAAATGACCCTTTTCTGAAGAAGGGTCTAGGCCCGAAAGGTCAGCTTTCCTGCTCCTCTGATGCTGCTTGGCCTGCTGTGTTCATCCAGCTCTACACCTTGTTATCACAGATTCTCCAGCATCTGCAGTTCCTACTATCTGTTCTTACATTTCTGTTCATTCCTCCAGAAGGCTGAGACTTCATTAAACGGGTGGCCATCTCAGACTAGGCTGGCACGGCCTGGTGTCCTGTCTTCCTGTGCCAGTCCTGGGGAAGGAAAAGCAGGACCGCAAATGCTTCTTCTCTGGCACGTTCAGGGCAAATTTAAAGAACTGTGTACAGCAGCTCTGGACTGACAGTACTTGTTTGGGTTCACAGTGGCCTTTTAAAGATGATACCAGTGCCATGGATGCTTGTCAATTCTGGGAAATCTACTGGATGGGGAGTTGTTCCAGGAATACTGCATTGTAAGGTGGGAATAGAAGCAGAGGAGAGGGATGCCATAGGGGTAGGTTTGATAGTTAATAAAATGAGTTTGGTAAGATATGTTGGAAAAAACCCAGTAGGCCTTGCAGCAAAAATCCTTTGCTGCAACTCGCACTTAGCCAAAGAAATATAAGATTTGGCCCAGAATAACTGAAGGAGCAGTGGGGATCTTTTTAAACTAGATTATTCCATGTCACGATGTCAAGTATTAAAGGCACAGGTCCTAATACAACACCTCACCATTTCCCTTTAACGAATGGGAGTCCTTTATTTCATAAGCTGGAATTTGGCAGTGTAGCTCCACTCTGTGGTGTGCTGTCTGTCTGCATGGATCCATGCATAATATTTCTTGTAGATGTGAGGTCATTGTCTGGCATGATTTCTTCACTATCTGAGTCATCATCTTGCACGATGGGCGATTGATGATATGCTATTTGGATATGTCATGTAATTCTTTGCTGGACATGAAAATTTTTCAATACCATGTCATATTATACACAGAAGACCATCTCTGGGGCTGATTGGAATTGATGGATTGGACCGTATTCAAGAACTCAGTGGACAACCTACATGAGTACGCCATCACCATCACGGACTTCATTAGCAAGTGTGTGCAGAACTGCGTGCCAAAGAAGTATATCTGGGGGTTTCCCAACAGGATACCTTGGATAAAACAGGAAGTCCACTGCCTAATGAAAACCAGGCATGCAGCATTCAAGTTGGACGATTCAGACCTATACAGAAAATCCAGATATGACCTCTGCAAGTGATCAGAGAGGCCAAGAGGCAGTACCAGACTAATTTAGTTGCCCAAACCAACCATACAGACACCTGCTGCATGTGGCAAGGCGTACACAACATAACGGGATACAAAATGAAGCAGAGAAAGATAGTGGATAAAGATAAATCCCTCCCCCATCTGCTCAATGCTGTCTATGCTCGGTTTAAGCAGAATGCCACCGGTGCAGTGTCAACTGCCCCTACAGTCCCAGATGCACCTGTTCCGTCCATCACTGCTGCAGACATCAGATCGGTCTTCCTGAGAGTCAACCCAAGGAAAGCAATGGGCCCAGACGGAACCCCTGGGCTATGCACTTAGAACCTGTGTGGACCAGCTAGTGGAGGTATTCACTGACGTCTTCAACCTCTCCCCTCAACAGGCTGAGGGCTCAACCTGCTTCAAGAAGACCACATTATCCCATTACCTAAGAAAATACATACACTGTGTCTTAGTCACTACTGCCCAGTGGCTCTGTCTTCCTTAATCATGAAGTGCTTAGAGAGGCTGGTCATGGCCCACATCAACTCTAGTCTCGCAGCCTGCCTCGATCCCCTGCAACTTGCCTACCAATGTGATAGGTCCACAGTGCATGCTATATCCCTAGCCCTGCAATCAGCCCTGGAACACCTGAATATCAAGGGCACCTAATTCAGGCTCCTACACATCGACTTCAACAGTATAATCCCCTCCAGACCAATCTCAAAACTCCAAGACCTAGGTCTCGCCTCCACCCTCTGCAACTGGATTCTCAGCTTTCTGACCCACAGGCCGCAATCAGTGAAGATAGACAACGGCATCTCCTTCACAATAACCCTCAACACGGGCATCCTGCAAGAGTGTGTTCTTAGCCCCCTACTGTACTCCCTGTGCACTCACAACTGTGTAGCCAAGTTCTGAATGAACGCCATGTATGAGTTTGCTGACAACACTGCCATGGTAGGATATCAAACAAAGATGAGTCAAAATACAGGAAAGAGATAGAGGGCTTGGTGTCGTGATGCACTGATAACAATCTCTCTCTCAAAGTCGGCAAAACAAAAGAAGTGATGATTGACTTCAGAAAGAAAGGAGGAGAACATGTTCCCCATCTGCATCATTGGAGCTGAGGTGGAGAGGGCTTAGTGCGTCAGGTTCCTAGGAGTGATGATAACAAACAAACTGTTCCGGACTTCCCACATAGATGCGCAGGTCAAAAAGGCACAACAACACCCCTTCTTCTTCAGGCAGCTTAGGAAATTTGGCATGTCCATAAGGACCCTCACCAACTTTCAGAGATGCGCCATTGTAAAAATTCTATCCAGGTGTATAAGGGCCGAGTATGGCAACGGCTGTGCCCAGGACTGTAAGAAACTACAGACATTTGTGGGCACAGACCAGACCATCACGGAAGACAACCTTCCACCCATGGACTCCATTTAAACTTCTCGCTGCTACAGAAAGGCTTCCAACATCACCAAACCTCTCCCACCCCGGAAATACATTCTTCCAATCTCTTTTGTCACGAAAAAGATACAAAAGCTTGAACACATGCTCCAACAGGTTCAAGAACAAATCAAATCTAGACAGGACACAATTATGTAGCGTCTTGCCACGAACCCATATGTTTACATGAAAATCTCACGTTCTTATTCTTTATCCTTATTTAAGGCCAAGGGTAGACCTACTAGCTTCCTAGGACTCATAAAGATACCCGGAACAAAAATCCGACCCCTGACACCGATGTGACCTGACTCCTACCAGGAATGGAGTTGGACCTATCAGCAACTTGACACTAATCATTTCTGAGGAAGGGTCACCAGGCACAAAACGTTAACATTGATGTTCTCTTCACAGATGCTGCCAGACCTGCTAACCTTTTCCAGCAACCTTTTCTGTTTTTGTTCGACACCAAAAAGGCCTGACCTCCCCAGCACCTAACCCCAGACTGGCAGCAATGCAACCCCGAGGAAGCCTGACCAATCTAGGCCTGGTCCCCAATCCCACGACTACCCGACTCCAAAGTGGCCTGGGCCACCCCAGACCGACTCACTTACCTTCTCGAGCAGAAGACTCGCACCACCAATACCTGGCACTGTCCAGGACCGAAAATCCTACCACTGCAACCCATCCCCGAGGAGGCTAGTCCAGCCTAGACCCAAACTACAACCTGGTGGCATCCTGCCCCGGGGGAGTTTCAGTCCGCCTGGACCTGTCCCACTTACCTGCTGGAGGAGCAGACACGCACCACAGACTCTCGGGACCATCCAGATGCAGGAAACCTACAAGGAAACGGGGTAGATCTGCTGGCCTGCAGGTGAGGCCGAAACAACATAGTCTCAAGCCCCACCCTACCCCCAGCACCCACAAACACCACCTCCTGCTCCCAAATACACCCCCCTCCTGCCCATCCCACCCAGCATACTCCTAGCAAATGACTGGGCTATTGAAAACGGAATGGATTAACTCAGATTGAGACTTACCTTCCAGAGGAAACTGACAGACCGCTGTGTGTCTGTTTCACAGACACTTTGCTGACTCCTGCTATGCCTGACTGTGCCATCCAAGCTGAGGGGTTCTCCATACGTCACATGATCCACACAGCATCCTTGGGTAAGGCAAAGGGAGGTGGGTTATGCTTCCTGATTAACATCTCCTGGTGCTCAGACATGATGACCCTGGCAAGCCACTGCTCCCTGGGACCAGAATACCTTACAGTAAAATGCTGTCTCTACTATCTGCCACACGAGTTCACCTCCCCCATCCTGAGAGCAGTCTACATACCACCCGAGGCGGAAGTGAAGAGTGCCCCGAATGAAACTTACAACACCACAAACACCCTGGAGACAAAACTCCCTGAGGCCTTATTCATTGTGGCTGATGACTTCATCCAAGCCAACCTCAAGAGGGCGCTGCCAAAGTACTACCAACACGCCTCCTGTCCCACTAGAGGGCCAAACATCCTGAACCATTGCTGCACGACCATCAGACACCTGCCGCTCCGACCGTGACCACACTATGGAAAATCAGATCACAGTGCTGTGTTCCTCCTCCCAGCTTAAAAGCAGAAACTGAAACGGGAGGATCCCTCACAGAAAGAAATGCAATGCTGGTGCAAAGCAGCAGAAGAGCATCTCCTGAATGCTTGGAATTGGTGGACGGGACAGTATTCAAGCACACTGCGGAAAACCTGGATGAGTATGCCATCACCGTCATGGACTTCATCAGCAATTGTGTGGAGGACTGTGTGCCAAAGAAGTCAATCCGAGTGTTCCCCAACTTGAAACTTTGGATGAACTGGGAAATCCACTCCCTACTGAAGGCCAGGCATCCAGCATGCAAATCTGATGACCCAGGTCTATACAGAAAGTCCAGATATGGCCTCTGCAAAGCCATCAGAGATGCCAAGAGGGAGTGCCAGATAATGTTAGAGGCGCAAACAAACCAGACGAACTCCTGCTGCCTGTGGCAAAGCCTAAATAACATTACAATACAAAATGGAGCAGAGCAAAATAGTGGATGAAGACACATCCCTCCATGATATGCTCAATGATTTCTCTGCTCGGTTTGAGCAGAATGCCAGTGGCGCAGTGTCACCTGCCATGACAGCCCCAGATGTACCTGTTCCCTCTGTCACCGCCACAGGTGTCAGACCGGAATTCATGGGAGTCAACCCAAGGAAAGTGACAGGCCTGAACGGAGTCCCCAGCTATGCATTTAGATTCTGTGTGGACCAGCTGGTGAGGTATTCACTGATATCTTCAGCCTCTCCCTCCAACAAGCCGAAGTCCCGACCTGCTTCAAGAAGACTACCATCATCCCAGTACCTAAGAAAGCACATGCAATGTGCCTTAGTGACTACCGCCCAGTGGCTCTGACCTCCATAATCCTGAAGTGTTTTAAGAGGTTGGTCCTGGCTCACATCAATTCTAGTCTCCCAGCCTGCCTCAATCCCCTGCAATTTGCCTACTGAAGTAACAGGTCCACAGCGGACACCATTTCCCTAGCCCTACACTCATCCTGGAAAATCTGGACTACAACGACACCTACGTCGGACTCCTGCTCATCGACTACGGCTCCATCTTCAACAACATTATACCCTCCAGACTGATCCCTAAACTCCAAGACCTAGGTCTTGTCTCTGCCCTCTGCAGCTGGATTCTCAGTTTGCTGACCCATAGACCACAAACAGTGAAGATAGACAACTGCACCTCCTCCACGATAACACTTAGCACTGGGGCCCCTCGAGGAAATGTTCCCAACTCCCTGTTGCACTCCCTGTATACCCACGACTATGGAGCCAAATTCTGAACGAATACCACCTACAGGTTTGCTGACAACACCACTGTGGTAGGATGGATATCAAACAACAATGAGTCAGAATACAGGAAGGAAATAGTGGGCTTGGTGACATGGTGCAATGATAAGAACCTCTCTCTCAATGTTGACAAAACTAAAGAATTAATCATTGACTGCAGAAGAAAAGGAGGAGAACACATCCCCCTCTACATCAAAGGAACGGAGTTTGAGAGGGTTGAAAGTGTCAAGTTCCTAGGAGTGATGATAGCCAACAACCTGTCCTGGACTTCCCACATAGATGCAACAGTCTAGAAGGCACAACAAAGCCCCTTCTTCCTCAGGCAGCTCAGGAAATTTGGCATGTCCACAAGGACCCTCACCAACTTTCACTGATGCACCATACAAAGCATACTGTCCAGGACAAGGACCCTCACCAACTTTCACTGATGCACCATACAAAGCATACTGTCCAGGACAAGGACCCTCACCAACTTTCACTGATGCACCATACAAAGCATACTGTCCAGGTGCACAACAGCCTGGTATGGCAACTGCTCTGCCCAGGACCATAAGAAACTACAGAAGGTGGTATGCACAGCCCAGACCATCACAGAAGCCAACCTTCCATCCATGGGCTCTATTTACATGTCTTGTTGCCACGGAAAGGCTGCCACCGCACCCTGGTAATGATCTCCTACAACTTCCATCAGGCAGAAGGTACAGAAGCTTGAACACATGCACAAGAAAGTTCAAGATCAGCTTCTTCCCTATCATTTTCCAGACCGAAACACAAACAGATTCTAAATAAGGCCTCACCCTTGACATGCATTGTCTGACCTAAAATATCACCTTTTCTTTGCACTGACAATACCTTTAGTTCTCGCAGGACAGTGACTTGAAAGGAATTTGGGGATTTACATGTATATATTAATCAAGTAAAACATTCTAACTGATTAAAGATTTAACAGCATCTTCGTTTGTTTAGTACATCCTCATCAGTGGTGTGACCCTTTGGTCTTTTACTTATAAATTCTGTGTCTGATACTATCTGTCTCACTAACACCTGAAGGAGGAATAAGGCTCAGAAAGCTTGTGTTTTCAAATATAACCTGGTGACGTGTGATTTCTGACCCTAGTTGTATACTGCTGAATGGACACTCTAACTTCAAATAATGCTGATCTTGTTAATGTTGGTCTTGCCTAGTTTATGTCCTGTATGGTGTAACCTGTATGCCAAGACTTTTTTTAACCCTATGATCTGTATGTCCTTGCTTACTATGATCTGCCTGTATTGCTCACAAACAAATCTTTTCACTGAACTTAGGCCCGTGTGACAATAAATCAAATCAGATCAATCAAGTGTAGACAAATATCTGAACGCTTGCTGATTGTACTGTTGGACCACTTTCTATCTTCTTTCCAACAAAGGGCAGTTCTATAACCCTTTCAGCTAAGTTAGCTTCAGTCTGCAGTTAGCTCTAAAGGTGCATTCTGTGCCTTTGCATCAACACCTGCCTATGGATCGGTCAATTGTTTCTCTCAGCTGATGTTGAAATGGCATAAAATCAAGCCTCTAATCCTGAAATTGACTAAAACTTTAAGCTGATTTTCTAAAATCTGAAATATCATAGCAGCATCTTTGTGGTCATCATCAGAAATGCCAGTGGGAGTTATTTTTCTTAACCCTTCTGTCCCCAAAGTGACTCCCTGTCATTCTTTGTCAGTTGTGTGCTGTTTCATAAAATAAAGATTGATGGATTCCTTAAATTACTAAACTCCTGACAGAGTGTCAAAGTTGAGCCAATCCATACTAAGATGTTTGCCTTCCATCCTTTTTTGTAGCTTTATATTTTCTAAAAATGTCAATCTAAGAATCTGTACCTATTTTATTATATAATGCTGTCCTTTAAAACTCCAGACATGATCCTGTAGATGACATTCACACCTGAAAACGAGTGAGATGTGACATCAGGTAAGCTTTTTATCTTTGTGTGCTGTCTGACCAGCTTGATCAAATTTTTCAAAGTGGCGACTAGGTATATAGATGAGGGTATTGTTTCTGATGCAGTCTACTTCGACTTCAGCAAAGGATTTGATAAGGTCCTGCCTGAGAGACTGACAGCAAAGGTAAGAGTCCATGGGATCCTCGGAAATTTGGCAAATTGGATCCACAATTGGTTAACTGGCAGGAAGAAGTGGGTGATTGTTCGTAAGTGTTTTTCCAACTAGAGGTCTGTGTCCAATGGGGTCCCACAAGGGTCACTGTTGCTGTTTGTAGTTAATATAAATTACTTACATTTGGATGTAGGTGAGTTGATTGATATTCACAGACAATACAAAAATTGGTGTGGTGCTAAAATTGAGGAAGATAGCCTTAGATGCAGCTCCAACAACACTAAGGAACTTGGTACAATCCAGGACAAAACAGTCCATGTGATTGGCACTACATGCACAAGCATCCATTCCTTCCACCACTGACACTTAGTAGCAGCAGTATGCACTACCTACAGAATGATCTTCTGACATTCACCAGAAGTCCTTAGACTGCACATTCCAAACCAATGGCTACTACGGAAGGACAAGGTCAATAGATACATGGGAACCTACAAGTTCCCAGCCACTCACCATCCTGACTTGGAAATACACCACTGTTCCTTAACTGTCGGTGGGTCAAAATCCTGGAACTCCCTCCTTAAGGGCATTGTGGATCAAACTACAGCACATGTACGGCGGACTTTTAAGAAGGCAGCTCATCACCACCTTCTGAAGGGCAACTAGGGACAGACAATAAATGCTTGCCCAGTCATCAATGCTCAGATTCCACAAACAAGTAAAACACCAATTAAAAAGAAAATGATTAGATGGGCTGGTGAGATGAGATAATCAGCCGCAAATGGAATTTAATTGGAGAAATGTGAGGTGATGCGTTTGGGCAGGACAAACAGAGGAAGGGAATACATGATAAATGGCAGGACCCTGAGACATACTGAGGATCTGAGGGACATTGGTGTGCATTTACACCTGGTCCCTTGGGGTATGAGGCCAGGTGGGTAAAGTGGTTAAGAAGGCATAAGGGATACTTGCCTTAATTAGTCAAGGCATAGAGTTTAATAGCAGGGAGGTTGTGCTGGAACTGTATAAAACATTGGTTAGGCCACAGTTAGATTATTGTGTGCAATTTTGGAATCCACATTATAGGAGGGATACGATAGTACTGGAAAGGGTGGAGAGGAGAGTTAGCAGGACGTTGCCTGGGCTGGAGAGCTTTTGTTGTGAAGAGAAATTGGGCAGATTGGATTATTTTCCTTGGAGCAGATAAGATTGAGAGGGATCATGATTGAGAAGTGTAAAATCACAAGGGGCATAGACAGGGTTGACAGGAAGAAACTTTTCCCCTTGATGGAGTGATCAATGACCAGGGGATGTAGATTTAAGGTGAGAGGCAAATGGCTTAGAAGAGGTCTGAGAAAAAAATACTTTTCACACCAAGAGTGGTGGGAATTTGGAACACACTGCCGCCCATAAAAATGGTAGAGGCAGAAACCACCCTAACATTCAAGAAGTATTTTGATGTGGTTGTTTTTGACCATTGCAGATGCAATGGGCTGAAGAGACTTTTTCTGTGCTGTAGATCTATATGACTCCATGCTTTCTCTAAGAAACATTATGACAGAAGCAACTTACAACTGTGAACAGGTAAGCCTCTTTAATGTTGTCACATCTTCCCAATTTTTCCTTCTTTTTAATTCAAGAATTGGTTGAAAAGATTGGAGTTATCCTTTCAGCATCTTAAAAGCTAAACCAGAGCAATCCTGGGCCCCCTGCAATTTGCCTAAATGTTAAATGTCGGAGTTTTTTTTCTAGGAACTAAATAAAAATTTTCTTTGAGCCTAGACAAAAAATGTTTGGGTGCTAATATGATGAAAAAGAATGCGAATGTAAAGTAACTTGGGTTTACTATAGTATAAATTATATTGGAAGAAAATGCAGGCAATGGCCTAGTGGTATTGTTGCTGGACTGTTAATCCAGAGACTCAGGTAGTGTTCTGGGGACCCGGGTTTGAATCCTGCTGTGACAGATGGTGGAATTTGAGTTGAATAAATATGTGGAGTCTAATGATGACCATGAATCCATTGTCAAATTGTTGGAAAAACCCATCTGGTTCAGTAATGTCCTTTAGGAAAGGAAACTACCATCCTTACCTGGTCTGGCCTACATGTGAGTCCAGACACACAGCTATGTGGTTGACACTTAACTGCCCTCTGGGCAATAAATACTGCCCTAGCCAGCGACACTCTTATCCCGTAAACGAATAAAGAAGGAAAATGTGATAAGCCTGGCTAAGTTAAAGTTTCATTTAATAACCATCTACTTTGTATTAATTTTAAGTCAAGCTTTGAAAAACTCTATAAAGACTATATGCTGATACCGATCAACTGTTAAGTTCCAACTGTGCATACTCACCTTTATTTTTTTCAAATGTAAATATGCATGCAAAAATAATCTTTATTTAACATTTTATGTCTCTTCATTAATATATTTTTTCCATTATGTTATTTTCATTTTAACCAGTTTGTTAGTTTTTAATTATTCTTTATTTAAATTTATCACAGAGATTTGTTGATACTATGCATGTTCCCAGGTGTTAGCACATTAGCAAATTATATATGTGACTGTTCAGGAGAAAACATGACTATTTTCAAAATTACAGTTTTGTTGATGAAAGCTTTTATTGACTGTGAGCTTTGTGTATGTTATCTTCCGGTTTGCTTTGTATTCTTTTGTTTATCTGTTTCCGTTTGAAACTCAAATATGGCAAAGAGGAAGATGTCCACTAGGTGTCAGTGTTTTCTCAGCTTCTTATCCCAAATCAGAAGGCTGTTCAATTTGCAGTCCTGAAATTAGAGCACTTCACTGTGGTACTGAGGTGCAGGTGCTGCTGCACTGTTAGTCGTGCTATCCTTTGGATGAACCTTTAAACTAAAATGAACTTTCCTTCACATTGCACGTGGAAGAATCCATGACATTATTCAGAAATGAGCTTGGGATTCCACTGTTGTGCCCTGGGGAATCTTTATCCATCCATCAACAGTACTAAAATTGATTATGTGGTCATTATCTTAACGTTGTTTGTAAAACATTGCTTAGTGCACATTGGCTGCTACATTACCTTCATGCTAACAGTGACTAACGTTGGCTGGAAGGCGCTTTGGGATAACCTGAGATTGTAAAAGACACGAAATAAATGCAAGTATTTTTATTCTACCTCTCTAGATGAATCCATTAGCATAATGGCTAAGAGGTGATACAAAGATTTGTGCGTTTTGAATCTTAGCTGAGAAAAAAAAATTTCTAGATGCAATGAGAGAACTGACAAATGATAAGTGAAGGAAGTGTTGTACAACAGGAAAGTGCAAATTCTGAGCTTGTGTATACCACGCAAGATAAAAATCTGCGTGTTACAAACGCGAATTTCTTAAGATTAATGCTCCAAGGATTTAGTGAAAAAAAATAGTTTGAGTGGCTACGATAATCCAGTGCACAACACAATGCACAATATTTGGGGGAGGCGAAAGCCTAGTGGTATTATCGCTGGACTATTAATCCAGAGACCCAGGTAATGTTCTGGGGACCCGGGTTCAAATCCTGCTGTGGAAGATGGTAGAATTTGAATTCAATAAAGTATCTGGAATTAAGAATCTAATGATGGCTGTGAATCCATTGTCGATTGTTGGAAAAACCATTTGGTTCACTAATGCCCTTTAGGGAAGGAAACTGCCATTCTTACCTGGTCTGGCCTACATGTGACTCCAGTCCCACAGTCATGTGGTTGACTCTAGGGATGGGCAATAAACGCTGGCTTAGCCAGCAACGTCCTCATCCTATGAATGAATAAAAAAAAAATTGTCCTTGGTTCAGCCACATGAAGGGGAGGAGAGTGGGGAAATCCAGAAAATGAATATGGGAGTCATTGTACGCATTTACCCTGTACCCGCTCATGGAATTGCAGGCAACTGATTAGATTGGTGTCTCCTCCTGTTTTAAAGGATTGTTGCATGTAGCCCAGCATGCTTCATAGGTTGCCAGATTCCACAAGATGCGTGATATTGTGAATGCCTACTGCTACTGAACAATAGTTTATCTCTCCTTAAAGGGGTGGTGAATTGTGGCTGCAGTATCTGGTGAGATCTTTATCAAAATCCATCTGAACATTGATACTTTGAGCAGTGGCTGAGAATGTGAGACATTTTCAGACACTACACTCCCAATCATGTTTGAAGAAATAGAAGAATAGAGTCATTGTGCATCTGCAGCAGATATTCAGGACGTCCTCAATCTAGACAATTCCTGAAGGCATTGAGAACAATCAGTGGTAGAGGACAATGCTAAAAATGTTCCATGCTTCAAAGACATGGATGCAATGCTGGAATAAGCTTAATAATCTGATACAAGTTGTCAAGTTGAGTGAAATCATCTACAACTGACATCAGTGACCAACTACAGCGCTAGTTTCATCCACTGTTCTATATTCTACACCTTTATCACATGCTGATGATCTCTATCGATCAGTACTCAGGTCTTCAATTCATATCCACATGTAACATTGTTCTAAACCTCATACCAACAACTGACACTGGAACATTAGCAGATATTCACCGATACTCACATCACTCATGTTTGGAAAGAATCTTTTCAGCACATTCTTTTACATGAATAAAAGATTACTTCAGCACCAGTCAGATCATTCCTTTTCTGCTGAAACTTTCGGCAAGCAAAGAAAAGCTCTGAAATGCAAGCACCTCCGCCAGAAGGCGTAATCCAGTGAATAACATGTAAGTAGTTCATGACCTCTTTCAACATTGCTGATGTGATATTGTTTTAGGGAGATTGGGCAAGCGATGGTGTTGGTGGGGCTTGGAGTTGGGAGCATTATTCTTCATACTGTTTAATAGTGTGTTCATTTGTATGAGGTTAAGACAGGATATAAGCTACAGCATGGTACATGATTTTGAAATTACTGCAACCAAAGCAACATAAAGGCAAACTAAAGATAAACAATAAAGAAACATACATAGAATTAAGCTGTGGTTTACATTTGCTTGAGGAAATGCATTGTCTGTCTGATCCTCTGCCCATGAGGTCTCCTTCTCCCAAAGATACCCTTTGTTTCAGAAAGGATCCATGCAACTGCTCCAGCTGCCCAGCTCAGTGTCCTTCCTCACCATTGTTGTGTACTGCTAAATGTTCCATTATATCTCCATTAATGAGGTTAGAAGTGGTGATGTTCACTAATGAATTCACTATGTTTAGCACCATTTGTGAGTTCTCAGATACTCAAGCAGCCTGTCCCCATACACAGCAAGATCTGGACAACTTTGAGGCTTGGACTGTTAAATGCTAAGTAGTATGTGTCACACAGAAGTACCAGATAATATCAATCTTCAACAAAAAAATGTAACCATCTCATTTTGATATTCAATGGCATTACCTCACTGAATTCCCCAGTGTCTTGGGGAGTTACCATTGACCAGAAACTGAAAGAGAAAAACTATAGAAATACAGTGGTGACAAGAGCAAGTCTATGCTGGAAATTCTGCAGCAACTGACACACCTCCTGACTCTCTAACGCCTATCCACAATTTACAAGGCTTATTTCAGGAGTGTGTTCAAATACTTTTCACTTGCCTGGATGTCTGCAGTTCCATCAACACTCCATGCCCAATTCGTTGCTCCTTTCACTACAAATACACAGTGGCAACTGTCCATGCTGTTTACAAGATGCAGTACAGCAAACTGGTCAAGCAATTTGAAACTTGAAAGGGTTCAGAAAAGCTTTTCAAGGGTTGGAGGGCTTGAGCTATAGGGAGAGGGTGAATAGGCTGGGGTTATTTTCCCTGGAGCGTCGGAGGATGAGGGATGACCTTATAGAAGTTTATAAAATCATGAGGGGCATGGGTAATGTGAATAGTCAAGTAGGGGAATCCAAGACTTCAGGGCATAGGTTTAAGGTGAGAGGGGAAAGATTTAAAAGGGACATAAAGGGCAACTTTTTCACGCAGAGGGTTGTAGATCTATGGAATGAGCTGCCACAGGCAGTGGCTGAGACTGGTACAATTACAACATTTAAAAAGCATCTGGAAGGGTATATGAATAGGAAGGGTTTAAAGGGATACGGGCCAAATTCTGGCAAATGGGACTAGATTAATCTAGAATATCTGGTCAGCATGAATGAGTTGGATCGAAGGGGCTTTTTCCATGTTGTGCATCTCTATGACTGCCTTCCAAATGGTGTCCTCTATCACTCAGAAGGAGAAGGGCAGCAGATGTGTGGAAACACTACCACCTCCAAGTTCCCCTTCAAAACACACACCATTCTGACTTGGAATTACATCACTGTAGCTTTACTGTTGCAGGGTCAAAACCATAGAGCTCCCTTCCCAACAGCACTGTGTGTACTTGAAATAACTCCACGAGGGCTGGTATCCTGTCAACAAGACACCTTTTATTTACATGTGCATTGTACTTGACACTGATCCAGCTAGCACAGAGCTGGCTCCTAGAGTAAACAAAACTCCTGAGACTCCTGTTTATATCTGTCAGCCAGGGCTTCCTGATTGAACCGGGTTAACAGCCCCAATCAGGGAATTGATAATCTATGAGATCCACATGGCTGACTTCTTTCCCATCACTACAGTACCTACACCAAGTGGACTGCAGCGGTTCAAGAAGCCACTTCCTCCAGGGTATTTAAAGATGGGCACCATGAGCTGGTTTTGCCAATGTCCACCACATCCTTTGAAAGAATAAAATCTGGTTCAATTTGCTTCACTCACCGAAGAACTGGATTATGCTGGGTTCATTTTACAGAAACAAAATTTGTCCTTAAGGATCCAATATGGCAGGCAGCATGTAAGAGTTCATTCAGCCGCACTGACAGCAATATTGTGTCTGGAGATCATTAGACATTCAAAATATTTGCCTGAAAGTGTTGCTAAAACCATTTCATTCGTAAATTAATACTCTTTTAAATTGGTTTGCAATTGACTGCAACGTGCACTTCTTATAGAGACAGCTGGAAGCAGCCACCAGAGGGGGAAGATTCAGCTTTGCAATGTGGAGCTTCAATCCATTTATTCTGCCTTTGAATCCTCTAGCACATCATGATTTTCTGGAGAGAATGTGAGAATGTGAGAATATTTTTGATCAAAACTGTCACACCCTTCCCTTCTGTTACTTCCACACATCCAGATGAAGTACTTTGCAATGGTTCTGAGCCATAAATAGCCACACAATTACAAAATTCTTTTTTATTTAAGATATATACCTATATAAAAATTGAACCATAACAACACAAGAGGGCACTTTGATACCATTTTATACCATCAGCAATATTTAAAGACCTTGATAAAGCGTAGTCTGTTATATTTATGATAAAAGTATGTTTTTTCTGTTCAGCTTTTTTGGACTTTTGTCAATTTCTCCCCCGTCTTTCAACTCTAACATGGAAGAAGAATATGTGTAAGGACCAGGGAGGAAAGAAATGCCTTTAAAGACAATGCCAGCATATGGAACCTGAGTCATTGTAATTATTGTGGGCCTCATAATGACACTATGTGGACGCTCATCTGAACATGACAAGGGTTTGAAGGCTGACAAGGGCGGGCTTAGGACGGGTAGAAATGAGATGTCAGGCAGCACTGTTGGGACCTGAAGGAACCAATATTGTAATTGCCTGAAAGATATTTCAATATTCATGACACTTTGATGGATTGCATCTGCACTGGGGTTTTGTTTAAATCAAGGCTGCTGCTCCATTCCCTATGTGTATTTATTAGGATGTTTTCCTAACTATTTTCTCGTCAGATAAAGACTTAGTAGAATTGACCAGACAAATACAGAAAAATATAACAATACATATTTACAAGGCAAAGGACATTGAGCCCATTTAATCAATGGTGTCCCATTATTGCAGTAAACCAAAACTAATCTCACTGCTTTCATCTCTTTCAGTGTACTATAACTTCCTCTGCTCTCCACTTTCCACTTAAAAATTGCAATGGCCTTTGCTGCAACTTTCCCCTGTTGCAAGTACTCCATGTTCAGACAACCTGGTACCCATGTTGAAGTAGTTACACTTCTTTGGTACTGAAGCAAGTTCCTGCTGAAAATTTATTGTCTTCAAATGTTAGCCCATATCATACCACTATTCACTATTTGTCACAATAATTATCAACCAAGTGAGGAAAATGACATCCTTTAAGTTGTTCACTTATTTCAGCAGCATTTCCGTACTGATATCCGAGAAACATGGGCACTGCTGAAGATCATGTTGGCAACAGGAAAGTCTCACTGTTCCTCCATTTGCTCAAAAAAGAAGCACCTTCCCTTTAACTGTTGTGGGCTCTCAAGAGTTCACAGTGGTCAAATAGCTACATCTTAAACTGCATACTTTCTAGAAGAACATGTTTCGTGCTGGCAGCTCACCTCTAGTAAGTTAATGAGTGGGAGCAAGAAACAGGGAGAGTGGATGTAAAGGATTTCCCGTTTTCCTCTTTAGATGCAGCCACCTGCCCATTTCCTGCCATCTCCTGCTGCAGGAACAAAGTACTTCCTGTTGAGCCACTACTCGCTGAGAACAGCTGAGAAAATTTGAAAACAATTTTAATGAAATTTGCCAGGCATCCTTAAAGTTTCCAGTAAATCTGCCTTGTTTGATTCCTAGCCATCAGTTTTGAAGCAATACTGACAAAGTGTAGGACTGGGAAGAATGAAATATGATACATAAAAATGCTGGGAAAATCCAGCAAGGTCAGAATAACTCCCTTGTGACTAATAGCTTGATAAGTATCTGAAAACTTGAATGAGTTGGTTCTGACTCAGAGGTTCTTTTATAAGAGAGACTCAAAATTTAAAGGGGGTTTTATGTCCTCAAGAGGAATTCTTGCCAGTCTTTTACTTAAATAACCTAAGGAATGCCTCATTCAGCTATTATATTGATCAGCAGAGATACTTCTATTCAAGGAACCAAGATATCTTCCACAATGCAAACTTAAGTGGTTCTGTTTACTTTAAGACTTTCATTGCTGAGAAAAGGATTAACATCTTTATTTTTCCAGTTGAGTTACTGTCAGTGACCATTGCTGTTTTAGTGACTAATAGCTTCCCTGTTATGCTGCTGACCAGTGAGGACATGCCACCATCTATCATATTCTGATTAGCTGAGGGTGAACTTCGGCACATAAGCATCCATTTTTCTGAATGTTATTAGACCCTTAAGGTTCCAAAATGGCAGCTATGGTTCACATGCTTGCTTCCAATGCAAAACTTGCCAGCTTCTGTATTGGTAAATGTATTAGTGCACATAAATATAACACTGGCCGGGAATATGCAGAGCAGGCAGATCGTGATGCCACACAATGTGGAAAGCCTAACAGAATGTGCTGGCAATAAGAATTCGCCACCAGAGCAATTGCAAAAGTACTTAAGGTTAGTTTATTATTCTTCTGGTTTTGTTGCATTTCTATATATTTCCATGCTTGTTCAAATTTCAATAATCTACAGGGAGTGGTGTGGCCAGTACAGAATTATCTTTCTGGGAGCTTAAACACTTCTTATATTTCAATTTCTTCCAGAAATTGATCATCTGGTAGATGCTCATCTTGGATCATAGCCTGACTTGGAAAACCAACAGAGCAGGAAAAGCAGCTAAAGAGGGAGGAGCTGATGGATACACAACAGAAGACCATATCTACCTACTTATCCACATACGTTCAGTGCTATTCTCCTCTGGACTCTCAATGATGACCAACATTTGAGACATTTACATTTCACAATTGCAATTGCTCCTGAAATCTGACAGTTGCTGTGTTGATAACTTTAATTTTACAGCAGGACAAGGGCCACATTGCCAGGGGCTGGTCACCATGGCAATGAATTCTATGCACTTCGATCCTTCCAGGCTACTGCTGGAGGTACCTGCAAAAGTTAGTAGTGAGGTTGTCTATACAAAAAGAAATAACAATTTTATTCTCAATTATCAGATACAAGCAGATAGACTGAGTTCTACGTTTTGCAAGGATTACAAACTTTGACATAGCACGGGGTAACATGACTGCATACACATTGCTTTGCATGCATCACATACCAAGTCTGCCACAAACCTGAACCAAAAAGTGATTACACTTCCTCAATGTGCAACTGGTGGTTCACCACGGGCAGCATGTCATGCAGTCATCATGGTTAATCAATTCCGTAGTAGTCCTAATTTCCAGCTGCCATTCAACTATCACAATGACCTAGCTAAAAGATGTATCTTCAAATTCATTAATCACAATGAAGGAACAGCCCTCAA
This sequence comes from Ginglymostoma cirratum, assembly GCA_024137785.1. NCBI lineage: Eukaryota > Metazoa > Chordata > Chondrichthyes > Orectolobiformes > Ginglymostomatidae > Ginglymostoma > Ginglymostoma cirratum. The sequence goes on from JAHRHZ010000144.1 coordinate 54,749,050, forward strand.
TATCACTTATCAGATAAGTAGCTGAGGAGCAGGAACACTAAAAGTAGAGGCAGGGGTTGAAGTGGAAGAAATGGAAGGGATGCTGCAACCTACATAGTCCTTTCTGCCCAGGCTGCATGATAACAACTAAATCAAAAGTGATACCAATGACCATAACCTCAGTTCCATATTCAGAAGTCCCACACTTCTCATAAAGAAATTTAGGTATTCTGAGTAGAACAGTTGCTTCAGTGGCATCACTCATCAAAATAATGTTTTGAATTACATAAGTTCATTTTTAGTAGGTTAGCACTGCAGCACTGGAATTGTACATCAGGGAGGGGACAGTGCAGTGGAACTCAATTTCCTGCTACTAGATTTGAAGGATCTTGCTGGTGGTAATACTCTAGTGAATTGAGATGCCTGTTGTAAATTGGCCAATGTTCTGAAGCATGTAGTTGTGGGTTTGAGATCATGATCAAATACTCTTTTCCTTAATCTGCTGAAGGGTCGACTGGTATATGGAGGCAATGAGAGGAGGTAGAGAGAAACCTCCCAAGATATGGAAAGTAGTTCATGTTTTCCAACATCTGTGCTGATCATAATTGACAGAAAGAGGTGTTATGTTGTGGGAGCTAGTTGGAAAATGACTTTTTCCAGCATTTAGTGAAAGGCTCAATTTCTCATTTGCTTTAGGGAAAAACTTGACTATGATTTGAAGGTCAGTTTCTTAGTGACGCAAATACAAGCAATATGTGACTTTCCAAAGGCCACTCATCTCAATCATCAGCAATGAAAAATGAAGTACTTTTGAAAGTGGATAGCTGTGCCATGTTTTTATTGCTTTTCAGTGTGCAAGAAAATGAGACTGCAGGTTATATTAACCAATGTATCAGTTATCTGTTTTGTACATGTATAGTTAGAACACCAAATGTTTCAGCGATATCAGTTAGGAATTAACTAAAGGTGAAAATATTATACGCAGTAACATTCGTCATTGCCACCGACTGTTTTATTTAGGTTGTAGATCAGTTGCTGATGTCCTTGCACCAGTATCAATACTGTTCTACAATGGCGGGCCCAAGAACAGACTGACAGACCTCTTTGCAGAACACCTCCACTAATATTTGCAAGAATGATACAGACCTTCCAGTTGCATACCATTTCAATATGCTATCTTGCTGTCATGCTAACATTGCTTTCCTAGACTTGGTGTTCCATCAAAGCCCTACACAATGGGAAATGAACAGCACTTAATTAACCATGTAAGCACTGTATAGCCTTCAGGACTCAGCATCAAGTTCAAGAACTTCAGACCATGAATTTTGTCCTCCATTTAAACAGCTTCTGTGTCTTATTTCAATGGGTTTGCTACTAGCAGAGCTGACCTAGTTTCAGCTATTAATATTCATTCTCCCTTTGCCTTTTGCTCTGACCACCTTTCTCATCTTTTCCGCTTTCTCCTGCTCCCTCCTTTCCAACACCATCAGGAGGCATTACTTTTCAAGTCCTGTTCATTTCCAAATAAGAATCATATCAAACTTGAAACATTAACTCTGTTTCTCACTCCACAGATGCTGGCAGACTTGTTGAATTTCTTCAGCACTTGCTGCACTTATTTAAGATCTCCATCTTATATTTCAGTGTCAGAACTGCAGTTGGCCCATTGCACACTGATGTTTGCAGAGCCACTGTCTTGGTCACTGGAACTGAGCTTTACCAACACTAGTTACTCACTACAATACCAACTATCAGACATAGTGAGGATGAAATAGATGCAGAGGGGAAGTTTCTTTTTTGTGAGAGGCCTTGGTTTTAGGATAATGGATAGCAGATTTAAAACAGAGATGAGAAGAAATTATTTCTCTCAATGAGTCATGAATCTGTGGAATTCTCTATGCTTAAGTGTGTTGGATGTCATGACATTGAGTAAATGTAAGGAAGAGGCACAGATTTTTAATTAGTAATAGCTTGAAGAGTTATGGAGCGTGGACAGGCTGAGGCGAGATAAGCTATGATCGTATTAAATGGTGGAGCAGGGTTGAGAGGCTGAATTTCCTCCTCCTGCTCCTAGTGCTTATGTTCTTATGTACAGAAAGTGGTAGCTTGTAACTTGAAGGTTGATGGCTGCCTGAGTTTTGTTGGTGCTTTCCGTTTCATCTGTTTCTAGTGTGCAATGTCATATGAAAGTTAGTACAAACATTTTCACCATGTGGCCTATTATGAGCCAAAAGTCCTTCTTCCAATAAAGGGATTTGGGGTTCCACCTCCTGCATTGTGGCTTCAACACCTTTAGAGTTTGAGAAACAACCAGAGTGATTCCAATTTCAAATTATCTATTTATTCAAATTCCCCTTTGAATACCTTACAGAAATAGTCATTGGCTAGATCTTCTAGCTAGTGAGATACTGAATGTGCTCTACAAGATACATGTCATGAACCCCCTTGAAAATTGCAATGTAATGAAAGCTTAAAATGTATCCACATGGTCCAAACAAAATCTCCAATGATGAGCTAGAATCAGAGATTTTGAAGGACTCTGGCTCACTTAACTAGGCAGTTATAAGGAAATGTTAGATAAAAATAAAGTTCTAGCTTCCCCCGCCACCCCCAACCTCCCCCCAACCAGGTAGTTATAAACTAGATACCCAGCTCCCTAACTGACCTTCTAACTAAATCCTCAATCTCCAGAATCCATCCTAACAATCACCCCTGACTCCCCCAGCTACTCCCTGAATATCTAACAGCACTCCTGACCCCTGACAATCTCAGTGACCCTAATATCCTTCACCACCCACCCTCAAACTCCTGGCCACACTACTCTGTCCACCAAACATAAGACTATTCTGCAATTAATGTCTAATCCACAAACACTTTACACCATACCCATTTAACCCTCCATGTTCAAGTGACTCCAACATGAACTGAACTAATCCCGTGACCCTCAACTACCCACCGAACCATCCAACTAGATCTCAGTCAACCCTCCAATGACTCTGTTTACACCTCCCGCTGCCTCAAGAAAGCAGCCAACATAATCAAAGACCCCTCCTACCTTGGTTATACTCTCTTCCTCCCTCTTCCATTAGGCAGAAGATACAAAAGTTTGAAAACATATTCCAACAGATTCAGAACATCTTCTTCCCTGCTGTTATCAGACTTATGAACGGACCTCTCATATATTAGAGTTGATCTTGTTCTGCACCTTTGCTGTAGCTATAACACTACATTCTGCTTTGTGTTCTATTACCCTCATGTACTTATGTAAGGTATAATTTGTCTGGATAGCACACAAACCAATACTTTTACTGTATGTCGGTACAAGTAACAATAACAATAAATCAAATAAAATCAAAAACTACTCCCCCAACTACCGGACCTCCTGACAACCCTCAGGCTGTACCCCTCACGAACCACTCCTGAATCTACTTATTGCCGTGACATGAATACTCGCGTGACCTGACTACCCCCTGCCCAACTTGACACATCCATCCTCCCAACTCAACCATCCCGTCAAACTGACATGACTACCTACCCAATGTAACATAACCACCTGCAACCATGACCCTCACCAATCTTCCACCTCACTCCCCCACTTTACTCACTTCAACAGTTAACTTCTTGCTGAAGTTTCTCAAACAGGATTTGTACAATTAAACTCTTTAGTTTGTTAGAATACATCAGGTGAAAAGGGTTTTTTTCAAATTCATTCATGAGATATGGACATCACTGGCCGGGCCAGCATTCATTATCCATCCTTAATTTCCCAAAGGGTTGTTAAGTGTCAACCACATTGCTGTTTGTCTAGAGTCACATGTAAGCCAGACCAGGCAATGACAGTAGTTTCCTTTCCTATAGGACATTAGTGAATCAGATGGGTTTTTCCCAACATTTGACAATGGTTTCATAGTCATCATTAGACCTCTAATTGAAATGCTTATTGAATTCAAATTCTACTATCTGCCATAGCAGAATTCAAATCCCAGTCCCCAGAACATTACCTGGGTATTTGGATTAATAGTTTAGTGATACTGCCACTAAGCTATCACCTCTCCTGTGTAACTCCTGAGAAGATGTCCATAGTTAGTAGGAACTGCAGATGCTGGAGAATCTGAGATAACAAGGTGTGGAGCTGGATGAACACAGCAGGCCAAGCAGCATCAGAGGAGCAGGAAAGCTGACGTTTCGGGCCTAGAGCCTTCTTCAGAAAATAAGATTTAGGAGCAGAAGTAGGCCATTCAGTCCATCAAGTCTGCTCTCCTATTCAATGAGTTTGTGGCTAATCTGATAATCACACTCCTTACTTGTGCCTTGTAGATGATGGACAGGTTTTGGCGAGTCAAAAGGTGAATAACTTGAATTCTGAAGAAAAGTCTAGGCCCGAAACGTCAGCTTTCCTGCTCCTCTGATGCAGCTTGGCCTGCTGTGTTCATCCAGCTCTACACCTTGTTATCTCAGATGTTCCATTGTGTTCTCTGTGAAGATTCCTGTGCTTGATGAGTTCTGTAAGATCCTCTAGTATCATCCTTAATTGTATCCCCTATATCAACAGCCTAGGAGTTATCATTGATCAGAATCTGAGCCGGCCAAGTCATGCAAATAAGGTGGCAATAAAAGTAGGTCTGAGGCTAAGAATCCTGCAGCAAGTAGTTCACCTTTGACTCGCCAAAGTCTGTCCATCATCTACAAGGCACAAGTAAGGAGTGTGATTATCAGATTAGCCACAAGCTCATTGAATAGGAGAGCAGACTTGATGGACTGAATGGCCCAGTTCTGCTTCGAAATCTTATTGTTGCATGGTCTAATGGTCTAGGTGGGAAGGCACGTGATGAGGATGACACAACTAATCTACAGAGGTTAAGTCAATGGGCAAAAACTTAGCATATGGAATATAATGTGGGAAAATGTGAGGCTATGTAATTCTGCAGGAAGAATAGAGAAGATGAACATTGTTTAATCCGTGAAACACCACAGAAAACTGCAGCACATAGGAATTTGGTGGGGGGCGGAGGTGGTTCATGCATGATTCCTAAAAAGCTAGCCCCCAGGTTCCTTGGGGAATAGAGAAAGTGAATGAAATATTGACCTTTATTTCAAAGGGTATGGAATATAAATGTAGGGGAGTTTTGCTAAATCTATACAAGAGACTATTTATACCATTGTTGGAATGCTGTGAACAGTTTGTCCCTTTGCCTAAGGGAATACGTACTGGGCATTGGATTTGGTTTAGCTAAGGCTCACTAGATTGATTCTGGGGGTAGAGTGATTTTCTTATGATGAATACTTGAGTATATTTAGCTTGTAAACTGGAGTTTAGAAGAATGAGGTGAGACATTATTGAAACATAAGGTTCTTCAGGATTTAACAGGAAAACGTGATGAGGTTGTTTCTCTTTGTGGCAGAGTCTAGGACATAATCTCAGATTGAGGGATTATGCATTTAAAACAGAGATGAGGAGGAATTTCTTCTCACACAAGGTAATGAATCCATGGACTACTTAACTACTGAGAACATTGAGGTTGGCTCATTAAGAGTGTTTAAGGCTGAGATAGACAAGAGTTTTAATCAGTAAAGTTATCAATGAGTATGGGCAAAAGTGAGGAAAGCAAAATTGAGGATTATCAGATCAGCCATGATCACATTGAATGGTACAGCAGATTTGTAAGGCCAAATGGCCTATTTCTGCTCCTATGCCTTGCAATGTTGTGGTCATGCACACAAACACAGGTAATAAATTTAAAAGAAATGGGGAGGTGTCTAGGCCAAACAGAAAGATCAAAGCAAAAGTAGTTTGAAGCTGATTGAGTCATTGAGTTGTGAGTGGAACCTGAGTTTTTGCTGAATGATTGTTAGTTACTCCCAAATCACGGGGCACTTCTTTTAAGATGAGGCACAGGGAGAGAGAAAAAGAGCCAGACTTTCAGCTTCGGTTGTTATGAATCCACTTTTCCTTTTCTTCCTGGTCTGGCAAGCAACTATATTCCAGAGTCTAACACAATTGCATTTCCAAGATGAATACTCCACAGGCAATACTTGATCTTCCAAAATTTGAATTTTTAATACAAGTGTGAAGTAAACAAGAGATGCAAATTTCTTGACTATGACTTTGTTGTCTGGGTTCTCTGGATTAAATAATAACTTCAGCGTTGCCAGTTAGTGTATCTTTTATGGGTTCCCTGGACTTGCTCGTTCTGTGGTCAGGTGGTCACAGTAGCCATTTTTGGTCAGTGTTTGCCCCCTTTTTAAAAATCACTTTAGTCCATGAGGATCTCAAGTATTAAAATCAAAAGACAGAAGGTGAACATTGATAGTCCATATTTATCACTAGTTTAACACATTATATTTTTTAGCAATAATTGTAGGCCTGCTTGAAAGCCACATTTTTTTCCTCCACCATTAAATGGTAGAAGAAAATAATTTCTGAAGAAGGATCCCAAACTGAAACAAGAGCTTTCCTGCTCCTCTGATGCTGCCTGGCCTGCTGTGTTCCTCCAGCTCCACACTGTGTCACCTAAGAAAATAATAATGTTATTTTCTGTGTTTTATGGCAGAAATGTAAAAATGTAATGCTTTATTTTAAAGCATTTTACTACTCATTGGGCATAACATGGAAAAATAATCTTTTAACTTGAATCTTGTGATAAATAGATGACTGATTAACTTCACTGCTGATTTGTTTTTTCTTTTATGCTATGTTTTATTGTCTCTTTCTGTGTTTACTGTTGAACCCAAAGGAATACTTCAGTATATAGAACACAGAAAAGATTTTTGTATATATTTATTTGACAGCAGGAGACTGATTTGTTGCAAAAAAGGTTTCCTGGATTCTGACTCAATTAAAAAAAATGAATTCCCTTGTCCCTTTGTAAACATATGCAAAAAAGAATTACATGTGCTGTAAGAAACTGGAGTCTGCTTTTACAAGTGATAATTACAATTAAGGTTCTGCTAATGTCATCTTCTAAACACAGTGACTTCCTGCTGCTCTGTATTGTGTTCGAAATTTCATACCATGTCAGGTCAATAGTATTTCGGTGGGAGACTGCTTTTAATAGGCTGTCATTGTTTAGGTTATAATCACACACTAATGATAGATCTGAAACCTGTTCAGTATTTTCTGCAATGTACAAATCATACTGTTAAAATTAATAGCTTCTAAACTTTCTTGATAAGGTTACAGGTTTTAACATGGAATATTTAGTTATATGTCTGCTTATCTTTTGAGTATTAGTTTCCCATTGTCTATACTGTCCAAAGCTATTCAGGGAAGACTGATTGGAGAAAGCATACTTGAGCATAAAGAATATGTGATTAAAAACTAAGCAAGTAAGTTGGCAGGTCATGTTGTGGCTGTACAAGACATTGGTTAGGCTACTTTTGGAATACTGCATTCATTTCTGATCTTCTCACTATTGGAAAGATATTGTGAAACTTGAAATGGTTCAGAAACAATTTACAAGGATGTTGCCAGGTTGGAGGGTTTGAGCTACAGGGAGAGGCTGAATAGGCTGGGGCTGTTTTCCCTGGAGTGTTGGAGGCTGAGGGGTGATCATATAGAGGTTTATAAAATCATGAGGGGTATGGATAGAGTAAATAGCCAAGGTCTTTTTCCCAGGGTAGGGGAGTTCAAAACTAGAGGGCATAGGTTTAAGGTGAGAGGGGAAGATTTAAAAGGGACCTAAAGGGCAACTTTTTCACGCAGAGGGTGTGCATGTATCGAATGATCTGCCTGAGGAAGTGGAGGTGGCTGATACAATTACGATGTTTAAAAGGCATCTGGATGGGTATGTGAATAGGAAAGTTTCAGAGAGGTATGGGTCAAAGCTGGCAAACGGAACTCGATTACTTCAGGATATCTGGTTTGTATGGTTCATTACTGTCCTTTAGGAAGGAAAGGTTGCCACGCTTTCCTGAAGTGGTCCTACATGTGACTACATGATTGAGTTTTAATTTGTACCTGGAAAGTTAGGATGGGCAATCAGTGCTGACCTCACCAGCAATGTCCACGTTCCATGAACAAATTTTAAAATAATTGTGTAGCAAAGGAATGTGTATGGCCATCTATAGGGAAGAAGATCACCTTCCTGTTAAATCGGTGGCCCCTTATCAGTTGCTGTCAGCTGTAACTTTTTTAACCAATAAGTCAGCAACTTTATCAGTGTGAATTAGCCCTACTACAAGTTACAAGATACTCCCACTGCAAGAGTAACTGCAGAAGGAGAATCAAGGACGAGATATCTTGACAGGCCAATAGAGCTATCTCAGTGAACCTTGTGAACAGGGCCATTACAATGTTTTCCCAGCCTTTTGCTCCACCCATAATATCCATTCCTTCCCTGTCTGTCTGTATGTGTATCTAAACAGGGAGCTTATAAAGGGTTTAGAGTTTTAATGAGTAGAGTTACTATTTAATGGTTCCTAATTGTTTATCATTAGTTAGCATTTACTTATTTGCACTAAATAGTCATTGTTGTTAAGGACAGAAACTTGATCCATGTCTTCGGTCAACCTGGGTTTGAAAGACAGGTATGTTGGGGAATACTGTGTACTTTTTAAAATATTTAACTTTTGTGAAGACTCTGGGAATAGCAAGGCATGATTTCCAAATTTTTCTTCTCCAAGTAGAACAGTCCCAACTTCTCCAGTCTTCCTATGTAATTGAAGTTCTCCATTCTTGGAATCCTTCTCATTTATATTTTCTGCACCCTCTCTAATCCCTTCCAAGTGTGTGGTGCCCAAATCTGGACAGAACTCCATTTGAGATAACAAGGTGCAGAGCTGGATGAACACAGCAGGCCAAGCAGCACCATAGGAGCAGGAAAGCTTGATGTTTTGGGTCTCCATTTGAAGTTGAACTGGCGCTTTATAGGTTGAAATTAGCCTCGTAGCTTTTGTTCTCCATGCGTCTATCGATAAACCAGAGGATGTTATGTGCTTTATTAACTATGCTCTGTGTACAAATATATCCAGGTCCCTCTACTCCTGCAATCCTTTTATTTTGAATGATGTACCTATGGTTTCTTTGTATGTTCAAAGAACAGCTGAGAGTTCACATGGTTACCACAAGCAGCATGTATACTTTGAAATGCCTGGAGGTCAAGAACTTAACCGCCTCTGTCAAGTCATTTTAATAGCCATCCTTGAACATGTCAAACAGGACTTTACCAGCAGCTGCAGGAAATCTAATGTAGATTGCGGGGGTGGGGTGGTAGCTCTTACATTGACCAGATTTTGACCTTTGGTAAATAGTCAAGAGGAAGTAAGAAAAGCCATAACTTTTCAATTCGACTTATCTCCCACACTCATTGATCAACAATGTAAAATATGCAAAAACTATGCCGTATAGTTTCATTGTTTATTGAAAGTAGGTAATGGAAGTATATCCAAATGATTTCAAAAATATTTGCATGTTAACTAAGAATTTAATAAAATTAATTGAAGAAAGAACTGTGTATGTTCAGAAGGGATAAACAATGCGTATGGATTTGTTAAAAGAATTTGTTATGTTGCCATAGGGGAAGCTTGTTGATAACATCTGGGCACTGCGATAAAGGAAGTGTGGCAATGTAAACAGGATGTTGGTAAAAAGGCAGAGCAAGATTGGGCCTGCTTTGTAGGCCAATTCAGGTGGAAAAACAGGCAGTCAATCACTGAAAGTAGTGTTGCTGGTCTGCATATTACTTCTCCAGCCCCTTCCTGTCCCTAGGCCTTTTCCTGCAAGTGGAATTAAGGGTAGCAGAATGACCAGTCTGCATACAGTGGGTTTACAAGCATGGGGCTGGATGAACACAGCAGGTCAAGCAGCATCACAGGAGCAGGATGCTGCTTGACCTGCTGTGTTCATCCAGCACCATGCTTGTTATCTCAGATTCTCCAGCATCTGCAGTACCTTTTATCTCTGCATACAGTGGGTAATTGATTAAACTAAATAATGGCCAACTAAAGCATTAATGGAAGTGAACTGGAATTTTCCACTTTGCTCCAAAATTCCTGTGGGCTGTATGGGTCTTAAGGGTTAATACTGAGGAATAGCTTTGACATAACCCACTATGATAATGTTATATGGACATGGACAGAACAGACTAGGATCTTTTAATTCTTCATTCATGGATGTTGCTGGCCAGGCCACCATTTAATGTTCATCCCTATAGGCCCAGAGGGCAGTTAAGGGTTGAACACATTACTGTGGGGCTGGAGTCACATATAGGGCAGATCAGGTAAAGACAGCAGATTTCCTTCCCTAAAGGACATTAGTGAATCCAATGGGTTTTTACAACAATTGACCGTGATTATATGGTAATTATTGGGCTAGCTTTTAACTGAATTCAAATTTCTTGGAGGAGTAAGAGATAACACCAAAATGTTCTTTTGGTAAATCCAAGTGGCTTCAGAAAGTAGTTAAGAATCAACTACATTGCTATGGGTTTGCAATCCCATGTAGGCTGGTCCAGGTAAGGAAAATAATTTCTTTTCCTAAAAGGCACATGACAGATGGGTTATTATGAGGATTATTTCATGGTCATCATTAGACTTCTAGTTCTGGATTTTTATTGAATTCAAATTCCACCATTTTCCTTGGTGGGCTTTGAACCCAGAATCCCAGAACATTACTTGGATATCTGGACCATTAGTCCAGCAAAAACACCATTAGGCCATTGCCTTCTCTCACTAGAAGTCTTTTATTGCATGTTAACAACTAATTACAGGTTGCATTGACATTGTAGACAATGTTACAGAGATTATGAACTCATCTTGCAGTGTATCTTGTAGATTGTACTCAGCAGCAGTGTGTACTGTCTCAGAACAATGGAAAGGCAAAGATTAACACCACTACTATATACGTACAATACTTAAACCCAAGTTATCTCCCTTAATCTCAGAGGGTCCTTCCACCCAATTTATATGAAAAATGTTGACTTGAAAGGACAGATAGATACGAAATTTCTCACTCTCAGCCTCCAATATGTACTAAATCCACCAGGGACTTGGTCCTTGGAAACAGACATACATGGTAAAATAGGATTGGAGGAATGTGTACTGCTGTGAGAGGAAGCAATCACACCTGCCACCAGCTATAGAATGCAAGACAGTTTCATCAAAATAATATATCAAGGGCACCAAACACCACAGTTACTTCACAAGTTTCAGTCCTTGGTAATGGATCATTGCTGAAGAAGCTGCAGTCAGAAAGGGTCAATGCTAGTCACTTTCTTGTCATGCATTTGGATCCATTCTTTCTGGATGGTACTTCAGAAAAGCAAAGAGAATATGTTGGAATTCCCAGTTCCTTCAACCTCTGACCTGTGGCCTAAAGAGTCTTCTTACCAGAGGAAAAAACACTTTCATACTTTATAAATCTGTTCCTGCTGGTTACAAGATGATGTATTCTCATTTTGTGGCCAAGTAAAAATTGCCGTAAACAAAGTTGTGGGCATTGTGTTTCTGAAATATATGACAGGTGGAATGGTGATTTATGGCATCAAAAGTAAAATACTATGATTAATTTATAGGCAAGGACTGCTTTGAATATTGACCTGTCTCAAATAAAAGTTGCCATTTGGATTCATGTCACATATTCATTGTCATGTAAGCCATGAATAATGACAGAGATTTGGTCATTCTGCTATAGGAAGGATGTTATTAAGCTGGAAAGGATGCAACAAAGATTTACAAGGATGTTACTGAGACTGGAACATTTGAGTTATAAGGAGAAGCTGGATAGGCTGGGACTTTTCTCCCCGGGGCATAAAAGGCTGAGGGGTGACCTTATAGAGCTGTATAAAATCATAAGGGGCATTAATAAGGTGAATTGCCAAGGTCTTTTCTTCCAAGGGTGGTGGAGTCTAAAATTAGAAGACATAAGTTTAATGCGAGAGAGGGAAAGATTTAAAAGGCACCTAAGGGGCAACTTTTTCACACAGAGGGAGGTGCATATATGGAACAAGCTGCCAGAGGAAGTGGTAGAAATGGGTACAATTACAACATTTAAAACATATTTGAACAGGTACATGGATAGGAAAGGTTTAGAGAGATATGGGCCAAATGCAGGCAAAAGGGACTAGTTCAGTTTAGGAAACTTGGTTGGCATGGACAAGTAGTGTCCAAGAGCCTGTTTCCATGCTGTATGACTCGATGACATTATTGACTTCTTCTAAATTTATGAATTGTAACAACATTATATTAACAAATATAATCAATACTGTTTCATGAAGTAACAGGACACAGAAAATGATCCTTTCTGACTTGAATTGTTTTAGGTATTCAGTAATCAAAAGAAATTTACATCACTGAATAATTGAATCACAAATTCTAACCATTCAGGAAAGACAATATAGTGTATTCTAGTCAATGCACACACAGTGAATGGGATGATACTGGTTAACACACAAAACCAACATGCCTGACAATGATTGTATCAGAGATAAAAGGTACTGCAGATGCTGGAGAATCCGAGATAACAAGCATGGGGCTGGATGAACACAGCAGGTCAAGCAGCATCATAGGAGCAGGAAAACTTGACGTTTCGGGCCTAAACCCTTCATCAGAAATGGGGGAGGGGAAGAGGGTTCTCC
>JAHRHZ010000144.1:54766600-54817777 GCA_024137785.1 Ginglymostoma cirratum
AGGCTGCAGGAACAGCAAATCATATTCAGCCTGGGAACCCTGCAGCCTAATGGCATCAATGTGGATTTCACAAGCTTCAAAATCTCCCCTCCCCCAACCGCATCCCAAAACCAGCCCAGCTCATCTCCACCTCCCTAACCTGTTTTTCCTCTCACCTTAAGCCACACCCCCATCTCCTATCTACTGACATCATCCCGCCCCCTTGACCTGTCCGTCCTCCCTGGACTGACCTATCTCCTCCTCACCCCCCTACCTACACTCACCTTTACTGGCTCCATCCCTGCCTCTTCGACTTGTCTGCCTCCTCTCCACCTATCCTCTCCTCTGTCCATCCTCTATCCGCCTCCCCCTCTCTCCCTATTTATTTCAGAACCCTCTTCCCCTCCCCCATTTCTGATGAAGGGTTTCGGCCCGAAACGTCAAGTTTTCCTGCTCCTGTGATGCTGCTTGTCCTGCTGTGTTCATCCAGCCCCATGCTTGTTATGCCTGACAATGAATGGATACAGTTTCACCATTGCTTTATGTTATAACCCCTTGATTGGATATTTAGATCAACTGGTTCCAGAGTATTAGTTTCTCTTTATGTCAACCACACAAACGTCTCAATCACATTTCAGCCGTGGTTCACTTCTAGGTATTCATTCATTCTCAATATATACATAACATAAACCCTTTGATTAGATGCCAGTCTGTAGCTTACTCCTTGAACTCGATTTTTACCCAGGAAGCAGGGAACTCATGGTTAAGCCTTTGACTAGCGTGGAAATAGGTTCCCTGAACAGTAAGAATGACAGCTGGGTTCTCAAATTTGAAAGGCCAATCTGATGTCTTCTGGTTTCAAAGAAGCAACCAACTGCAGTGCATGGTAAATAACTAGGAAGGTAACTCAAAAAGAAGGCAGCCTTTCTGCTACTTCCTGAAAAAATTAATTTAAACGAATCTCCAAAGGCAGTTGTGGGGATTTAATCTGTAAAAACAACCGGACAAATCCAATGAGCAAAGGTCAGTTTGAATAATCCTTTCATTTAGTTTCCTGGAACAATATGTTATGGACCCACTTGAGTCAAGGCGATTTTCGATCTTATAATTCTCAAGGGCAAGTAGGGACAGGCATTAATGCTGGCCAGTCAGTGATGCCCATATCCCATGAGTGAATAAAAAGAAGAAAAATCCCACAGTAAAATATATTCTGGGAAAGACTAATCTTAAGAAAATTGGATTTCATGTTAAGGTTGAGAGCAAACTATTCCAGTTCCAAACAAGAACGTTAACTTTAAAGAAGTCTAGTCACATAGGTATGAGGGGAGGCTGGCTATAATGTCGATTAGGTTAAAAATACATTAAAAGGTATGACAGCAATTAAACTGTAGGAAACAGTTCAAGAAATTATTCAAAATGTTCAACAAAAATACATTCTGTTAGAAAACAAAAGCTCAGGAACAAATAATCCATCAGTAGCAGTACTAATATAAAATAACAAGCTTAGGGACCTGCAAAAAAATAACAGGAAGCCTGAGAATTGGTTGAGTTTTATAAACCAACAAACAGTGATGTGGCTTGACAATCTGTGCAATTCCTGATTCTCAATGGTGCGGGATTGACTTGTTTTTGATATTAATAATTTTGATTTGATTAAACAAGTGATAAGTTAATAGTAGTCAATGTGACTGACTCAGCTCGTGACCCAAACTTACTTGAAAGAGGGTTAGAATCTCTGCTGCACTTAATTTCATGTCACAGAGTAAAAACCTGCAGTCTTTCAAAATTGAATGAGCAAGCTTACATCCTTTCACATCATTAAATAATCTTTTACCAGGTATTGTCAATATCAGAGAAATCTTGTAAAGCCTAATAGTGTGAAGAAGGAAAAAGAAAACAACTTTTACATTCTACTTTGGGCTACCTGTATCTGGAATGAGTCTTCTAACTAATCAGGGTGAGTAAACATTAGATTGGCTCTCTGACATGGTCTATAGTTATAACTGGCTTAGGGCTTACCATTAAAGTTAAATTGAGTTCCAAAACCTTACAAAGTGATGGTCAGCTTAGTGATAACCTTTCCTACTATTTCTTGGCTGTTTCCCTCAGATGGCAATCATTTGTGGGAACATCATTTTCCCCACAGCTTTTCCCTGTTAGCTTACTGGTGTCAATAGAGTTAAAAATCTAAGGAAGCATTTCCAATGTACTTTCTGCTGTTTAAAGAAGCAAAGTTGCCATTATTCCACTCTCATCAGATAGGGATGATTGGTAGTGAGTTTAACATGAGGGTCACCATACCTCGGGCAAGGAGCGATGTTGAGAAGGCAGAATCATCATGGTAACCTCTGACTGTGCAGGTACTGAATTCCTGCTAACAAGCATGGGGCTGGATGAACACAGCAGGTCAAGCAGCATCATAGGAGCAGGAAAACTTGACGTTTCAGGCCTAAACCCTTCATCAGAAAATCTATCACTGAATTCCTGCTGTTGGTGTCACTCTGCATTCCAAGCCAGACAATCAATTGAGCTATCTGACCCCCATTTGTTTGCTTAGAGGATATGTACAGTAAGGTCAGAAGGTGTAGGAATAGAAGTAGATCATTTGGCCCATTGATTCTACTCCCTCATTCGATGACTGATCTGATAATCCTCAACTTTCCTGCTGTTTCCGCATACTTATTGATAATACACTGTCTACGTTAGCCTTGAAAATTCTTTAAAGTAAAACCTCCACAGATCTATGTAGTAAAGAATTCCACAGACTATCTTCTGAGGGAATAAATTTCTTCTCACCACCTTAATTAACACATTCTAACAATTAATAACCTTCAAATGTCTAATTGATACATCTGGAGAATTCCAAAGTCTATCAATATATTTAGCTCGAAGAACCACTTTATCATGTATGATTTTTACAATAACTGTAGCATCTGAAATGAGTTAAGTCAAAAGTTACTTTTTTTTCCCATCAGCAAGACTCAAACTTATCACTATACTGAGTCTGTATGGTATAGATTGCCTTAAAAAATCACTTTATAAAACTATTTACATATCTTAATTACAATATAATGTAAATACATAGCTCTGTCACATACCTTAACTGTTTGTTTTTAAATCCATCAAGTTACAAAGCTAAACCATTCTAGGACCTGCAACTGTGTCTTCAAACTAATATCTTCTTTTACCTCAAAGATCTTTTCAGTTGATGGTAAAAGTGAACTTGTGTTAGGGCTGAATTTGTAACTCTGGGCCATAAAAAATGGCTCCACCATTTGTTTATTTTGACCTGAAGCAATGTGGCACTTTACACACGGATATTGTAGGGTAGCTAATGTGATGCTATAATTTAAGAAGGGAGGAGGACAGAAAACGACAAACTGTAGACTGGTTAATTTAACATCGGTCATGAAAAATGCTAGAGTTCATTCTAAAAGATGTAATAGCAGAGCACTTGGAAGATGGCAACAGGATTGGATAGATTCAGCATGAATTTATGAAGGGGAAGTCATGCTTGACAAATCTGCCTGAATTTTTTGAGGATGGAACTAATAGAGTTGTGTCGTGGGAGCCAATGGATGTGGTTTACTTAGATTTTCAGAAATCATTGAATAAGGTTCCATACAAGAAATTTGCATGCAGAAATTGAAGCGCATAGGATTGGATGTCATGGACTGGAATGGACTGAGAACTGGTTGGCGTACAGGAAATAAAGTATTGAAATAAATAGTTTTTTTTTCTGAGGGACAGAGTGTGACTTGTGGGGTACTACAGGGGTCAGTGCTTGGTCATCAGCTATTCACAATATATATTAATGATTTGGAAGAAGAAGTTACATGACACATCTCTAAGTTTTCAGATGGCGCCAAGCTGGGTGGAAGAGTATGCTGCGTGGAGGATGCAGAGAAGCTTCAGTGAGATTTAGAAAAGTTAAGTGAGAAAATACATGGCATATGCAGTATAATGTGGATGAATGTGAGGTTAGCCACTTTGGTAGCAAAAAAGCGAAGGTGGGTTATTAACTGAATGGTGATAGATTGGGAAAGGGTGGGATGCAACGAAACCTCGGTGTCTTTGTGCACCAGTCGCTGAAAATAAGCGTGCAGTTGCAGCAGGCAATGAAGAAGGAAAATGGTATGTTAGCTTTCATAGCAAGCGGGTTCAAATGCAGGAGCAGGGATGTATTGCTACAACTGTACAGTGCATTGTTAAGAACACACCTGGTGTATTATATGCAGTTTTGGTATCCTTAACTGAGGAAAGATGTTCTGGTTATTGAGATAGTGCAAGGAAGGTTTACCAGAGGGATTTCTGGGATGGCAGGACAGATGTATAGAGAGAGACTGGGTCATTTAGGATGATAATCACTCGAGTTTAGAAGAATGAGGGTGTGGATCTCAGAGAAACCTACAAAATTCTAATAGGATAGATGCAGGAAGAATGTTCTTGATGACTGGTCAGTCTAAGGATAAGGGTTAGGCCTTATACAACAGAGATGAAGAGAAATTTCTTTATCCAGATAGCAGTGAGCTTGTGGAATTCTCTGCCACTTGAAACTGTTGAGGCCAAAACATTGAAGACTTTCAAGAAAGACATAGATATAATCTTAGAATTAAAGGGATCAAAGGATATTGGTATAAAGTGGAAACAGGATACTGTGTTGGATGATCAACCACTATTATGTTGGATGATGGAGCAGGCTGAAAGGGCCAAATAGCCTATTCCTGCTTCTAAATTCTATGCTTCTATGTATTCACAAAGGCCCACATGACACCAGTGTCTTTCATTGACGATATCTAAACAGAATATTATACTAATACCTCACGTTGCTCGAACATTTGACATAACCAAACTATAAATAATTGTTGTAAAATAACTCAATTCCATACTGCCCTTTTACTTCCTCTCTCCTCAACAACCAATGCCTGAAAAATTTCTCCCAGGTGAAACAACAATTTACTTTTACTACTTTCATTTCTCTGTACCATTTTCATTGCTCACAATAGGGTCTCCTTTGTATTTGGACAAATATTTTGTTTGTTCACTACAATCACTATCACTCCCTTTGCTTTTCCATTCCTTGGCATCTTTTTGCATTTAATCTCTCTTACCCTCTACCCAACCCCAGCTATTCCCTATTGTTCTTTCTTCTCTTCTCCCCACAGCATAAAATCAATCACATTTCTACTTTTGTTCAGTTCTTGAAGAAGAGTTGTATTCTACAGTAAGTGTCAACAATTGTTTGACATTCCACTAATGCGGCCACATCAGCTAAATATTTTCAGCACTTTGTTTTATTCCAGATTTGCAGCATCTGCAATATTTTGCTTTGATTTAAACAATGAAGACTGACTTATTGGGTTCCTCTAAATCAAAAGCAAAGGGAGGGAGTCTGAAAAACACTAGGCAAAATGCTGTTCGTAGCCCAAAATACAGATTTAGGAAGTGACGAGGATATTCCAGTTGGTGCCGAATTTGTCAAAGTGACAGGGGGAGGATAGCTACCTGAAGGGAGACCCTGAAGGGAGGCCATGATAGGATGCACATGCCAAGCCTACAGGCCCTCCCTGCTTGTCCAGGTGAGGTTCCAACCAAAGACCACACTTAAGAGAGAATCCCTGGACTCACAGTAGTGGCGTGCCTGCTTTGTGTATTTTTTAATTCAAGGAAAGTTTAAAATATGGCTCAGAGGCACCTTCTTGCTGAAGCACCTCTTCTAATTAACTAGCTTGCACTGCATTGGTGCTGCTCAGATCCTGTTTACTGCCTCCATGGCAAAAAGTCTGTATTTTGGATGTGATTTTTCACAATTTTCCCAAACTGAGGGAACAAATGTGCTAAGAAGTGACTAATGCAGCATCCCCACTACGAAGTTAACTCACCATATCGTGCCCAATCAGCTCATTAAGAGTGGACTGGCAGAACATAGATGAACTTTTTGGCCTATCACAGGCCTCTTCACTGGTGTCTCAGGTCTCGAGAGATTGCCTGCCAGTCAGAGGCAAACAATTCTGGGTAGTAAAGGCTAAGACCTAGTCCTTTGGGGAATCTAACAGTGAGGAGGTAGGTGATTTCTATGTTCTTGGCATGGGGATAGGAGGTCGGGGGTCAGACTCAGTGCAAGTGGGTGGTTTTCAGATCTCCCTCTTTTGTCTTCTATCCATGTCTCTGAATACCCTCAGTTTGTGACATTTTGAGGTTACCCTCTAACCTAGCAGGCAGGTCACCCTTATTTCCCAGTTGGGAAATTAGCCACCTTTCTGGCCCACTGGGAAGGCAGTTATTTGGGGAAGGTTGGGGACCGTGCATATGGTTTAGTGGGATAATCAGTTGAGATCCTTAAGTGGCCATATTATTAACGGTTTTAATTGGTGAAAGCTCCAAATATCCCCATGAATGTCCTTGCCTGGAGCTTATTTGATGAGTGAATGAACTGGGGATGGGGAGTAATTGGCCAACACATCCAATTATTCCCCCTTCTCGTTACCTCTCTCTTTGTTATCTTGAGAGAGGGGAAAACTCCACTTTATGTGTCTATCTTCACAGCAAAAATACAAATTGCATACAAGAAATTGACAATAACCAACGAGCTGATAAGAGTGTGTAAACTCAAATAAATAATATCAGCAGAGAAAAAAGTATTGGAGAAAATTTAATATGATTAAACCTGAGAGATTCTTAAGACCTGATGATATTATCTTCTAGGATTGCAAAACAGATACCTACAGACCTATAGTTATTGCACAGGTTATGATTTTTCAAAATTCTGCAAATTCTAGAACAGTTCTGAAAGGTTAGAAGTAACAAGAGTAACATATGTAATCAAGAAAGGAGCAAGGGAGAAAACATGGAACTACAGGTCAGTAAGCTTGACATCAGTCATCAGGAAAATGCCAGAAGTCCTTGTTTGGCCTTGATAATGCACTTTGAAAATCATTATATGATTAATGGGGTTTCAAAAATGGGAAATTGTATTTTTCAAAGTTTGTAGAATTTTTTTCAAGATATGTAAGATATATATCTTATAAGATATATCTTATAGGGTATGTGAAACAAATGATAATACACAAAGTAAGGGCTCGTGGAGTTAAGGTTTACATACAAGCATGATTTGAGGATTTGTTATCTTTAAGGATAAAATAAGGCATTTACAAGGTGGTGGGCTATAGCTGGTAGAGTTGCCACTGGAATCAGCATTGAGCCTCAGTTACTTAACCTGTATTAATTACTTACATGATGCAACCCAGAGTAACATATTAGAGTTGCTGATGATACAAAGATCAGCACTGATCTTATTGAAAGGTGGAGCAAGCTTGTGAGGCCAACTGGCCTGCTATTGCTCCATTTTCTTACATTATTATGATAATATGTCTGACTGGGCTGTAATTGGTCAGTTAATTAATGTTTCATTGGTCTCAGATCGAGAATGAGATAAGAGAAGTTAGATAATAACAATCATTCAATGATAACGGAGGACTCCCACTAAATAGGGACAACACAAACACACGTGCTGCTCTTATCATTTATCCTTTTCAGCTAAAGATTTGTTGTTATTTTTATTTTATATTATTTGTATTATTTTGATGTTTTAGTTTCTTCTTCGATTACATTTTAAATATAAAGAGACTGACCAACAGAATAATAAAAAGATATAAGAAATAATACTTTGCTTTTAGAGAAAGCATACTGAACATTTAGGAACACGAGAGACCTGGGCAATGTGAGCCCATTTGATGCTAAGTAGTTGAAGCATGTCAAATTAATTATGCAAAGCACAGCTCAGTTCCTTTAGCAAATACAATAAAGTAACGACAATGGACCACATGTACTTAAGATAGTAATAGTTGGATGCCAGCTGAAAATATAACAAACCTAATCTTTAATAGACGTAACTAGATTTAAAGGTTCATTCTGTTGAGTTAGCATTGAAATGAGAATTGGTCTGGAGACCAGTTTGAGGCAAGCCTTGCTTTTGAGACCACTGCAGAAGTAAAAGTATTAGTAATGATTATCTGAATCTCCAAGAGTAATTTGGTTTTAAAATTTAGGAACCCAGCGTGTTTCTGTTTTATTCTGTATGTACAGCAATACAAATATGTTGCATAAAAAAGTATATTGTGTATTTATTTTAGTTAATTAAGCTCTGGATATATAAATTTTAAATTAAATTGCACTCCGCTATTATACAGGCTTCAATAGCATACATAAGTAATAGAGGAGGCATTATGAGGTGGTCTGCTTGAATTAACATTGAAACTAAAATAAGCAGAGCGATGCTGTTGTTTGTCAGTATGTTTGATGTCAGTAGAACACCAACTTACTTCAAACAGGGGTTATAATGCTACTAAATTTTACAGAAGTCAACAGTTTGGCATTGGTATTCAAACCACAAATGTTTCCGAACTACTAAAGATTACAAAAAAATATACAATTTTAAAGAAAACTTGGGTAGTCATGGAAATTTCACCAACAATTATAGGCTGGTATCTTGACAATAGCACATAGTTGAGCATAAATGAGGCTTTGCTTTTCCATACTCAAGAGATGAAATTACAATTTCCTGTCTGCATCACATTTCCAATTACAACTCTACTGCACAGTTTGGTGAGATATAATTTCTTCAGCATTGTTCCCTTTTCAAAACAATTTAATCACATGACTTATTCTGCTGTTGGAGATGGCTGTGTCTATATTTTTTAAACTAATTTTGAGCTTTTTGGAGCCCTAGATTTAATTTAAAAAAAAGAGACAGAGAATGGTGGGAGGCATCTTTACGCTGACTGACTTCTTGTATGTAACAGTGACTGTCCGCTACATGATATCTCTGCCTACAGACTCAGTAGAAAATGGAACATTCCTTTGCTCATCGAACTGGGCTGTTTTCCTGTTGCTTGTTAGCTATTAATTTAGCCATCCATTGCTTGTTTGAACAGTTGAAATGACAGGGGCAGGAGGAAGTGGACTACACAATTCCATTTGACCTCTAAATTGTGTTGGAAATTGTAAAAACCGAGCCCCATGACGTTATTGTCCAGTACGCCCAAGCTACACAAAATGGAGGAGAATGTAGAAATACCAGGGCAAAAGAATATTGGCTCCTGAATGTGACTGGAGAGAAACAATAAAATTAAAGTTTTCAAAGTACTATGTGTGATCAGTTGAATACACAACTATGATAAAAGGTGTTGTCTTTTGTGTTGAGAGCTGTGTTGGTTTTACATGACCAATTACCATATGCAGTCCAGTAAGAAACATGCTAGCAAGATGCTGCACTCAGAGATCTGCAACAGCAAGTTGTGGTCTAAACTGTTAAAAAAATCTACTCAGATTTTCACGTAAACTGAGTCCATGCTAGAAATCTATGCTACTTATCTATAACATAAAATTAGGATATGGTGTGAGGGTGCTTGTGATTTTTCTTTAAATAAATAAGGCAAGAGACATGTTTGAAAACCACAGTAGCTATTTTCAGCAACAGTTGAAGCAGAAATTACAACTTTCCCATTTTTACAGAAAAGAGTTGTTACAGAAACAGTGAACACTTGATTTATAACACACAAAAACTTGAGCTACAGGTGAAAACAGCACAGTGTTTTAAAAAGCCTTAGGTAATGGTATCATCTACAAAAGATGGGAAACATTAAAAAGGTGGTTACCAAATTCCAGAGCATGATTTTGAAGACCACAGATTTCCTTTCAAAAATGAAGCTTTTGAAGCAAAGATGGAGCTATGTGTTTTAGATTTAAATGTTGCAAAATAAGATAAGCAAACAGTAAAAATAAAAGTAGCCATTGGAAATAAGGAATTTTTACAGAGTGAATACCACAAGCCTTTCTCAAGCAAAACAGTGAGATCTTTATAAACTATTGGAAATGGTGGAAAGTCTGCCTTATGTCAAAGTAAACTTTAGAGTTCACCATCTAGAATTGTTATCTGTAGTGACTATAATGAGGTCAGTCAGGTGGACGTCATAGAATATGAGTTTCCTGATTGGGGCTGTTAACTTGGTCCAATCAGGGAGCCCTGGCCGACAGATAAGAACAGGAGTATCAGAGATTCTGTTCACTCTGAGAGTTGGCTTTGAGGGAGCAGCATCAATGTCAAGGACCTTATGTGTGTAAATAAAGGGTGGTTTAGTGATGGGATACCAGCCTCTGTAGAGTTATTTCAATGTGTTATAGATAACACCTACAAGAATCAAATTATTAATTTGTCAGTAGGTACCATGACAAATGTAGTGACAATGATTTTTCAAGGAGTGAGCCTTCTAAATGGATAATGAAACTAGTTATATCTTCAACTCAAATTGCAGTTTTCTAAAAAAAGACCTCTTGGAGGTAAAGAAATCTCATGGAATTAACCACGTTGCTTACAGGTGGCAGAAAATATGAAGCCATTTTAGCTGGACAACATTGAGTGCAAATATTAGATCCAGTTACTGGTATTAGTTCAGTCATTAGGATGCAGAAAGCAATCAGGAATTGCTGTGGCAAGTATAGTCTGTTGTAGGAAGCTGCCCTGCCTTCCAACATCATTGCGTATCATGCAGTACAAAAGGATATTGGGGTCTCCTAGGAAAGAAATTTAGTTACAAAGTTATAAGCAGAGGCTACAATAGGTCCCAAGCAATCATAAACAACGTGCAACGTGCTGGCAGCAAAAACAGGGCTTCTGCCAGCAGTCTCCATATATATAAATACATATCTGATGTTACTGGCATGACAATCCAGGTGATGTGGAGGTATCGGTGTTGGATTGGGGTGGACAAGGTCAGAAATTACACAACACCAGATTACAGTCCAACAGGTTTACAGTAGAAGCATTCACAGAGCATGGTCTTGCAGTGGCTGAAGCAAATAAAACTCTGTTTTTGTCCTTGACAAAACCTTGCCCCATTTGGCACAATGACCCAGTAGAGGTCAAGGAACCAACCTGAAATAACTTCAAGATCAGCAGAGGTGACCAGTGTCAGTGAGACGCATTTATTGTCCTCCAGGCCAGCATCTCAATCAAGGGGATGATGCTATTTCTATTAAATTATAGATAAAACCACTTCATCCAAACATATTTCCTAACATATTAACTATTTATACTAATTAGGAGTCTTACTCCATCTTCAAACAAACCTGTTGGACCATAACCTGGTGTTGTGAGATTTCTGGCCTAACCCAGGGTGAGGGTTCAGAGTGGAAGATCCTTTAACCAAAAGTCTCCAGGACATCTCTGCAGGAGTTCCTCAAGGTAGCTAATCCTAGGCCCAACCATCTTCAGCTGCTTCATTAAGGACCTTCCCTCCATCATAAGGTCAGAGGTGGGGATGTTCATTGATGATTATACAAGGTTCAGCACCATTTGCAACTCCTCAGATACTGAAGTGGTCCACGTTCAAATGCAACAAGATCTGGACAATATCCAAGCTTCGGCTACGAAGTAACATTTGTGCCACACAAATGCTAGTCAATGGCCATCACCAATAACAGACAACCACCACCCCTTGGCATTAAATGGTGTTACCATCACCGAATTCCCCACTATCAACATCCTTGGGGTTACCATTGACTGGAAATTCAACTGGACCTGTCAGATAAACACCGGGCTACAAGAACAGATTAGAGGCTAGGAATACTGGGGTGAGTAATTCACCTCCTGACTCCCCAAAGCCTGTCCATCATCTACAAGATATGTCAGGAGGGTTATAGAATACCCCCAACTTGCCTGGATAAGTGCAGCTCAAACAAAACTCAGGAAGCTCGTCACCTGCAGGACAAAGCAGCCTACTTGATTGGCACCACATCCACAAGCATCCACTTCCTCCACCACTGACACAAAGTACACACACATGCTCCTATCTACAAAATGCACTGCAGAAATTCACCAAAGATCCTCAGACAGCACCTTCCAAATCCGTGACCCCACTTTCATCTAGAAGGACAAGGGAAGCAGATACACGGGAACACCACCACCTCCAAGATTCCCTCCAAGCCACTCACCATCCTGACTTGTTCCTTCACTGTCACTAGGTCAAATTCCTGGAATTGCCTCCCAAATGGCATTTGGGTCAATGCACAGCAGGTGGACTACAGTGGATCAAGAAGGTAGCTTACCACCACCTTCTCAAGGGCAGATAGGGATGGGCAATAAATGCTGGCCAATCAGCGATGCCCACATCCCATGAATCAATATAAACACTTTTCACTCGTGAGTGTGGCATTTGACGTGATGAATGCAAATAGCTAGAAACTTTTTTGCCTGTGTTAATGCCGTACGAACAAAGATAATTGGCAAGTAACACTCAATATTATAGCCAGCACGGGAGCTATTGTAAATATTGTCAGTCAGAATCTGAAGGATACGTACCTTGTATCATTGATCTCTCATGACCAATGTATAAGGGTAACACTATCTGCATATAATGGAACACCCATCCTTTACATTGGTATATTAACAATGAAATGCTCTACAGCAATTTTGTATGGAAATCGCAAGCTTCTACCTGGTGGACATAAATATATCAGCATTAGAAGGATTACCACCAATATTGTGAACATTCATGAGATTATTAAGATACAATTGCAGCAGAAGAAGCTAAGAATACCCACAGTAAGTGATTCCATGTGATCATGTAATATGCCCTAATGGGAGGTGATGGTCTTGTGGCATTATGACTGGACTCTTAATCCAGCGACGCAGGTAATGTTCTGGGGACCCGGCTTTGAATCCCACCATGGCAGTTGATGAAATTTGAATTCACTAAAAATCTGGAATTAAGAGTCTACTGATGACCATGAATCCATTGTCGATTGTTGGAAAAACCCATCTGGTTCATTAATGTCCTTTATGGAAGGAAACTGCCATCCTTATCTGGTCTAGCCTACATGTGACTCCAGACCCACAACAATGTGGTCGACTGTTAACTGCCCTCTAGGCAATAAACACTGGCCTAGTCATCATCCCATGAATGAATGAAAAGACAGTTGTGACACCACGTGAAACCTCAAAGGTGAAACCGTATTGCACCTCAGGAAAAAATACAATTTTATTAATATTCCCTTCCAGAAAGTGCAGTGCTCATGTATAGGAGAAATGTAAGAGTGAACTGGATAATATGGAATGTAATAGGGTAATTTGTCATTTATGTGATTTTTTTTTAAAAGAAAGCCAGCCTGTACACTGATTTATTATGTGCATGCTAAAGAAAGTTGGTACGCCTGTACCCAATGCATCAAAACCTTTCTCAAAAGAGATGCTCAAACATAATTTTAAACATTACAAGAAATATATTCTAAATGCACATAAATTTTTTTTCAATATGGTTGCCAAAAACAGATATTGGTAAATTCATTTTAATAAAGAAGGTTCAGGTAATCATGACTTTCAGGGCACAATTTGGAAGATATTACTTCCAGAGACTACCTTTCAGTCTGTCAGTCAAAGTTCTTTTCCATAGACATAAGGATAGAATAACAAAATATATCCTCGGGTGTGTATCTATTGCTGGTGATATTTCCCGGTCATGGACAAAACTAAACAGCATGACCAAAATCTACACTCACTAATGAATGCAACACATTGTGAAGGATCTGTCTTCAGCAGTATGAAGTGCCAGGTAAATGTGGTACTGCCTATTCATGTTATGAGATCTGGCCTGACCCATGCAAAGTTAAAGATTTAAAATACAAGCTCACTTTCCAAGACAAAGAGGAACTGCAAATTTCAAGCTACCTAACACCATACATGTCAAACATTTCTGACAAAACATTTTCGTTAAGAGCACACTTAAGGATAGACATAACATATGTATGGCAAGAAGACCATCAATGTGTGTTAGAATTACTCAGACAAGCATTGTCAGCAGAAAAGTGACCTATGGTACTATGGCCCAAAGAAGACATGCCTAGAAACAAGGGATTTCAGAAAGGGCTAGGATTGTGTACCATGCAAGATGGCAAATCAGTTGAAATTGGAATGAAAGATATATTGAAGGGCAATCCAATTATTCTAATACAGAGTGTGTATTTGTTCTAGGATTTTCTACTATTCATTGTCTCAAGATTGCATACGTACCTGTTTGGTAAGCAATTCCCTGTGCAAATCATTGGAAATGATTGGTGCAAACCACTGAGTTTAAATGATTAAATGCACTGAGATATGACCTTAAAATCTGCTACAAACGTCAAATTTCTGGATATGGGCTTGAGATCATGTTTGGAAGGCACATATCCAAGTTCTCGGAGATACAGGACAAACTTGTTAAAAAAACAAGGGAGAACCAAGATGGTGCATGGCTAGCGCGGAACTGTTTAATCTGCCTATATAGCGGAAATTGAGAGCCATGCATCCTACATAGGGAATATATTTAGCCTCAGAGGTATCCACAGTGAACAATGAGCCTAGATCCTAATGAAGTCATAATGCCAAATGGGAAAGAATTGAGAAGAAACCGAGAACAACTCATGGAAATCTATAAAATTCCAATTGTGCACAATTCACATGCAAAAATTATCTTGGAGGGTGGTGTGGAAGACCAACAGGACAACCATTAACATGCTAGCAACACCCAAGATTCCAATACAACAGTTAGTCAAGACATTTAAATCTCCAGAGGATTACATCATCACAAGATGCAGAAGGGTTGACACACCACCTACATGTCATGCAGACTCTCAGCTTAAACTCCTATTTTTTTCCAGTTCTTGTTTCTATGTAAGCAATTGCACAACTAACACAATACGGGAATATTTCCATTCAGCATATGTAATTTTACCTTCGTGGAGAAAGGGATTATGTTACTGCCCTAAGAGTTCTGTTGCTTTTGGAGATATACATTTTAATGAGCCAAGGATCAGAATGAAACCATATGACCAAATGCTAAGTGCAGACCGGCAAGAAGCATGCTAGCAGAATGTTGTATGCATACTATCTGTAATTACAAATTGTGCTTGGAGCTGTTCGTAAAGATATTTGAATTTTTCAAGTAAACTGAATCCACACTACTCAAACTGTGTTACTTGCAAACAACACAAGAAAATATTGCAAGAGACATTAGAAATCTGAATAGCTTAGATGGAGATATCTTCAAAATTATTGAGGAATTTTTAAAAAAACAGCCTGTTGGTTTGAACAGTGGACAAAACTGTTAACTGTTTATGTACTAATTCTAAAAGCTGCTTAGAATATACTTTCCATTCATCAGCAATGGTCACATTGGTGCCTGTAAAAGATCAACAGAGTATACTTTACATTGACTCGCAATGATCCCATTTCTGCCAACAATCTATGCAAGTGCCAGAATATTGGCAGGTATCCCTCTTCTGGTCTCACTGAATCAGTGGCATTATCAATCTTCTACCTGACTATTTAATTCAAGCAAAAATATTTTTGTGTTTAATGTGTGAGAGCTTTAAATATTATTTAAATATTAAATATTGCGAAGCATAAGTAAGCCTGATCATAATTTTCCTACAGAAGATCTTTTCACTGCTGCTCTACTATCCTATTCAGACTTAGTATAAGGGGAATGAGCTATCTTTTTCCACTTCATTTTTGTAACTTTTTACAGCTGTTTTTACGTATAGTTCTCCTTTTGTTGGTGTTAGAACATGTAGATAATGTGGGAGACAAACTAGTGGAGTATTGTTTACAATACCATCAGGAGCCAACTGTACTTAAAATACAATCAATAGAACATAAAGATAGCAAAGGAACAGTGGAGATGATAAGGGCTTCTTACAATGTAAACTTTTACTCCAGCATCTAATTGCAAGCCTTTGCCATTTATCAGGCCAAATTAAAATGTCATGGCGGTGGTTGCTGTTAAACTAGTTTGACTGCATAATTTTGTGGTTGAAGTCATAAAAAGAAGATAAAGGCATGGCAAGAGATAAAATGACAGCAAAGCCAGGCTGCCTGCATTTTCCATTTTGCCTTCAATCTTATCTACAGGCCCTAGCACATCCACCTAATAATGATTGATGGAAATACCTTTGTGGGTTGCAGGTTGGCACAGCTATAGTATCTGGCGGCTGAGATTTGTAAACAACATGCAACATGGGTATGCCATGTCTCAGTCAAGATCAAACAATACCTCATCTTTTCCTGCCATCTGCTCATTCCAGATAAACTACAATGTTCCTCAGGATATTCCAAGTTTATTAAAGGTTCCACAGAAATATATCTCTTTCATTGTCTTTTAGATTGGTGCTGCAATATGGGCCGACGTGCAACCTGGTGGAATAAAACATGAATAATAATTAATAAAATAGTTTTGAAAGACCAAGATTTAAAAATAGGCCAGCATTAGTAGTATACCAGGTAGCAACATGATCTGCCTAGTGTTTGATATTGTAAATACCACACTCTCCCAGTATCAAGCCATACAATGCATGCTGCTATGTTGTTCATGGTTGTCTTGGAGTAAAAACAATGCAACTGTGCCCACATTCACATCCTACAATTGCAGCTTGTCATCTGGATGCATAACACTCCATAACTACATAATTATGTAATGTTGTATACAATTTTAAAATCCAACAGTTCAACAACAATATAGAAATAATATTTAATTATTAATTTCAGTTAGCATTCCAAAAAACCTCTGCTACATACAACCTCTGGTATATTTTCTCCTCGTTTTGCAGAATCTCCTCCTGTTGAAAAGGGAGATGTTTTTTGTCTACACTGTACCTTCAGAGGAAGTCATTGACAGAAGATCTCACTCACAGAAGACTATTTTATGACTGATGTCAGAAATTTCTTCTCATAAGATGTTATGACACATGGAATAGACTGCTGGGTAGGGTATTGGAAACAAAAACCCTGTAATCTGTTAAGAAATGGCTAAACTTTTGGTGGGGAATATCTAGATTCATTGTTTATAGATACACTAGAATAACCCAAATAGCCATCCTTATTCTTAATCACCTCATATTTGGTCACCTGTGACTATCTAAGGATCTATTGCCGCAATAACACTCTAAAAGGGGCAAGAACATCTCTGGAGATTCATCCATTGAGATACAAAATAAAATTAACCATAGAAACATGAATTAATCTCAATTTAATTTTATTTTACTTCTTTGGAGCTGGAGGACCATTGCTATCCTCAAAGATTTTGGAGTGGTGACAATTCTGTTCTTGGTCATACCATAACGAGCATCAGTTGAAACATTCTGTACTGCAGCTTCTCTCAAAATTGAAATTGCAATGATGAAACCCTTTTGATAAGGTAGTACTGTAATAGAAAGGTTGCAGTCTTCCATGTGAATACAGATTGCCGTTTAATAATAATATACTGCTGGATAAAACATTAAGCATCAGATAATTGAAGTTAATATAATAAATATAACATAATAAACAAATATAATAATTGTGGGGAAATTTTATTCTCATATTGACTGGTAAAAACAAATTGATAAATGATGTCTGGAAGATGCATTTGTAGAACATTTCTGTGACAGCTGTCCAGGACAATATGTTGTGGGAACAACGAGGGACAAGGCTATTTTAGATTTTGCATTGTGTAATAAGGCAGATTTAATTAGTAATCTCAGAGTAAAAAAAACCCCTGGGAGAAAGAAATATAATGCAATAGAATATGATATTAAGTTTGAGAGTGACATAGTTGAATCTAAAAGCTTTAAATTTAAACAAAGTTAATTACATTGCTATTAGGGAGTACTTAACTAAGGTTGACTAAACGATATGGCGCTAAATAAAAAGAGGGAAACATTGAACAAAATAACTCAAAATTACTCCAAACAAAGTGTATTCTAGAAAACTTATTCAGCAATAAAAATCCATCCATGGCTTTCTAGGAAATTAAGGATCATAAAAGATTAAAAGAAGTCTTTCAATTTTGCAAAGGATAGTTGCACAAGATTGGGAGAATTTTAGAAACCAGCAAAGGATGGCCAAATGTTATTTTTAATAAAAGGAGAAAAATAGATTAGAACAAACCAGCCATGGATATTAAAAAAAAATGAATTGCAAGAGCTTTCAAAATTGCAATTGCAATGATGAAAATCTTTTGATAAGGTAGTACTGTAATCGAAAGGTTGCAGTCCTCCATGTGAATACAGATTGCCATCCAATAATAATATACTGCTGGATAAAATATTAAGCATCAGATAGTCAGAGAAATGATAAAAATAAATGATGGTCTGCCATTAAATGAGGCTTTCTGGCTAATTCACCCAAGGGGGCGAGCCATTGGCAGCCCTAGAGGACCATCCATGACAAGTTATTGGGAAATAATCAGAGACCGCTACTTTAGGAGGGGAGCTGGGGAATTTAATTGTGGGGATTAGAGGCAGAATGTTGGGATGCAGAGAGGAGTACAATATCAAAGGGGAGGGACAATATATAAAGTGGGGAGATGATAGGGCATTGAAGAGGCAGAGGTAATGTGGGGGGAGGGGTGGCATTAACTTAAGCAGCACCACGGCTTTGATGGAGTTGTCAACAGACTATTGATTAAATCTTTACTCAATTATACACCTGGAGCTGGGCGTTAAAATGGGCAGATGAAAATTTAGCTAGAGAGGTTAGGTGGGACCTTGGGGATGATCCAAACCTATGAGATTGACATGGTGGACTTCCAACATGGAAATATGTATTTGCTGTAAATAACAAATGTGTAATGGACATAAAAATAGCTGTGACCACACCTGAAGTGGGCAGGGAAAGTATTTCATTATGTGAGGGCAGAAGCTTCAATTTTGAGTGACGTTAGGCCCTTCAAAGAGCAACAGCCGTACAGAGACATCCACATGCTGATGATGAATTCACGTGTAAACACTAAATTCTAGAGCCATAAGCATTAAACTACCATGTGGTATCCAAATCTTTGCCTCAAGCAGTCTTGACTATATTATGCAACATCAAGAGTTAATACCACTATTGGCTGTGATACATTAGCACTCTACTGCTAAATGGAAAAATTAAGCCTAGTTGCCAAAGTTGCAAACATCTGCGATTTACCTGTTGTCGGCACATGGTGCAGGAGCTGTTCACTTTGCTGCTTGGGCTATCAAACATACTGCAGTACTAAAGATCGCAAGGCTCTGTACCTTCAGTGATGTAGCTGGAGATAGGCATATATTTGCATGCACAGCTGATGAGGAAAAGTCAACATTATTTACAAATGTGAAAGCTGTGTTTCCAGTTACATGCCATCTATGTGCCCTCAGAATGCCTTTTTCTTTGTTTGTCCCCCACTTTATCTGAATGCCATCCTGGGCTCTGTAGCTGGGGTGGAGGGAGCCTTCCTTAGAGTGGAGCCCATGAGCCGTGGAGGTTTGGTCAGGTGACACTGTCACACTTGTATTTAAAAGGTCCAAACATGCTGGACTGCTCTATCTCCTTTTGGAGAACAAAGTATCTGGAATGAGTTAACATGTTGCCTTCACCAATGGCTACAGCAATAGAGTGTAGATCTGTGCACATTTCCAGCAGATTCTTTCAGACAGACTGACAGACCTAGCTCACGATGGCAGCTGTCAATCTCTCTATGGAACTGGTCAGAAACTCACATTCCTGAGGCAGCAGGTTCCAAACACATTGCTGCAATCCTACAAACTTTGTGGCAGGTCACCCTTGGACAGTATTGCCTACTGTGCCTATGTCTGCCTGTGCAGTTGGATGTGGTCACGGTTTGCTGAAATCATTGAGTCCTCTCCTGCCTTGAGCTGACAGGCAGCTACTAGGTCTCCAGCAGCCCTCAGAGTGCTGGTGACCCGGGCATTTCTTTCTTGACCAGCTGCAGAGATGTGGCAATGAAGTGCTCTCCAGCAGTTGCTTCCAATTCTAACCTAAATAAAAAACCTACCATGTGAAGATGTCTGAGTTGGAGAGGGTGCAGATGGTAGCCTTGCCAGTGCATCCCTTGAGGCAACTATTCTCTTCATCAGAGCTGCAGCAGGGCATGTCTCACAGTGTTGTTCTTTTGTCTGTGGAGACTGTGGAAGTACCATTAGTACTTGCAAGAGACAAAGGAAAGAATGCATCATGACCAAAGGGTAGATATTGTGGCATTAATAGTGGGATTAACGATGAAATGGCATAACAAAAATGTTTACATGGTAAGTGGGACATGGAAGTTTCAGCAACTATACAAGACTGGTCCATGTCCTTGAAAAAAATCCTCTCCTTATGGGGATGAGGACCCGAATGTTGGGCATTCCACCACCCATCTGATTCTTTTGGTCTTATCTTGGGCCATTTTCTCCTGGAACAAGAAAGCGAGGGATCAAGGGAGATTAGTGTGGGTGGCACAGCTGTTAGTCTGGGTGTAACAGTTGAAAGTGGTGAGTTATCCTGAGCGAGTAAATAGGTGGGCAAAGAGCATACAGGGTTAGTAGTATGGGGGGAGGGGTGTAGTTGGGGAGGTGAGACCAGATCAGGGCAGATATTGCATGCAATAATGAAAATGGTAGCACTTGAGTCTTAGTGGGAGGTGGGCACTGTAGCAGAGATAAGGGTGAGTGTGAGTTAGCAGAGAGAAAATGGTGGTACTTACCCTGATGAAGCAGAGCAGTGAAGGACATTGACCTTTTTGCAGCACTGTTGAGCATTTCTCTGGACTGGGGAGACCTCAGTAACCCAAGTGACAATTTCAGACCAGGCTGGTGTGCTGCGGTCTCCTCTGGCAGTCCCTGGTTTGAGAAGATGTCCTGTCCAACAGGACCTACGGATTCCTTTTTGCAAAGCACTGTGCCAACTTTACCTGTCTGCCGTTTCCAACTATGCAGGGCAGTTTTGGACTTCCAGCACTTGACTGGGTGCAGAATTGCATTTTGAATATGATGCCAGCTCCAGGGATCCCAGGCTATCGAGCCAGTGAAGTGTACTTCTGCCTACAGTGAATGGGACAAACAGGCAAGCACAGGACAAGAGGAGTGGCATTAGAATGTGGTACCTAGTTATGGAGGTGAGTTTGGGATGATTGCATGAGAAATCTCACTGGACATCATTAACACCTTCCATTAAACCTGAGGAAAATGGCACTTAGCTGATTTCTGGTAAAATTCAGCCTTAAGAATCTATTCTGAAAACATTAAATGAACTCCTTGTCCATTTCTAAGGATGTTGCCGGGTTTGCTGAATAGGCTGGGGCTATTTTCCCTGGATCATTGGAGGCTGAGGGGTGACATTATAGAGGTTTAAGGTGAGAGAGGAAAGATTTAAAAGGGACTAAGGGGCATTTTTTTTCACCCAGAGGATGAAGTGTGAATGGAATGAGCTGCCAAAGAGAGTGGTAGAGACTGGTGCAATTACAACACTGAAAAGGCATTTGGATGGGTATATGAGTAGGAAGGATTTAGAGGGGTATGGGCTGAATGCTGGCAAATGGGACTAGATTAATTTGGATGTCTGGTTGACATAGCTGAGTTGGACTAAAGGGTCTGTTTCCATGCTTACAAATCCATGACTCTATACTACTTTGCTGATGTAAATTTTCCAGTTGATATGTAGATTATGATCTCCTATGCTAATTGCTATGTCTTTATTGACAAGCTCCTGTTATTTCTGCCTAGAGTGGTGGGCGTGTGGACTGTGTTGCCGGCAGTGGTAGTGGAGTCAGATAGTTAGAGACTTTTAAGCGACTCTTGGATAGGCACATGGAGGGTAGTAAAATGTAGGGTATGCAGGGTAGATTGATCTTAGCATGATAGTAGGTCGGCACAATATCATGGGCCAAGGGGCCTGTACTGTGCTGTACTGATCAATGTTCTATGTTCTATATATGCTCCATCCTACCATGTGATTACAGTTCGGATGCATATATGCCACTTCCACAAATGATTTCTTGCCTTCATCATTTCTCACCTTTATCCAGACTGATTTCCTGAGCTTTAATTATCCCTAATAGTCTAATTAACTAACAAAGCCACCCATCCACCTGAGTCAGTGTGGTCTCCAAGGTCCAGAGGAATGGTTAGCAGTACCATAGGAATGTTAATGACCTTCTGCACTCTGTCAGTACTATACTCTCTCTCTGCTACCTCACACTCATTCTATCTCTGCTGCTGTACCTGCATGCCACGAAGGCTAATGCTCTGCCACTGTTAACTACTGACTTTAATATCTTGCTTTACTTGCTCTTATTTACCACGACCCCCATCCCACTGTGAAGGCTGTATGGCATCTGTACTGCTGATTCACTCACCTGGTACACCTCACCACACTTTCAATTCTTGCACCAACTGCAACAGCTGTGCCACCAACTTTCATCTCACCCAATGCCTTCTTCCTCTCATTCCAAGGACAGATGGACAGCAACAGGGCAGATGTAGCCTAGAATGTGTGGAATGGTGCTCCTTACTTCTGTATGAGGAGATAATCCAGACTGGGACTGCTTCTGTAAGGATGCCAAGACATCCATATCACCAACCGAATAAGTACCATTCTTCTTTCAACTGCAACTCTCACAGTAACTGTATTGTCAGTCTCATTCATTACACACCACTTCTAACCATTGGCATTTCTAACTATTGGCTGAGACACCTTTTCTCCCTTGTGTCCTGCAAATACTAGTGGGATGTCGAAGACCCTAGTGGAGAAATGGCTGGTTCCTCCAAAAGTCACCTACTTGATCGCTAAGAAAGAGAGTTTTGAAGCCTCAGAGGAAACATTGGTAGGGCTGCCTCCTGCACACCTACCAGCTCAGATACTAACACCTCAGTAGGAGCATCACAATTAGAAAGTTTGGGAGCATAAGCTAGTGAGGACTTCAGTTGAACAGCTCCACAGCTGACTGGGGACGAAATGTCCCAGGCTGCTGGTACCTTGGAGGACTGCTGTAGACCAGGTACCTGTTCAGTCCCAGACAGGACAGGCCCCAGTGGAATGAGCAATCAGGAACAGAAGTGGAAGACATACGTGGGATGCAATGGCCCTCATTGCTCAGGAGCTGCAAATCATGCGATCACATGGATGCCTGCATGAACCAGTTAATGACAACAACGGACAGCCAGGTCAAGCTCCCTCAGGGTATGCTAGAGGGCTCCCTTGTGTCGGCGATTGGTCCACAGGACTGAAAAAATGGCATTGTGAGGCCAGGGAACCTAAATGTAATTTCCTTTGTAATGGTTGGGGTGGTGAAGAGAGGCATCCAAGCAGTGGAACAAACACACTCAGGCCCCTTAAAAGTCTCCTCTTAGTGTATTCCAGAGGTGCCTAGGGCCTCCACCTCCACCCTGCCTATCCTTCCTCTGATCCTTGACAGTTCAAGTAGAAGAGAGTCCACTCACCTCCAACAAGAGGATCCCCAGATTGTCAGTGTCACCCAGACACAAACCCTCCCAGGGTCACCTGGTTAAATCTTCAGGGCCAATAGGCTTTGCTGCTGAGTAGGCTCCCTCCAGCTCCTGCCATGGATCTGGGACAGTGTTAAGTCTAGTGAGAGGGAAAGGGGTAGAAAAAAAGCCTTTCTGAGGAAACTTAGGTGACAGTGCACTGCATATAAAGTGTTACATTTGGAAAGATTTAATTTGATTTTGCACTGCATCCCTTTGTTTGACAATAAAAAAAAATGTCAGTTCTGAGGAAGGGTCACCGGACCCGAAACGTTAACTCTGTTTCTTCCTTCACAGATGCTGCCAGACCTGCTGAGCTTTTCCAGCAACTTTGTTTTTGTCTTTTTGTTTGACTCTGTGTGCAGCTCTGATTGTCAGTATGTCAGCATGATGCCTTACTTCATGTCGATATAAGATATGCCATGGACTGATGTCCATGTTGAGAACCTGCTGCAGCATTCGGAAGTAAGATGTAGGGCGCCGGGGCAATAAAATGCTCTGCTGACATGACTGTCCGTTGTGGTCAAACACCCCTATTCTTTCCCTGGCTCTGAATGCAAAAGTGTTGGTGTGAATGAAGTGGTCAGTGACGTGTACACGAGGGGTTTGTGCAGCATACAGTCAATGCATTAGGATGAGCAATGTTTACCG
The DNA here is from genome assembly GCA_024137785.1 of Ginglymostoma cirratum. NCBI lineage: Eukaryota > Metazoa > Chordata > Chondrichthyes > Orectolobiformes > Ginglymostomatidae > Ginglymostoma > Ginglymostoma cirratum. The sequence continues at coordinate 54,790,526 of JAHRHZ010000144.1, forward strand.
CAAGGTTTTTACTGTCTTATTAAAATGACAGGACCAGCAGAGGTGACAGGCTGTTTCGAATAAAAGTGTGATACCAGATCAACAAGTTTGCTAACATCACCACTGTGGTAGGATGGATATCAAACAATGACAAGTCAGAATGCAGAAAGGAGATAGTGGGCTTGGTGATGTGGTACAATGAGAACAAACTCTACCTCAATATCAGCAAAACTAAAGAACTGATATTTGACTTTAGAAAGAAGGAAGGAGAACATGCCCCATCTATATCAATGGAACTGAGGTTGAGAGGATGGAGAATATCAAGTTCCTAGGAGTGACAATAACTGACAACCTGTCCTTGGCTTCCCATAGAGTTGCAATGGTCGAGAAGGCATAACAATGCCTCTTCTTCCTCAGGTAGCTCAAGAAATTTGGCTTGCCCATAAGGTCCCTCACTAACTTTTACAGATGCACTATTGAAAGCATACTGTCCGGGTGCATAACGGCCTGCTATGGCAACTGCTCTCCCAGGATTGTAAGAAACTACGGAAGGTGGTATGCACCGACCAGACCATCATGGAAGCCAACCTTCTATCTGTGGACTCCATTTACATGGTCCGTTGCCGCAGAAAGGCTGCCAACATCACTAATGACCCATCGCACCCTGGCAATGGTCTCCTACAACCTCTTCCCTGAGGCAGCAGATACAGAAGCTTAAACACACGTACCAGCATGTTCAAGAACAGCTTCTTCCCTGCCATTATCAGACTGATGAATGGACTCTGTAACTTCAAATAATGCTAATCTTGCTAATGTTGTTCTCGCATAGTGCACACCCTGTGCGGTGTAATACGTATGCCTCTGTCAAGTTTTTTTTTCACCCTATGATCTGTATGTTCTTGCTTACTATGATCTGCCCGTACTGCTTGTAAACAAAGCTTTTCACTGCGCTAGTGACGATAAATAAAACCAAATCAAATCAAATCAAATTGAAACATTAACTCTGTTTCTTCTGATGAAGGGTTTAGGCCCGAAACGTCAAGTCTTCCTGCTCCTATGATGCTGCTTGACCTGCTGTGTTCATCCAGCCCCATGCTTGTTAACTCTGTTTCTTCACATTTGTTGCCAGACCAGCTGACTTTCTCCAGCATTCTCTTTGTTTGTTACAACACTATTTTATAAACTCTGATACTGAAGTAGTCCATATTCAAATTTGGCAAGACCTGGAAAATATATAGGCTTGGGCTGACAGCTGGCATGTAACAATCATGCCAACAAACATCCCAGACAATGACCAACCCCAACAAGGGAGATCTAACCATCGCCTCTTGACATTCAAAGGCATTACAGTCACTGAATCCTTCATTGTCAACATCCTGGGATTGCACTGATTAGAAAATGACTGGACTAACCTTATCAATACTATGACTGCAAGAGCAGCTAACCGAAAACAATCCTGCAGGGAGAAATTCACCTCTTGATTCCCAAAAATCTGCCCATCACCGATAAGGCACAAGTCAGGATTGTGTTGCAATATTCTCCACTTGTCTAGATGCATGCAGTTTGAATAACATTCAAGAAATGTCACATTTCCCGGCCAAAGCAGCCTGCTTGATTGGCAACACATGCACAAAGCTTCCTCCCTCCACCATTGATGCTCAGTTGCAGTAGTGCGTACCATCTGCTAGATGGACTGCAGAATTTCATTAAGGCTCCTAGGAGTAGCACCTTCTAAACTCACAACCACAACCACAACCATCCAGAAGGACCAGGGCAGCAGAAACATAAGAACACCACCTGCAATTTCTTTTCCAAGCCTCCTACTATCCGGACTTGGAAATATATCACTGTTCTTTCACCGTTCCTGGGCCAAAATCCTGGAGTTCTCTCCCTACCAGCATTATGGGCCTAGCTACAGCAAATGATTAGTAGCAACTCAAAAAGACAGCTCAAACCACCTGCATAAGACCATAAGACCATAAGACGTAGGAGTGGAGGTAAGGCCATTCGGCCCATCGAGTCCACTCTGCCATTTAATCATGGCTGATGGGCATTTCAACTCCACATACCCCCACTCTCCCCATAGCCCTTGATTCCGTGCGAGATCAAGAATTTATCAACCTCTGCCTTGAAGAATAAGAATATTAAGAATACCTAGGGATGGGTAATAGATGCTGATCCAGCCAATGATGCCCATATCTCATGAATAAATAATAAAAAAAATTACAACAGGTTTTGTATTGCTGAAATTCACAGATTCAAGTGATGATTTTATCTTGGCTTATGCAAAGATTAGTACTAGGTTGAAGTCTTTTATTTTTCCCGTTCCTCTAAAATGTGACACCATTGAAAAGATTCCCAAATGCTGACATTTGATTGTAGCACGGTGGGGAAATCTTTTTTGTCTACAAATTGAGAACACATTAATAATTTTACTACAGCTAGCACACCAATGAAATAATAAGATATTGTTAGGTTTACAATTTATAATGACATTAGTTTTTGTTTTCTCTGTTAAATATGATGCAAATGAATCATTTATTTGATTTCAGTATAATATTGCAAAAAAATTTAGATTAGCCAGTAAATATTCAAATTTAGAAGGCATTGCATTTATTATAATAAAACTAATGGTAATATTTGGATAAGGAAAAGAGGTTACAGAACGTTAATCTTTGCTTAATTGAAACAGGATGCAAAATTAAACAAATTCACAATCCTTTTAGATACTTATCAGGAACGAGGAAAAAGGGAATAATTTGCATCTTAGCAGCTCATTTTCATCCCCCGCTAAGTTTTTTTCCTATATTATGCATAAAAGTAATTTTGAGATTGACTGGAGTTGCATGGTTTGGCTTATCTCAAATTAAAAAGTCTGGTACATATTAAAATATCATCTATCCTGGACATCTCATCAATTCATCTGGAAACAGCTGTATCGTTACTGTTACAGACAACAGTATTGTCTGTTACTAATAAAGCATGTTAAGTTTGCAAGATCATTTTTTAAAATCAGTCTAAACAGGAATCTCTGTGTCAATTTTTTTTATTGTTTATGGCCTGGCCAATGTAATATGTATTTTCATAAGCATACGCTGTCCTTTATTGTTATGAAGATTTTTTTAAAATCAGTGTATAGAAAACTAAGGAAGGTAGATGCTTAACTGTTGAGAATGGCCTTCTTTCATGGCAAATGTTTTTCATTCATCCATATAGCCTGTAAACCATGGACTAAGTGTTGGTTTTTAGCCTAAAGGCACTGAATATTCTTGAATGATTGGACTTGACTTAATATTGGGATCTAAGTATTTCTTAGATTGACTAGAATATAGAACAGGATAGTAATTTATTGTTACTTGTATTTTTACAAAAAAGTACAGTGAAAAGTGTTTAACTCGCAATACTCCGGCACCTACAGTAATAACGAATTACATACAAAAATTTAAAAAAAGACATAAGCCCATCTTTGAGGAAAAGACTGGACTTACGTTCTCCAATGCTGCGGTAAGGCAACATCGAAGTGGCCGAATCCAGGGCTGTGGGAGTCCTGGGCCAGAACCATCATACTGTCGCAGCTGCTGAAGCACACTACCACTTCATTGGACCCACCAGGACGCAGCTGCAACAGCAGCGTTCCGAAACATCCTTCCTGCATCAGCCAGCATATTTCTGAAGCTACCATCTTGCCACTAATGCCAGAACTCGGACCCACAAAGGTGCGCTGTTAAAACCACCTCTGAAGCTTACACTGTCGCTGATAATAGTCTCCCTCCGGATGATACTCTTCACCAGGCATTCACCAGAAGGAAAGTTGAAGCAAAAAACTTTGAGAAAAATAAAGAATGCAAATTGCAGATATCTTGTCAATTTTCAATGCTCTTAACTGCATTGATATTAATAAATTATTACAAATGTACGAGGTTCAGTTTTGAACTAAGGTAACAAAATTTAATTTATGCCTGTCAACTTTCATATTTACCTGCTGCTCATTCGATGACTGACTTTAAACAAGAGGTCTCATCCAAATGCTTCTGCTAGAAAAATAAACTGCACAGGCAAGCAATACAAACTGAACATTTGTCAACTAGCAACTCGGCGCAGAGCACTACAAATTCCCACATTACATTCCTGATGTAAGGAATACCATATCTTCACTCCCAATATAAATCTACTGATGAATAACTGCACTAAAAAACAGAAGCATTTTGCTGCTCTCAAGCATTTCGTATACAGTGCATGAATCTCACACATTCCAAAGTCATATAAAAGGCCAGCTTGTCGGAAACTAATACTTTCTAGCCATAGTGTCAATTCAATTTATGATTTCATGGGAAAAGATGAAGAGAAATAAACAGCAGAATCTTCCCAGGCCCTGAACAATGTGTCCTTGGGCAATGCAAGGGGTGGTGGGATCTGCCTCCTAATCGACACCTTCAGGTGCTCAGAAGTGGTAACCCTGGTGAGTTATTGCTCCCTGGACCTGGAATATCTTACAGTAAAGTGCCATCCCTATTACCTGCTGCACGAGTATGCCTCTGCTATCTTGACAGCGGTCTACATTCCCCACTCATGCAAAAGTGAAGTGTGCACTTAAAAACTATACAACGCTACAAACAGTCTTGAGTCAGAATAGCCCAAGGCCTTGTTCATCATAGCCATTGACTTCAACCAGGCCAATGGCAAGAGGGTGCTACCAAAATACCATCAACACATCTCCTGTCCCACCGGAGGTCGGAACATCCTTGACCATTGCTGTAGAAGCATCAAAGACGCCTGCTGCTCCAGTCTCCATCTGCATTTTGGAAAACCAGGTCACAATGCTGTGCTCCTCCTTCTGGCTTACAAGCAGAAATTGAAGTGTGAGGACCCAGTACAGAAAGTAGTGCAGTGTTGATCCGTTGCAACAACAGGGCTTCTACAGGATTGCTTAGAGTCGGTGGACTGTTCCATATTCAAGAACTCAGCGATGACCTAAATGACCACTACCATCATAGACTTCAGAAGAAGACTGCGTGCTGAAGAGTTAATCGGAATGTTCCGGAACTGGAAACTATGGGTGAACAGGGAGATCCACTCCCTACTGAAGACCAGGTCTGAGGCTTACAATATTCCTAGACAGGAAATCCAGGTATGACCTTTGTAAGGCCATCAGAGATGCCAAGACACAATACCAAACTAAGCTGGAGATGCAGACAAGTCACACAGAAGCCGTTGTTTGTGGCAAAGATTACAAACATAATGGGTCGCAAAATGAAGTCAAACAGAATTGCAAGCAACAGTACATCTCTGCCCGAGCTCAATACCTTCTATGCTCGCTTTGAACAGAAGATCAGTGAAACAATGTCAACTATCCCAATAGCAGAATCAGTTTTGGTTGAGGTCTGGAACAAGAAAGGAGCAGTCACTTTGTTGGGGTTTTTTTTATAGTCCCCTCATAGTTGCAGAGAAGTAGAGGACTGGATTGGGAGGCAGATACTGGAAAGGTGCAGAAGTCACAGAGTTGTAGTCATGGGTGACTTCGACTTTCCAAATATTGATCGGAAACATTTTAGTTGTAATAGTTTAGATGGAGAAGATTTTGTCCAGTGCGTTCAGGAAGGATTCCTGACATAGTATGTAGATAGACCAACACGAGGAGAGGCCACTTTGGATTTGGTGCTTGGCAATGAACCGGGCCAAGTGTTAGACGTGTTGGTAGGAGAGCATTTTGTTGGTAGTGATCATAACTCTGTTACTTTTACAATAGTCATGGAAAAGGATCGTTACATACGGGACGGTAAGGCTTATAATTGGGGGAAGGGTAATTACAATTCTGTTAGGCAAGAACTGGGTAACATAAAATGGGAACAGATGCTGTCAGAGAAGAGCACTATTGAAATGTGGAGATTGTTTAAGGAACGCATACTGCGTGTGCTCGATATGTTTGTCCCTAGCAGGCAGGGAAGATGCGGTTGAGTGAGGGAGCCATGGTTCTCGAGAGAGGTCGAACGACTGGTTAAGAGGAAGAAGGATGGTTATGTCAGGTTGAGGAAACAAGGAATGGAAAAGGCTCTAGAGGAATACACGTTATCCAGGAAGGAGCTGAAGAAAGGGCTTAAGAGAGCTATAAGGGGGCATGAGAAAACCTTGGCAGATAGAATCAAGGAAAACTCCAAGGCTCTTTACACATATGTGAGGAGTAAGAGGATGACCAGAGAAAGGGTAGGGCCGATCAAGGATTGTAAAGGGAATTTGTGCACAGAGCCTAAAGAGATAGGAGAGGTCCTTAATGAATACTTTTCTTCAGTATTCACAACTGAGAGGGACCTAGTTGTAGAGGAGGACAGTGTGAAACAGGCTGGTAGGCTAGAGGAGGTTGCTGTTAGTAAGGAAGATGTGGTAGGAATTTTGAGGAAGTTAAAAATAGATAAGCCCCCAGGCCCGATGCGATTTATCCAAGGATTCTATGGGAAGCGAGGGAAGAGATCACAGGGCCTTTGGCGATGATCTTTTTGTCCTCACTGTCCATGGGTATAGTGCCGGCAGATAGGAGAGAGGCAAACATCATTCCCTTGTTCAAAAAAGGGAATAAGGATAACCCCGGAAATTAGAGGCCAGTTAGTCTTACGTCAGTGGTGGGCAAATTATTGGAAAGGGCTCTGAGAGACAGGATATATGATCACTTGAAAAGGCACAGTTTGATTTGTGATAGTCAGCATGGATTTGTGAGGTGTAGATGATGCCTCACAAACCTTATTGAATTCTTTGAAGAGGTGACCAAACACGTGGATGAAGGTAGAGCAATGGATGTGATATATATGGATTTAAGTAAGGCTTTTGATATGGTTCCCCATGGTAGGCACATGCAGAAGGAAAGGAGGCATGGGATGGGGGAAATGTGGCAGATTGGATTCAGAATTGGCTGACCCTTAGAAGACAAAGGGTGGTAGTGGATGGAAAATATTCAACATGGTGCTCAGTTATGTGTGGTGTACCACAAGGATCTGTTCTGGGTCCTCTTCTATTTGTGATTTTTGTAAATGATTTGGATGAAGGAGTGGAAGGGTGGATTAATAAGTTTGCGGACGATACGAAGGTGGGTCGAGTTGTGGACAGTGCGGAGGGCTGTTCCAGGTTATAAAGGGACATTGATAGGATGCAGAGCTGGGCTGAGAAGTGGCAGATGGAGTTTAACCCTGAAAAGTGTGAGGTGATTCATTTTGGAAGGAAAAACTTGAAAGCAGAATACAGGGTTAACAGAACGATTCTTGACAGTGTGGAGGAGCAGAGGGATCTTGGGGTTCATGTCCACATTTCCCTGAAAGCTGCCGCCCAGATGGATGGAGTTGTTAAGAAGGTGTACGGTGTGTTAGCTTTCACTAATAGAGGGATTGAATTCAAGACCGTGAAGTTATGCTCCAGCTATACAAAAGCTTGGTTAGGCCACATCTGGAGTATTGTGTCCAGTTCTGGTCACCTCATTGCAGGATAGATGTGGAAGTGTTGGAAAATGTGCAGAGGAGATTTACCAGGATGTTGCCTGGAATGGAGAGAAGGTCTTACGAGGAAAGGTTGAGAGAGCTAGGGCTTTCTCTTTAGAACGACGAAGGATGAGTCGTGACTTGATAGAGGTGTACAAAATGATCAGAGGTATAGATAGAGTAGACAGCCAGAGACTTTTTCCTAGGGTGAAGGCAGCTATTACGAGGGGACATAGTTTTAAAGTGAGTGGTGGTAGATACTGGGGAGACGTCAGAGGTAAGTTCTTTACTCAGAGAGTGGTAGGGGTGTGGAATGCATTGCTGGAGAGGGTAGTGGAGTCGGCCTCATTAGGGGCATTTAAGCGGCTATTGGGTAGGCATATGGATGATAGAATAAGGTAGGGTTGGAGGACCTGAGGATTAGGGTAAGAGTTTGGCACAACATCGTGGACCAAAGGGCCTGTACTGTGCTACACTGTTCTATGTTCTATGTTCTTTGGATGCACGCATACCCATCGCCACTATCACAGATGTTAGATACTAAATAAAAATTGAAAGAACTGCGGATGCTGTAAATCAGGAACAAAAACAAAATTGCTGGAAAAGCTCAGCAGGTCTAGCAGCATCTTTGAAGAACAAAATCAGAATTAACATTTCGTGCCCGATGACCCTTCCTCAGAGGGAGGATTCTGAGGAAGGGTCACCGGACCCGAAACGTTAACTCTGATCTTTTTCTTCGCAGATGCTGCCAGACCGGCTGAGTTTTTCCAGCAACTTTGTTTTTCTTGTTGTTTATCACAGATGTTAGATTGGCCTTCTTGAGAATGAACCCATGGAAAGCGACTGGCCCAGATGTAGTCCTTGACCATGCACCCAGATCCTGTGTAGACCAGCTGGCGTATTCGCAGACGTCTTTAACCTCTCCTTTACCATAATCTGAAGTTCCCATCTGCTTCAAGAAGATCACCATCACTCCAGTACCAAAGTAAAATCATGTAGTGTGCCTCAATGACAACCACTCAGTAGCTCTGACCTCCATAATTATTAAGTGCTTTGAGAGGTTGGTCATGGCTCATATCAACTCCAGCCTACCAAATTGCCTTGACTGTTTGCAATTTATCTACCAGCGCAACAGGTCCAAAGCAGATTCAATGTCCATGGCCTTACACTCATCCCTCGAATGTCTGGATAACAAGGATAACTACGTCAGGCTCCTTCCTGATGACCGCTCCAACTGCAACACCATAATTCCAAACAAACTCATCTCTAAACTCCAAGACCTAGGTCTCAGCTCCACCCTCTGTAACTAGATTCTTGACTTCTTCACCCGTAGACTACAATCAGCAAGAATGGTTGACAACGCCTCTTCCATTATAATCCCCAGCACTGGTGCCCCACAAGACTGCATACTCAGCCCCCTACCATACTCCTTATAAACTCATGACTATGTGTCCAAGTTCTGCCCCAACTTCATTTACAAATTTGCTGATGACATCACCATTGTACGTTGAATCTTAAACAATGATGAGAGAGAATACAGGAAAGAGATTGAGTGCTTAGTGGCACAATGTAACGACAACAACCTCTCCATCAATGTCAGCAAAATGAAGGAGCTGGTCAATGATTTCAGGAAGTGGAGTGGAGGACATGACCCTGTTTGCATCAATGGTGCTGAGGTGGTGATTGTTGACATTAACAAGTTCCTAGGAGTGATGACCATCAACAAACTGTCCTGGTTCCTGTAAGAGTCAAGAAAGCACAACAATGTCTCTACTTCCTCAGAAGGCTAAGGAAATGTAGCAAGTCCACAAGGACTCTTACCAATTTTTATAGATGCTCCATATAGAAAACATCCTATCTGGATGCATCACAGCTATGGCCAGAATTAGAGGAGTGCAGATATTTTTTATGTGGTAGATGAGATTTACAATGAGAAGGAGAGGCAAAACCATGCGAATCAAAAACAAGGATGAAACTTAAAATCAGTACATTTCTTGATTGAAAACAAATATAAATGGTGGGGGAATAGGGACTTACTGTTTTATGACATTGAGCAGAGTTTTGAATGATCTCAAGTTTATAGAATTAAAAGGTCTGTGGGAGACCAGCCAGGAGAGCATTGGAATGGTTAAGTTTCAAAGTAATGAAGTCATGAATGAGGGTTTCAGCAGCAGATGAGCTGAGAGGGGCAAAATTGGGCAATGTTGTTGTGGTGGAAGTAGGCAGCCTTAGTGATGGCAGAAATATGAACTTGAAGTACATCTTGAGATCAGGAGTGACCACAAGTTTTTTGACACATTGGCTTTTTCTCTGACTGTTGCCATGGAGAGAAATGGATCTGAAAGCCAGGGAATGGAGTTTTGAGTGGGAAATCAAAACAATCAGTTCAGTCTTTGTTTTTTAATTGGACAAAACTTACACTCATCCTGTACTGAAGTCGGATAAGCAGGCAAATAACTTAGCATCAGTGAAGTAGTTGAGACAGGTAATGGTGAGGCAGAACTGGGTATGATCAACACTCATGTGAAAACTACTGCTGTGTCGTTCAATAATGTCACTGACATGCACCATGTAGATGAGCAATAGGAGGCAGCTAAGAATAGACCCTAAGGGACACCAGGGGTATTGTTGTGGTACTGCAGCTTCATATTAGGCAGATAATGCCTTCCCTTTTAAGGTCAACATCCATGTCAGATTTATTTGAAAGTGGCTTCTTTGAAATCCTCCTCTTCAGAATGAACTTCAATTCATGCCTATATATCTATAGAACACAACACGTTTTCTTGCATTTAATGCCATTGTGTAGGCCATGCTAATTCCTAGTGGGACTTCATTGTCAAAAGGGACTCCAGCAATGCAACTAAGGAAACCTCAATGTGTAAATGTCACTGCACAATCAGAACAGACAGTGGAATCTTTTTAAAGGGACATTTCTGTCCTGAAAATTAGAAGGCTCCAACTGAAAGTATTGTGCAAGACCAAGGCAGATATGTGTTTGAGGTTATTTAGAAAGTCTGCAACAAGAACCTCTTTTTCCAGTAAAAGAACTTGGACTCTTCAGCATACCGTTTCAGAGCCAAATTTGATTGGCATTGTGCAAGAAAATTCTTACCCAAGACTGTCTTGGGAGGTGATGGCCTTGTGGTATTATTGCTGGACTGTTAATCCAGAGACCCAGATAATGTTCTGGGGACCCGGCTTCAAATCCCTCAATGACAGATGGTGGGATTTGAATTCAATCAATATCTGGAATTAAAAATCTAATGATGACCATGAACCCATTGTCGATTGTTGGGAAAAACCCATCTGGTTCACTAATGTCCTCTAGAGAAGGAAACTGCAATCCTTACCTGGTCTGGCCTACAGGTGATTCCAGACCCACAGCAATGTGGTTGATTCTGAACAGCCTGCTGGGCAATAAATGCTGCCTGGTCAGTTACACCCTTGTCTCGTGAATGAACAAAAAAAAAATGGATTGTGTTATCTTTGTGGGAACAGAAAAGAACAGGCAATGCATAACTAAATGAAGATCCATATAGTTATTATCATGGGACATGTCTTTACCACCTTGGAGCAACAGTTTTGGCTTGTCAATGTCGGCAATCCTTTTGCCACCTGTTGCACATTGCAAAAAGTTATAATTAATTGTGTGGTGTTAATTTTAGGAATGGATATCCTGGATTTTGGGGTCATGCAGCAGGGCACATGCATTTTCAAGTGTATGAAAATATTTTTTCTTACTACTTTAATGTAAAAAATTCACACCTTAAGATGCATGTTTCATCATTTGTATAAACACATCATATAATTAAAGCAACTAATGCATGGTCTTTTGAAGAACCAATACATTTTATCTAATGACACAGATCAGGAAGGTCAGCCTAATAACAGTCACAAAGCACCAGCCAACTACCATTGTCAACCAGCCTGACCAAGCCATTCATCTATCCCCCAACATCAGGCAGCTGAAGTATACCCAGCCACCTGCCTCCACTATCAAGTTTTAGCTACCGATAGTCCATCTGTGGTCTGCCGCAATGAGCCAATTGTCTGGCAGAATTCAACAGTCAACCACCAACTAATCTGCAGCTCAATGCAGGAACAGAATTGGAAGCCCTAACTGGTGAAATGATGGCTGGGATTTGAAGCAATGTGGAAAACTTGTGGAAGAAATTATAAATTAATACACAAAAGTAAACAAAATTGTTGTAATGGTATCTGCTTGTAGGAGATGCAAAAACTGCTTTGTGGTGTTACTTTTAGTTCTGGTGCATTAGAAGTACATTTGATTATAACCAATAATGCTGGAAAGATTGCTGCAAAGCTAGACTACAAGAACCGAAGCAGAATAAACAAGCCCTCCATCGCTTTCATTCTAATCCCAAATGTCACCACCCATGCTAGAGCTTAGACTGCACATAAAAGAGGGAGTCTATGCTACCAGGTATCGCTCATAATTCTGTCCATGCAAGGTAATACAATATTTTGCCCATTTCTGGTGCTTGAAATAGAGCAAGCCATGGAGGACTGCAAGATAATGAGTACAATGTGCCCATTGCCAAGGTGTCAGGGATGATGGGCCACCAGTGGTTCCATACTAACTATAATTTGAGTGACTGGAATTCCTTTTGCTTCAAGTATGTAGCGGACTTAACATGAGACACACACAAATCATCAATTGGTGCTGTGAGTGATGGCAAAAAGAACAGTCCTTTTCCTCCTATTTTCTTCAGTGTGCGTCACCAAGAAAATTTCATTACTCAGGAATTTAATGGTCAAATACCTTGCCTTTCTGAAGTAGGCAAGAATGTCACTGCTTATATTGCTGCTCAAGCTCTTCAAATTAACATTGTCTGTAAACCTCATGCAAATGTCAGATTAGTTACCCTGCCGTGCTATGGGAACTTGTATATAGTTGTTAAGTTATGCAAATTTTAAATATCATAATTACATAGCCAGCTGAATGCAATTTTCAAGGGAACAGAACTTCATGGGCCTAATTAATTAAGTAAAAAGACACATGGATATGTATGACATGTCTTTTATTGAAAAGAAACGCACCATTTGATAATGTTCTTAATGTATTTTGAAGAGCAAATAACAATGATTTTTGATAAGAGAATGTATTTTGACAAGTAACATCTCAGGTGACTTAATGAAACAAACTATGAATAGTCGGTGTCATGTGCGACATAGCCTAATGCTCAGCTGCCAAATGTAGTCGACTGACTTTAAAAATAATGCCCACTATACTGCAGTATCACAAATGTGATATTAAGCCTTAACATAGCTGCTGAAACTATTTCGACTCTTTCCATGTATAATACTATATTCTAGATTTTGTTTAAAAATTAATTTGATAGTTGGTGTCTTGTGGACTTAGTGAATTACTAAACTACAAGTGGCCAGGGAAAATCTGGTTCTTGCAAAGCCAGTCCTGAGTTATCTATCAGCCAACAAGATTAATAGTAGAGTTCACACAGGGATAATGCTCAATGTGTGCTAAGTATCAGAAACCAAACTCTTCTGAAGAAGAAATTGAAGAATCATGATAGGAACTATAAAAGCAATGTTCTCGTGGTCTAGCCCTTTGAAATATCCAGTTACAAAGAGGTCATAAATGGCATTAATGATTTTCGTTTCTTGTTTGAAGAACCCTAAGCTTGTAGTGCAATATTTTGGAATACCATTAATCAAATAACCAATATAATGATGTATCATTAGTTGTATTAGCTATTTTAACAACTCACAATGGCAACAGTGAGTACAGTATACACCACAATAAATCACCATGGCTCCCTAGATAGCACCTTTCAATCTGCAAGCCCAACCACTTAGAAAGATAAACGCAGCAGATGCATAAGAACAGTATGACCTACAAGATACCCAATGATCCACACACCATCCCAACTTGGAACTATGTCATTATTCATGAATGCTTCATTTCAGACGCCAGAGGTGACATTACAAACTTTTTACTACGCTCTTTTGCGTGCATGTGACAATAAAGGCTATTTTGTTCTAATTCTAATTCATTCACATCTGCTCTGTCAAATTCCTGGAACACCCTCCCTACCATACTATGGGTGTACCTACATCACATGAATTTGAGTGTTTCAAGAAAACAGGTCATCACCACCTTCTCAAGGGAATTTAGGGTTGGGAAAAGCAATGTCCACACCCTGTGAATGAATAAAAAGAAATGGATTATGACACAGATGCTAGTTCCTGAGGAAGCGTCCAACCAATCTTTTGTTACAAACTACCCGTGAAACAAATGAGATGACTGATTCATTGAGTGTTACTTTTGTTTTTAGATTGCCTTGCATATGGAACCCAAAAGACCAAACCGTCCACCAGCAGACTCACTGTTACACCACAGCCGCAATTGATGCATATCACCATTCCTGACCTTTTAGTTGTTTCCAGGCAACATCAGCAACATTTATGGAACAGTTATTGAAATGGTAAATTCATATCATTATTCAGTTCATATTGTCAGGGAACAGTGATAATTACATTCTGCTGAACTAGTTTAAAGGAACTGCACTGAAATATTCATTAATAAAGAGGAAATGCATTTTTTGTTTTAAAGAATTGGTGCATTAAAATTGAAAAAAAATTAGTTTCTCAAAGGAATCGTGCCATTTACTGACTATAGCAATTATTTCTAAATCGGTAAAACATGGTTAAAATATTTCTCCTTACCTTATATGGATTTATAGAATAAATGCATTTTATGTTACCAAATCTCTTGAGAATCTGTCAGTGAATCAGCCTGTCTGACCTATAATTGAACAGATGCTTTTGTGATTGCAAAGCACAAGATGTATTTTTTTGAGGTTTGCATTTGAAACCAACATATTTCTTTTTGCAGATTATCGACTTCTGTTTTGTCCAAATGTCATTTACTCCCATGTGAAGTGGACCAAAGAACGAGTGGCTATCTCTAGTTAGTGTTCTATTGTGTGTTGTCCCAAAGATGTTTGGCAGTTTATTTTATACATTCAAGAGCTGTTTGGATATTGTTCACAAAACTTACTTAATCCCTTTTAATTGGTTATAGCTTGCAGATTTTATATTTAGCAATATCGCAGCATTATAAATAATTGAAAGAGATTGAAACAAATTGAAGATTTGGGGCTGGTTCTTTTGTTTTTTGGCTGAGTGTGAGTTATGTTGAGATGTTTGGAGAGCTGTTTTGACATGAAACCCACAAGATTTCTTGCTATATCTAATGAAATGTACCTCATCAACTACCCACTGTACCTCTGTGACTTTTCTCACATCTGATTCAATCCCCATCCACGAATAACTCAACCACTCAGTGAACAGCTGATAGAAGGCCAGATTCCCTATCGTGCCATATTTAAAAGGTTGCTGTGCACCCGTATGAGGACTGACATTCTGAAGTTGCCCCACTTGTTGATGCACATGCGGATTCTGAACACATCAGAGAAGAAGTAAATGGTGCTGTGATTCTCCAATATGGACTGCATGTATTGGTGGAGAGAATGGTACAAAGAAGGGGCATTCTGTTCCTGGAGGACTGGCAGAGACGGCCATGCCACCAGGTCCTAAGGTCACCATCTGGCTCAGTGCTATCTCAATGGTGTGGGAGAACACAGGGTCAGCAGTGCCAAAAGGTCAATAACCTTCTCTATTCTGCCAGGGAGAGTACAACACCCCTATGCCAGCTCACTCTCTAACTTTGCTACTGCACCTACCTCCCACCAAGGCTCATGGCATATCTTTCTAGTTATTAACTGTGACATCTTCCCCCTGCTTTCACAACCCAAGTCCCCATTCCAGCACCCCCTGCACAACCTCCTGCACCACTAATATTGAATGGTCATTGCACTGCCTACTCAGTCCCTCAGACACCATACCTCCTGCAGCAGCACTAACAGTGTTGGCACACACCTTTAAAACCATAATAAAATCATAAGAAATAGGAATGGGAGTAGGCAGTTAAGCCCTTCAAGCCTGCTCCATCATTCAATAGGATCATGGCTGATCCAACATTCCTCGTATCCACTTTCTTGCCCTCTCTCCTATACGCTTGATTCCCCTACCGATCAAAAAAAGTCTTAGTCTTAATTCCTCCAATTCTCCTCATCTAGGAGAAGACTGCACAGAGAAGGGTAGAAAGAACGTAGATAGCTGGAGGGGTACTCCTAATTAGACTCCGCAGCATCGATGAGGAGATAATCTTGACTCTCGCAGGAGAAGACTGGGACTGTTCCTGCAGGATGACAAGACCTCCATTTCCTGCCAACTGAGTAAGGATCACACATCATTCCGCTGCAACTCTCAGTGACCCTGCTGTCCCCTCATGCATTGCAAATCACTTTTATCCAATAGCCATAATGCTTTCGCTTCTCTTCTAACTTGCAGGTACTGCTGAGATGTCCAACGCCTCTGCAGTGAAACAACTGGATCCACCAGAAGTCACCTGCCTGACCTCTGAGGAAGTGAGGCTAGAGGTCTCACAGGAAGCATTGGCAAGGCTGCCTCCTGCATCACCCCGAGCCCAGATTCTGATGCCTTGGTGGGAACATTACCCGTAGAAGGTTCGGGAACACCTCACTGTGACAGCTCGCAGCCGGCAGAGGAAGAAACGTTCCAGGACATGGGCACTCAGGAGACTGCTGGAGAGCAGGCACCTTCTCAGCCCCATGCAGCAGAGGATCCTATGGTGTTGGCAATCAGGGTCAAGAACAGGGAGCAACAGGAGGGGTGGACAAGTAATTGGGAGGCAATGGCCCTGGTTGTCCACAAGCTGCAGGAGTGCAGCAAATCATGCGAATGTCTGGCTTCCTCCAGGTCGGCTGCTCTCATGGAGAGCCAGGCCCAGCACCTTCAGGGTCTGCTGGAGAGGAGCACACACCTTCCCTCCATCATTCCAGCCACTGGTCTTCAGCACTGAAGGCATAGTGTGAGGGTGAAGGGGAACCTCGTGTGTGCTCCAGGTGTCCCTTCCTCACAATGAGACTGAGTGAAGGTGCCCAGCTGGAGAAGGAACCACACAAGCACAGGCCCCTATGAAGTCTCTGAACACTCCAGTGGTAGCTGGATCGCCCACCTTCACCCTGCCTGCTCCCTCCAACTCTTGAAAGTTCAAGTTGGGGAGAGTTCACTTGCCTCTGGCAAGAAGACTCTTCCCCCAGAATATCAGAACTATCCTGACACAAAGCCCACAGGGTCACCCGAGAAAACCTCCTGGGCAAATGAGCTCCATCAGTGACCAGGCTCCTTCCACCCAGCTGCAGAACCAGAGAGTATGCTGAGTTGTAGTGGGAGGGAGAGAGAGAAAAATTCTATTGAGGGCATTTTGGTGATACGAGTGAAAATGCACTGTACATGAAGTCTCATGTTTATATAAATGGTATTTTTTTTTGGCTGTAAGCTGTTTGAGTGTCTGTATAGTGCCTAATGTAACTGTGCCACCATGATACCTAACTTCATGTCCACACATGATGTATCATGGTTCAACATTTTCATTGAGAGCCTACTGCATGATATAGAACCAAGGTGAACAAAGCTTATACAGGGCAATAGGTTGTACAACAACTGTCACTTGTCCCACTATATCCCTGTTCTTTCCTTGGCCTCTGTGTCCTAAAGTATTAGTATGAATGAATTAGTTAGCATTGTCTGGGGCAGAGAGACATACCGGACACAGGGAGCCAATGCATTAGGATTGTCAGGAATTACAGACCCCACAAGTCAGAGTCATTTCCAGTCCATGGGTCTGTCTGTAATGTGGTATCCTTTTAAAATGACCTCACGTCAATGGGTCCTGCAGCCTCTTCCCTTGCAGGTTGAGACACTTATCTGCCCACTCTGGAGTGGCTGCAGGCCAATTTCCATCCCATTGAATACTTTCAATTTCCACCTTGGCGGAAAGCAACAGCTTGACCAGTAGCTTCCAGCGTTCGCCTCCAGGTGTCTTTGTGGCCCTGATCATCCAGATCCCCTTTCAGCTAGCCCTTCCCATTAATCCCCCCTAGGTTTTGCATCTTTCCAGGACCCCAATCAGCCCATTTGCATGAGACTGCTCCTGCCTACCCTTTCTCCCCGCTCCTGACAAATCTTGAAGCCAAGTTGTTCCAACTGTGGAAAAATACCTCTCCAGGATTACCCTCTTCCCATCTTTCCTTTATTGTATCTCCAAATACTGTTACACCCCCATTCACTACTGTCAACTCCCTTTCCCTGAGTCGGCAGCATCCAATCCTGACCAAAATGTTTTTGCAACTCCTTCCTTCTGCAGCAACCTCTCTTGTTCTACACAGCACCCCACTTTCCTCTTAGTTACTGTGATGAACCCAATGGACTCAATGTGGCCCACCCCTCACTTGAGTGATCTAACCAGGCATCTCAGAACAAGAAGTGCCCAGTTCCCTGGCTGATGTCTGACAGTGTTAGCCTTATCCCTGCACTGGACACTGTGGATCCACAGCAGTAACAGGGACCCACACCCTGGACTGCAGAGACTCGAACCCCAGACTAAGATTACTCTGACCATGGCTGATTCCCTGGACTGGTATCGGAGTATGCCCTTGACTTTCTGTGCCACAGTCTCCTGACTGATGTGTGGACTCCAGTGAGGAGGACTTACCCAAGATATTGAGACATACCTAGTTGCTGACTGTACACACTGTGTGTTTGCTGCATAAGCTGCTAGCACATGGTGCAGCTGTGAGATTGACTTAGCATACTGCTGTACAGCAAGATGTAAGCCCTCTTTGGTTGATGGTTACTGACCAATCAGATAAGCTGCTTGTGGCACTGAACTATTTGGTATGGCAAGGTAAAACAAGGCAGGATAAGTGATGTGCACTAACAAAGCAAGCAGCCATGAGAGGCAGTCTGGTCCAATCTGTGAGCTGGGGGCCTGTCCCTGTGTGAAAATGACCTTGCAGCAGTTCAATGCCAGTTACTGGTGTACATTGCAATGCAAGTCTGTGCTTCTTAAGTTGCTTGCAACTGGATTACAGCTTGACAGTCATGAGGGGTTGGATGCCAATGTGGATCGTGCTCAGATGCTGTTAGGTGATGAGCAACGCAGAGGCTCCTTGCAGTCAGTGGTGAGGTGAAGTTGCAAGGTATCCGCTCTGACTTCCAATTTGAGAATTCTTGCATCTCGCTTGTTCGGCACAAGTGGCATATTAACGAGGCAAATAAGTGTTAATAAAGTGTTTAACAGGCAATAATATCCCTTGATTGGCAGCTTGTCACTGCCTAGTGAATAACTTAGCTCATCACTCTGCAAAAGCACACCTGATGCAGTGAACTGCTCCTGACATGAAGGTCAGCCTCACTGGATTTTTAGCCCAATTCTGATACAAATCTTGCAGCAGCCTATGTCACGCATATTTTAATGGCAATGATCTCACCAATAGTTTGTACTAAAATCCTGAATCACTTATTCCTGTGCTGCATTGCAAATGTCCTAACCATAATCGTCCAAAATTCTCTCAATTTGGAATCATTCCTTGGGAAAATTGTGCATGTCACTTTGACATTCAACAAATGTCAGAGAGGGAAACCATGGAATTATAAACTAGTTAACCTATCAGAAATTAATAGAGGCAAAGATCTTTAATTTTTTAACACCTTAAATTTCCTTAAATTTGTATAACATTAATAATTGAATTTCAGAAGAGGTGATGAATGTAATGGGCAAGAAAATGTTTATGGTGTTATTTATTTGTACTTCCAGAAGGCATACAAGGATCCTTGAATTACCTAAAGTTAATTTTCTTGGAATTGAAAGCAAATCATTGATCATTTTAGAAAGTTGGCTGAATGGCAAAGGATAGAGAGTGAAGATAATTGGCAAGTATCGAATGGAAGGATGTGACTCACAACCACCCTTAATGATCTGTTTTAGAGCCTCAAATATTTGTTCTATTTATTAGCAGAATGATTCATAGGATAGAAAGCCACATGTTCAAATTTGCTGATTCCTTAAAGATGAGTGATGTGGTAAAGTGTAAATGCAGACAGAAAATAGCTAAGAGAATGGACAAAACAGTGGTAAATGGATTTCAGACGTGGGCAAATGTGATCAGTTCTATTCGGATTAAAAAGAATAGAACTGTGTGCTTTCTAAAATGCTGAAAAGATAGATATAGTGGCAGTCCAAATATACTTGGGGATTCAGATACTTAAATCATTAAAATTTCAGAAAATACAAAAAAAACAGGCTAATGGAATGGTAACCTTTGTTTCTAAAGTATTATAATACATGGGATTGGGAGTCATGATTCGACTATACAAACCTGTGGATAGACTATACCTGGAGCAATGTGAATAGTTTTGGCGTCACATTGTAGGAAGAAGTGATTGGCCTTTGTGGGAAAGCAGTGTAGTTTTACCGTAATGATACCTGGGGTTGCAGTTTACATGCCTTTACATGCTCTGCCTTCACATACTCGAGGCAGCTGGTTACATAAAATAGGATGGAATGCTTAATGCCACCTTCCCATCCACCTCGAGCTATCGCTCATACAGTGGTAAGGTATCTGCCAGCCCATCCACCCTTAGGCCTATAAGCCCTTCACTGAGCAAATAAGGGCCAGTTAGGGACTTAATTTCACTTCTAGTGCCAGAGTACAATAGGTGGTAGAGGGCAAAACAGAATGGGCTGTTTGCTTTTTCACCAACTCAGTTGAAAAGGTGGATGAAAGAAAGGGCTACCTCCCTTTGGGAGGGGGTATTCCTTCTAAACAGTGAGGGCAACCCCAAACATTTTACAATGCCCTTTGAGAGTGGGGCTTCCTTTGCCTGCGAGGTGGAAGCCCACTGCTCACCTCTTTAATAACCACCCCCAATATATTTTAGCTGAAAGTCAGCTTTAAAGCCAAAGTCATTCAGCAAAAACTACTTTTCTATCAGCTTGATTGGGTGGGGGAGGAGTACATTGTTGGACACAGGGCTGAAGTCTAGACAGAGGTTGCTCAAAGCAATGATTACATTTACAAAAATCTAGGAGGTTAAGAAATGATTGGATGGTTTTCAAGATATTAAGGGGAAAAGGCAGAGTGGATAGAGAAAAATTATTTTTTGCTACGGGGTGGGGGATGTGGAGGGGGGAAAGGGAGGTGCGGTCTAATCTAAAAAAATGAGCCTGGCCTTTCAGGAATTGAAGTTATACACAGAACATAGTGGAAGACTGGAACTTTCTTCTTTAAATGGGAATTAAGGCTGGATCAGCTGTTGATTTTAAATCTGAAATGTACACACTTTGATAAAACTAAGATGTTAAAGGATATGGGGCAAAGATGATTATGTGGAGTTAGCACCCAAAGCAACTACACTCTCATTGAATATTCAGAACATGTTCAAATGGACGAATGTTTTACCCAGGACCTACACTACACTGAAAGAATAATTTCTATTACCAAGACTGTTTGAGTACACTGTACAGCTTGGCAGCAATCTTGCACTCAGCAGCAGACAGTGCGGAGGGATATAACTCCGCCTTATAAGAGTTGCCAAACACACGTTGCTAAGATCAGGCAATCAACTATGGGGTGAATGGTCAGCTCCAGGAACTCTATAGTGGGGTCCACAATGTTGGAACTTTGGATGATAAGTCTAACAGCTTCACTGGTAACTCACGCAATGGCCACCATACTCTGCTATCTAAAAATCTCCTCATAGAAAAACATACAATGTACAACATAGAACAGTATAGCACAGTACAGGCCTTTCGGCCCACGATGTTGTGTCGACCTATTACCCTACTCTGAGATCAAACTAACCTGCATACCATACATATTACTATCATCCATGTGCCTATCCAAGAGTTGCTTAAACGTCGCTTAAATATCTGACTCCACTTCTACTGCCAGCAGCACATTCCACGCGCCCACCACTCTCTCTGTAAAGAACCTACCTCTGACATCTCCCCTATACCTTCCTCCAATCACCTTAAAATTATGTCCCCTCATAATAGTCATTTCCACCCTCGGAAACTATCTCTGACTATCCACTCTATCTGTGCCTCTCATCGTCTTGTACACCTCTATCAAGTCACCTCTCATCCGCCTTCACTCCAATGAGAAAAGCCCTAGCCTTTCCTCATAAGACCTGCCCTCCAGTCCAGGCAAAATCCTGGTAAATCTCCTCTGCACCCTCTCTAAAGCTTCCACATCCTTCCTATAATGAGGTGACTAGAACTGAACACAATATTCCAAGTGTGGTCCAACCAGGGTTTTATAGAGCTGCAGCATAACCTCACGGCTCTTAAACTCAATTCTCCTGCCAATGAAAGCCAACACACCATGTGCCTTCTTAACAACCCTATCAATGTTTCTATGATAGAGAGCATGATTAGAAGGATAGATAGGGGCTTTCAGAGTATTAGTACTTTCCCTCAGATTATTCATGCTCAGAACAGTGAGAATATAAAGTCATAGTTTCGTAACAGCTACTGAGGTTCCAGGAGACTTTTGCTTTGCGTTCATATTTAGTATTCATATTTTTATTTACATAAGAGGGTCTGGAATTCTATGACTACTTTTTTTTGCATCTCAAACTCACGTTTCTCCTTTAAGACACTCCTCAAAACCCAACTCTGGCTAAACCTTTTGTTATCTGTCCTAATATCTCATGTGGTTCAACTTCATTTTATATTAGAGCTAATGAAATGGCTTGGGATCTTATTATGTTAAAAGCGTTGTATAAATCATTAGTTGTTGTTATGGTTGTTGGCATGGAACATTTCAGTCTCCCTATGTAATTGTCAAATTGGGAAAAATTCCTCATGATATGCTCCAGAAGGACCTCCTCCCAGTATTAGCGATGTAGAATGATTGGACATTGTATCTCACTAATTGTTCATACCTATGATGTTAAATACCTTTTAACATATGTGGCAAACAGCATTCTCGGTTGTTTTATTTTGATTCTTTGCTTGGGAAAAAAGTTAAATGAAAAAGCTGCAAAGAAACAAATCTCCTTCGAAGAAAGAAGCTTGTGAGCCAGAGAGTAGCCAGCCTGTAATGGATAAGAACTGAAATGCCACACAATAGACATGACATTGGAATGTTAAACATTATACAATGTCATGTTCAATATCTTAAGAGATCAACTTCCTTTGTAATTTTCATCATGAATGATCTAGATTCACTCTTGAATAATACACAAGTAAACTACATTTAGTTCTGGCTCCCAGTAACAATTTTGAAGCAAAAAAAAGCGCATAAAATTGGATGGCCTTGCACTTGAAATACATGATAATTGACTTCAATTTCAGTTAGAGTTCAATTACTCATCTCATTTGACAGATGGAGGTAAACATAGGAGTAATAATATTGGTGATATCCAGAACAAAATACTTGCTGGGATGTTCACAGTCATGGTTGTTTACTTTGCATTGCATACTTGATCATGTGGCTGGTATAAATAAGCAAATATTTTTAGCTGCTAGATTCAGCAGCAGGTCAGTCCTGTGGATAGCTTTTGAAATGTTCAGTAAAGCTCAGATATCCTACAGTGCTGAGGTATTGCAGATTTCTTTTACACTCAGTTTTAGGAAAAATAATACTTTTTCATTCATGTTAACATTGCAGGTCAATAATAACATGCTTTACGGGGATGAATCCCTAATTGTAGGTTTAAAAAAAACACTGATTGTGACACTTACTTGTGTTCACATTGTAAACCTTGCTGGATTTGAGAAGGTCGGCTCCTGAATAGCTACTACCTCTATTAAAAATAAATTAAGGTATGTTTGGTTTGGAGGTGTTGCAGCACAACTGTT
This sequence comes from Ginglymostoma cirratum, assembly GCA_024137785.1. Classification (NCBI taxonomy): domain Eukaryota; kingdom Metazoa; phylum Chordata; class Chondrichthyes; order Orectolobiformes; family Ginglymostomatidae; genus Ginglymostoma; species Ginglymostoma cirratum. Next base: position 54,813,743 of record JAHRHZ010000144.1, read on the forward strand.
ACAGACCAGAATAACCTACCCCACAAAATATATTAAGAAGATTGCCTAGACTCTATCTTTTTCTTATTTTAAAGGTAAATGTATGACATTGCATTCCAGATGCAATTTGATTGGTCAAACTTATTGATTTTCAGTAAAACACACTTCTGTTTGTATTTTAACTATAGTATAAAAATAAATTAAAAATGAAGTGTCTTAACTGTAACTTTTAAAATACTTAACAAAATAATATATACTAACTTCTACTCATTGACTGTTCCAATATAGTAACATCCCATAAACACACCCTTGGCAAAGGCAAATTCAGTAAAATAGATTGTCTCGCGCAATTCTAGCAGCAGAAAGAGAACTGAAGCTTTTATCTGCAACAAAAAGAGGAACCAGAGCTTCCACATTCAGCTTCAAGACCCCAGCAACTGCAAAAAGCTCGGACTAAAAATCCTAGTTCTGTGGGAGCTTGACCCCATCCTGGCTGTTTCTATTGGTTCCAACTTTTAAAAAAAAACCAAGGCCTCGCAAACTGTTTACTTTATTCGCTTTGAGCAGACTGCTTGGCATAATAATATTTCCACTTTGTATGCACGAGTACACACACTGAAGTCCCATTTGAAATATAGGCTGAAATGCCCTAACATCCTCCTAATATATTCCACTATCTCCTACACACTTTCTCAATTGCCTTACATGGTATGTTTCCTCATCATAACCAACACTTCCTAAAATGCTTACATACTTGTTACTTATGCTTTCAATTAGGTAAGACTCATTAATATGCAATGAATTACACCCAATGATGAAAGCATCTGTCTATAAAAATGTTTTAAGAAGAAACTTGTCTGTGTCCATTATGAAATTACCCACGCTGAGATGGTCCAGTTAGCATGCCCACCTCACTCAACAGGAGGACATTCACTTGTAAACTATTGGGGCCATAAGAGATAGACATGGATTGATTTGGTGGCCTCATGGAAATACAATGCTTTCTTTGACTTTTATCTTGCCTTTCAAATGCACTCAGTCACATGTGGTCACATCTTCTCATCTGCAACTTGGCACCAAATTGGCCTTGTAGCCATATGCAGAGCTATTTGTTGCATATCCTGTACTAACCTGTGTTTCATTTTCATGCACAGGGAGCTTTTAAGATGAAGCACCTGCCGCCAGGGAAGAGCAGAAAATTTGCTCCTCATTTGAATATCCATCAGGTCATCCTCAGGACAAGAAGAGAAGAGAAACATATACATGAGTCAGATAAGGAGAGAATAACTGTTGAACAATCAATGCAAATAAGAAGTAATTGGCTTGAAATTGTTGCCAAAAAAGTATACCTGATAATAGGGAAGATATTAAAACTCAGCAAAGCAGGATTAAGAACTTGATAAAGCAAAGAAATGAGAGCAAAGGAGCAAAAGTCAATATAGATTGTAAATGCTTTGGCAAGTGTATGTATCAAAGCATTTGATGAGGCAATCACACAAGGTATTATGGCCCAAAATTAGAGTTCATGGGATGGTAGCTGGGCAGTTTATTAACATGAATTGGAGATTTGTTACTGGACAGAGAACAGAAAGGTGAAATAAATAGAGATAAAAGGTACTGCAGATGCTGGAGAATCCGAGATAACAAGCATGGGGCTGGATGAACACAGCAGGCCAAGCAGCATCATAGGAGCAGGAAAACTTGACGTTTCGGGCCTAGACCCTTCAAATATGTTGTTTTCTAGTGGACACCTTCTAAGTAGTACAATATTGCAAGGATCTGTATTTGTGCTTCAACTGTTTCCAATCTGAATCAATGACTTACATGGAGCAACTTGGTGTAATGAATTTAAATTTGCTAATTATATAGCACTAGGTGAGAAAGTAAAGTGTAAATTGGGGTTCAAAAAGAAGCAACTACTTAGCCTGGCTGAACTAATGGGCAAGAACATGACAGTTAGAACATTGTGTTGAAAAATCAAAATGTATCCACTTTGAAGGAAAGAGAAAAGCAGAGCTTTTGAAGTAACGATTGTCCCTCTACATGAATCTTAGGAAGTTACCATTACAGCAAACAGTTAAAGAAAAGGGTCTCTTAGCCTTCTTTGCAAAAAGGTATCAGAGTATAACAGTAAAAACATCTCAGTGCAATTCTGTAAGGACTTGGTGAAACCATAGTTGGAATACCGTGTGCAATTTTAGTGTCCTTGTGCAAGGAAGGACACACTTACCTTGGAAGGAGGACAATGAAAGTTTGGGATCCCATCAAGCTCTGAGAGACATGGGCTATGATGAGATAAGTGATAGAATCAGAAGATGTTCAGTGAAAACAAATGATGGCAAGATCACCTCTCCACATCTTGTATGCTTCTCTCCAGCAATGTAGCAAGATTCTTACTATGTAATTTTGAGTTGATTTGATTTTATTATTGTTATATGTACTGAGATACAGTGAAAAGTAGTGTTTTCTGAGCTAATCAGGCAAATCATACCATAAGTACATTAGGGTATTCAACAACATGTAGAATATATAGTGTTACAGCTATAGACAAGGTGCAGAGAAAAATAAACTCAAAAAACGAGAGAACCGTTCAAACGTCTGTTTACAGCGGGGAAGAAGCTATTCTTGAATCTGTTGGTACATGTTTTCAAACTTTTGTACCTTCTGCCTGATGAAAGAGGGTGGAAGACAGTATAAGTAGGGTGGGAGGGGTCTTTGATTATGTTTCCAATTCACATTCATTTTTACTTGTTAAACACCTTGTTAACAGCATAATTCACCACACACTGCGATCTTACAAACAAATTAAACATCATAAAACCTGATGTGGAAACCAGAGTGAGATGTTGGTGGGTTCCATGTGCTGCGTCTTCTGAATTACCTCCATCTTGCCCATGACCAAACCGCAGAATAGGGCACAATCCAGCAGCACCAATTGTGTGTAACCTTCCACAATTGATACTAGCAATGCACTTTCAGGGAGCCATCACCACCATTTTTGCACCTCCAATGCACTGCAAGGGCAGACTGTGTAACAGGAGTGTATGACTGAATTGAGTATAATAACTGCACAGAGATGGGCACCCAGACAACAACATGGATCAGGCTGCTGACCAGGGCTTCTTTCTTGTTCTATCAGCATGCATTCATCTCATGCTTACTCACTTGCCCTGACTGCCATGCCTTGCGCTGGAAATTGATGCAGGTGGCCAGGCTGTGCAGCAGTCCTCAGTAAGCAGCATGTGCCTTTTCTGTTATGTCAGTGTGACACATCAGTCATGCACCAGTATATAGGGAAGCAGCATTTATGCCAAGCACACAGCATCTGCAGCAAGTGGTGAGATACATCAGAAAGTTTCTATGGAGAAATCCACAGTGAGGTCCACGGGAGCATTTGGTTAGTCAAGGATAGCCTCCCAAACAAGCCCCAGACTTCAGACACAGTCAGACATTCATCCAGGATAGTGTTACAAAGGGCGACTGTGCCTCTGTGCTCTAGGGAGAGTGTTATGGTCATTCCTTTGTCTTTGAGGGCCAGTCCAGGGGTAGGTCTATTAATGTTGGGAACATGTTATCCACTAGACAAGGGTCTGGGCAGGTGCTGGTAAGCCAGGTTGCCCAAGGTCATTGGCCGGTCTCCTCTGAGAGAGAGGAGCTGGAGGAAGAAGGGGCTGGGGATGGGAGTGCTGGAGAAGTGGGGTGGACAGGTAGAATGTAGAGTGTCCTTAATGTAGACTATCCTTTATTGGCAAAATCAACTTTTGTCCCAGCAACATTGAAGGAACAGTGACATATTTCCAAATCAATATGGTGTATGGCTTGGACGGGAACATGTAGGCAGTGGTTAATAGAGCAGAGTACAGAAGTTTTATGTGCCACTTTGACGATTTCAACACTGAGCTGACTTCCCATCTTGCATCTTGAATAAACCTGAATTCATTCAGAACTAGAGATAAAAGGTACTGCAGATGCTGGAGAATCCGAGATAACAAGCATGGGGCTGGATGAACACAGCAGGTCAAGCAGCATCATAGGAGCAGGAAAACTTGACATTTC
>JAHRHZ010000144.1:54818177-54842156 GCA_024137785.1 Ginglymostoma cirratum
CCTATGATGCTGCTTGACCTGCTGTGTTCATCCAGCCCCATGCTTGTTATCTCTTCATTCAGAACTACGCAGCCTGTATCCTATTCACTCATCATCCATGTTTGCTGATGTATGTTGGCTTCCAGTCTGGCAACAGCTCAAAATCAAAATACACAGTCTTATTTTCAAAACCTTCTATGATTTCACCAGCACCAATCTCAATAACTTCCTCCATCCTATAAGCCAATCCCGAAGAGGAAGCCGGTGCAGAGACACGAGACCTAGAGTGGAGGCAGGTGTGGGGACGTAAGTCCCAGAGTGAAGGCCGGTGCCGGGAATCAAGTCCTAGAGAAAACCTACTTTGGAGCAGCTAAGAGCCAATGCAGAGCGGACTGGAGGTTTGGAACGGATTGGGGACGGTTGTTGTACTGGCACCTGTCGCAGATGGTCAGATGGTGTGTGGAAGCCCCTGTGCTGAGCTACTGCAATGTAACGTTTATTTGTAATTTGTTTATCTGACGATAATGTCCATCCTTCTAACTATGTCATATTTCTAACTTATACTATGAATCAATGTAATGTAATGCAACTACTTTTCTTCTTTATTCCTGTTTTTGTATCTAAGATTTGAACCTAGATACTTTGTACCTATGATGGTACCAAAAGAGGTGGCTCTGTAAAACTTTTCATTGCACTTCTGTACTTGAGTACATGTGACATTAAATGAAAGGTGGGCAGGTGTAGGCGCATTTATGTGGCATGAGTGATTATCTGGTGAAGTGTAAATTTTGTGGTTTTACAAAATGGGCACCGCGGAGAGAATGGTATTGAGTTCTAAGTAGCATGTTAATGCTGAGGTCGAAAGCTACAGGCAGATGACCACTCGCAATATTCTCAATTGTAAAGAACAAAGTGCATAACGTTGAGGAGAAGGGCTGCAAAGGGACTCATAATGAGCAGGATAAGTGAACTGATGTGAGGGAGGGGGCTGCATCTTTAACCAGTCACTGGGTGTCCACAGAAGGACAACACTGGCCGTGAAGGAGTAATGTTGAAGGACACAATGAAGCACCAATGCCATAGACAGAGAGGCAGAAAACCACATGAATGGTGGAAAACGATAGCTTAACGACATGCAGAAACTACTTACATAATATTCAGTGGAAAACATACAATTTACACAACATTGTTAACCATGGCCCCCAACATGCTCTTAGTACCCTTTACCTTGCCCCTCCCATTCTGCTTCAATGCACTGGGCTCCCCTGTTCCACAGGTTAGAGTGGACAGAACCAGCTTTTTTGTGGAGCCCTTTTCTCCTGGAGGTGACTCCAAGGTTGTTTGTATCTGGGCAGGCCAGCCATTGCTGTACGTCTACTTGCCATTGGCTGAAAGTTCCAACATTTGGAGGAGGACAGGTAGCATGGAGGAGGTAGTCAGCTCTTGGTGACGCTCAAACAACCTCTGAGGTTTTTGGGCTTGTCTATGATGTATGGTTCTAAATTGTTTCAATGGGAACAGTTTCTCTTTGTCTATTTTGTCCAGAACAATAATGTTAAATTTGCTGCCTTCACAGAACAATAAATATGCAGGCTTTGCAAGTCACAAGAACATATGTCAAGATTAACTCTCACCTCTGACATTTGAGCTGAGCATCTAAAACAAATTGCAGAATATAGACAATGATGTGGCAGATGAAGCACAGATGACACAGAGTCAAACAGTGGAATCAAAATTAGCATCCCTACCTCTGTATTTGCTACAGTGTAAAATTGAAACCTCCAAAGACTCTGAAAATTGCCCCCAGTGGTTTTTAACCAGATTTTTTTTTGAATTAGCAGTACCAGGTTCACTTTAAATAATACCAAACATCAGGTTTATAGCTTAAACAAAAGATTTAATAGTAAAACAGTAACTTGAGCAGAGCAAAAGTTCAGCAATAAAAGGTAATTAATGTGTTTCATTTAAATCCAATATTCTTTTATTCTAGCATTCCACTCTCAAAGACAGACTGACACAGTTAAAGGTATAAATCAAAAAAGGGAAAAAATGAGATGTCACTCATTAGTTCACTTAAGCTCATAATCTGTAATCTCGCAGGCACGTGGGATTGTATCTTGATTTGATTTATTTATTTATTGTCACATATATCTTGTTACAAATCGCAGTGAAAAGTTTTGTACAGTGTCGCCACTCTCCAGCACCATCTTAAAAACACAGAAAATACAAACCAAAGCATAGAATACAAAGGCAGACAAATAAAGAAAAAGAAGTAACCAACTTTACAGTCCTTCTTGTTAAGAGCTCTGTTATGGGCTATGGGCCTGGTGGCCAGGCACGAGCCTCCTTTGCCTTGCCACCGCTGGAATGAAAGTCACCATTCTTCAGACTGTCTCGCCTTCACCGACGCCGTCACCGCTGTGAGTCCTTGATGGACCTTGCCAATGCTAACAGGTACTGCACCAGCCCAAACTCAACTCTGCCATGGGTCTACTTCGGGTCCACCTCTCCGATGCAGGTGCTGCTGCCGCTGGGTCTCATACTGGGCGCAAACTCGCCTCCATCACTGCCATCTTGAATCTGCTCTGGAAGCAGACACTGTCGGGAACCCAAACTCGCCTCTGTTGTGGCAGCCATGAGTCAGTACTAGGACTGTCTCGATGATGCAGAAGCTGCCAAGAACACAAACTTGCTTCTGTGCCGCTGCTACGCATCTGCACTGCTGGGCCTCCTTGCCACTGCAACTGAGGAAGAGGGAAATAAAATAAGAGATAAAAGAAAGAGAGAGAAAAAATAAACCAAAAGTTAAGTAGACAAGCCCCAGGCTCTGAAGCCCTGTTCCATCATCATCTTACTGGATGCAGTACAAATCCTGCTTGGAACACCTTGCTTTGTTTCTAATTAAACTGATAAATACAGATAGCTTCAAATATGTTCTAACGAATATTCACTTAACTCCCATTGTGGCGATTCTATTCCAAGTTTTCAATAAAGTTGATAATGAGAAGACAAGCAGGAAGCAATCAAAACTCCATTCTGTGGTAGCTCCATAGCGGTAGTAGCCAAAATCTTTCTGACTTATACAGTTTAAAAGCTAATTCAAACTCAGGTTTTTCTTTGGGAGACAGGCTGTGTTTTCATGAGGTCCCAGTTAACATTCAATATCTGCCATCTTTTGAGTATAAGCCTCTCTGGAACTGAAATGCCTATAGACCGTTCTTTGTACAAGAATTAACCTACAATTAACTTCCAGATCTGGTCTCAAACAAACATCCAAAATTGACTTTAATTTTTCTTCTGAAAATCAGCAAAAATCACAGAGGACGGATGAAGAAAAAGCAGAGGGGAGTGTTGCTAAAGAACCAGCAGGTAAAGGGAAGAAATCTACCAGGACAGGAAATCATAAGCACCACGTTGAAAAAAATCACTGCTTCCATATGCACAATTGGAACACGATAAAGGTAGATTAAAACAAACAAACGTATCCACTATTCAACATATTGCAATCACATTGGCATCTGTGGTTCTAACCTCAGTGGTGCATTGACTGGACATAATGAAAATCTCTGAAATGTTTCCATTTCATTGGAGCCCTTTGAATTTCTGTGGCAGGGTCCCACCAGCATGATGTTGGCCTTTTGGTGTCATTTGTCTGGACAACTTGAGCCTATATAGTACAAGTTAATATTACAGACAGTTTAGAATGAGATAAATGAAGCCTGATCTGCTATTAAAAGAAAGACTATCAGCGTTGGAAAGTTTCCTCGCCACATTTGAAGTGGGTAAATTTGCTGAGTGAAATTGCTCCACACCCAATACACTCCCTTTAAAATATTGGCTTGCCAATAAAATAAATGTAACTGATCATTGTTGTTCCTGCAGTAAAAATACAGGCAAAGAAAATAGCAGTTCCAACCCTGTAGCTACATCTTGCTGAGTAAAATTACTGGCCTGACTTGGGAGAACTGGATAATTGACTTTAACATTTCCCTTTCTACTGAACTGGTCTGCTGGTTGTAGCTTCTGTATACTATCATTATTTTATTCTTTCACGAATTGCTACAAGTCCATTATGAAGTATTGGCAATAGCAACATTGAAACCAGTATGTCGCATACTACATAACAATTTTCATATTACAAGGCAATCCTGACTTATTCAAACAACTCAAACCACTATATTTTGTTAAAAACCAAAAGAACAGTGGATGCTGTAAATCAGGATCAAAAACAAAGTTGCTGCTAAAGCTCAGCAGGTCTGGCAGCATCTGTGAAGGAAAAAACAGAGTTAACATTTTGGGTCCAGTGACCCTTCCTCAGAACTAATGGTTGGGAAAACGTCAGTTTATGTGCAGAATAAAGGGGAGGGTTTTGGGGTTTCTTAAGACAGACCTTGACAGAGAAGTACCAGACTCTAGAGGCATCATTTAGGCCATGCATGTTAATTTGCTCCCAGTGTGTACCCACTGCACTTGCTGCCTCTTTTGGAGGGCATACTTCCCTCTTGTAGATGATCCCTCTGAAGAAAAGTGCAACTTTAATATCAGTTTATCTAATGCCCACTGCTCCAAGCATTTTTTTTCTAAAAAAGCCAAGAAAATCTTCAAAATTGCATTTCCTGTCATCAGTGAAACTGTTCTTACATCTTAGTCCCCCAGATTTTCTTCAAGCCTCGTACCATTTGGCTTACTTTAGTGCCATAAACCCCATCTGGAGACACCTTTTCCATTCATTTCCAACTACGTGAAAGGGCTAGTTGTTCCCTATCTGGCACCTCTGTGTGCAATCCAAATTCTCTCCAGGTTTGTAATTCTTACTTAGCATCTTCCATTAGCTCATCTTCTATTTTATTTGAGCAACTAAGACTTCTCGATCACATGGGCTCTGGTGGCATTTGTGGTTTGTTCTATACTTCTTGACATTGTTAAAAGTGCACTCTGTATTCTGCCTTCTCTCTCTTTCTGGGTTGCTACTGTTTGTCCTCTCTGCTTTTTCATTGGATTCCTTTCAATAGTTTCTTCCTAGGGGTATGAGTGCTTCAAATCCACTATTTGAACTTACACTGCGATTTCTTTCCATCCATCTTTGTACATCATTTTCCCAATCCATCAGCCTAATCTCCTACCCATCATCCAGTACATTCCATCCATATCTCATAATTTTCTTCGGTCTTAGCTGCTGTACTTATAATAGTCAGACTTCTCCATTGTCAAGTCCCTTCTGGTAGTTACTTGATTTTAGAACATTCTTTTAGAAATTACTTTCTGGCAATGACCTGATATTGACCAACAGAATTAATCTATCTATCAGATAAAATGATTATTTGTGGCAGTTTGATCCTTGCAGCTGTGCAACACTTGGATAGGAAAGGCCCCTTGTTACTTTTTATAACTCCTTCACAATCTATAAATGTGTAATCTACACCAAGCAACATTGAAAAGAGTACTTGACCAGTCTGATGTCAAATGGCGTACAACATTATTTTTCTGTCTTCCGTGGGCCTATCCATTCTTGAATCCTCCACTCTCTTCCAATGAGGTAATGGTTTATTGTTTCAGACAAACAGAATTAGAAATTGCTGGAGAAACTCAGCTGGGTTGGCATCATTTGTGGAGAGAAAACAGAAGTAATGTTTCAAGTCCAGTGATCCTTCTTCGGAAGTTGCCACCAACATATTCATCATTGGGCTGAAAACTTTCTGACCAATAAATTGCACACCCTTTGATCCGTATCTCTAGTCTTTTCCTCTAAATCTTCCATTTAAATTTTCAATTTTGAATACTTGTATCAATTGGGACAATTCCATGGCATAATGGCATTTTGAATTACACCCAAAACATTGGTTATGTACACTGAGCATTTCCATGGTTCATTCTCTTATTGTAAATCCCAAATTCCCTTAGCTTCCCAAAATTATCAATGACATTTGTCCTCATGTCTATTAGTTACAGTTCTCCTTTTATACTATTGCTGGTGAACTGTATCTAGACAGTATTGCTAATCTGTTAACATTGTGTCCTCCATTTATTGAAGAATCATTAATTGCTTCTTTGTGCGACAAACATTGCTAGAAATGAGTGCTTTCTTGAAATGCTTATAAGTACTTCTGAAGTTTTTTTCTTGCAGTGTATGTTAATCTGAAAATTTAATTCCCAACAAACCAGAATTCTGTTTATACTTGTACATTGTCTGTACATACTGTGGCACAATCCAATAATTTAAATGGCCGCACAGGTTGGGAATTTCCAAATAAAATTTCTGCAATCTAGCATATAATCTATGTAATTCCATTAGGTACTTTCCATGTCACGAACCAAAGTCATTCTAAATTTATCAAAATTTTTCATGTCATTATAAAGAGTAAACCATCTTTCTGACTGATTCTATCAATGAAAGTTAATAATTCATTCAAACCTTCAGTGTTCAAACCAGCTGTTCCTAATTCTGGTGAAAAGAAACCACGTTTCTTCTGTTGCTGCTATGGTTACAAAAGTGCTATAATCATATCTATTTCCCTTTTTGCTAAAGAATTAATCCAGATCGTTACTTCACACTTTCAGTGGTCATAACATACACTCAAAACAGGACTGAGAAATCATACCATAACTCTTTATTGATTTCTCTCCACAGATGCTGCCAGACCAACTGAGATTTTCCAGCAAATCTGTTTTTGTTTCATACTTTCAGCATCCATAGTTCTTTTGTTTCTTTCAAATAAAACTTTACATTTTAACTCAACCATTCGCTGCTACCAATTTTATGGACTTGAAAATAACAGTTAAAAAAATGTTCTAAATGGCGGCATGATGGCTCAGTGGTTAGCACTGCTGCCTCATAGGGCCAGGTACTTGGGTTTGATTCCACCCTCAGGTGACTGTCTGTGTGGAGTTTGTACATTCTCCCCGTGTCTGCATGGGTTTCCTCTGGGTGCTTCAGTTTCCTCCCACAGTCCAAAGGTGTGCAGGTTAGGTGGATTGGCCATGCTAAATTGCCTGTAGCGTCCAGGGATTTGCAAGATAAATGGATTAGCCATGGGAAATATAGGGTAGAGGGGTGGGTCTGGGTGGGACGCTGTTTGGAGGGTTGGTGTGGACTTGATGGGCCAAATAGCCTGCTTCCACACTGTAGGAATTATGTGATTCTAAATCCACATGACTGCAAGTTTTATGACAGTTAACTGTCTCCATATAACTCTCATACCATTCATTTGCAATCTCCACGTAGTTAGACAACCAATTACCAGCAAATTAACTCTTAATTAATGCATCGGTCGCCTGTTGCATTGTTCCATTAGGTCTCAGGTTCTATCCAGATTTTTAATTGATAACATAAATGTGTCGTCAAATCTTTTAAAAAACGGTAACAGACTGCTGGCAGCAAGCTTAGACTTGTTGTCCAATACAAGAGTTGATAGTCTATGCACATATAAAAAGCTTCTTGTGAACGTTGTTAAGATTGTACTAGAAATAATTTACATAATAACAGTCTTTTAGCAGCTACTTTTTTTGACTACTAGTTTTGCTTTCTCATGTTGTGGCAGTCATTTCCGAAATCTCAATTTCTTGATGATGATGATAAATGATGGGGCAAAGTGAAATGAAACCTTTCAAAGCATGTAATTCTTTATATCACTGTGCTTCTGAAGAATTCCAGGATAATATCTTTGTTATTTCTAATAAAGACACTGCAGAGTCACAGAACCTTTGCAACACTATCTCAATATATTCTGAAATTGTTAAGGGTTTGATTAACTAAATCTAAGGTAAAAAAATTCCAACTGCTAGCTGGGCTCTCTGAATGACGTGTGAAGTGAAAGAAAACTACGCATAATAACATTGAAACAGATTAAAGTATACATTACCTTAGGTCACTTCTGTTGTCTCAGCGCAGCTGTTTTCAAATTAGCAAAAATAGAAATGATATTTTATGCTTCTTGTGTTTGCTTGAGGAGACAAAAAGGGACCTGTTCAGTTGCCAAGTTTTTTTAAAGGAATGGTTGCCAAAAAAAAGCAGAACTATTCAAGAGTATTAGGAATCCTTAATTTTATTATCAATGCAAATTGATTGAATTGCTGTATTGTACAGTATTTTGCTCACTGCATGAGCACAACGTAGTTTTCCTTTGGCTTTTTTTATTAAATAAACCTAATGATCCAAAACGTGATTGCACCCGCCTTAGGTTCTAAAACGGCAGCTATATATCCTTTCCAGTTAGAAAGGAAAATAAAATGGTGAGCTCTTGGAGCTAAGAATAACTGTGCGGTGGTTCCTGGAGATAGATTGTCTACTTAAGGAACACAGAGTAATGTGGAACTGTAGAGGTAAATTTTCAGTTGTGTTAATGCATTTACAAGGAACACTTTGTAGTTTAAGAGCATAAAGTTGCCAACAAAGTATTATTTAATCATTTTTGCTTTTAGTTTATTAGTTACAGTAAAGTCTTGAAATCTAGTCATGAAATACCTTTAAGTTGGTCATTAGGAAATGAGTTTTTTTAAAAATATTGGTCTCTGCAGCAACTGTAACAAAATAATTTCTACTCTTGTGTATGAAGGAGTAAATTATGCAAAATATTGAAAATGTGAATGATGGCTAAATAAAAGCAGGCTGGAAACAATCTTGCTGTCAGATTCTTAAATATTATGGTTATGCATAAAGTCTGCCTATAAAAGATGCTGAGGACTGTTCCAAACTATTGTCACTTCGGTTGACGCATTTGTGGTTTATATTATTTGCAAGATAGATAAACATGCATGTCTGACAACTGATACATGAACAAACTGTCATTATGTTTGTAGTTTTAGTTCATAAACAGAAATCTGGTATTACAACTTCGATCAGATAAACGTTATAGGGTTACAAACTGTTAACTATTAATTGTTAAATTGGAAATAAATGAAGTTAAATGTGTAAATGGAATTTAATAGTAGCATTTAGAATAATTGAGCATATTGCAACACATTTACAGCAGAGAAACAGGCCATTCAGTCCAACAGATTTATGCCCATGTTTATGATGCACATGAGCTACTTCCCACACTGACAATTCCTATCAACATACTCTTTGGTTATTGAGGTTGGTTGGCTCGCCGAGCTGGTTTGTTGTTCCGCAAATGTTTCGTTACCATGCTTGGTAACATCCTCAGTGCAGCCTCTGATGAAGTGTTGGTGTGTTTTCCTGCCTGGTTTTTAAACTCTGGGATCAGTTGCAATGGATTGCCTCACCTCCGGGTTTCCTCCGTAATGGAGTGTATATGGGGTCGAGTTCAATGTGTCCTCCTCTTGGCGTAGTTCTATGTTGCTGCAGTGTGTTGTTCAATAGTAACCATCCCAGCACACACAAATGAAGCTGCGTGCGAACACTATTTAAAAGGGCAACAACACACTGCAGCAACATGGAACTATACCAAGAGGAGGAGGAATGCCTATTCCAAGTATTCAAGGATAATGGATATCCAAAGAACTGGATCAGGAGATGCCTACAGGAACAGCATCAGAAAGATTCTACACGCCCCGACACACTCATCACGCTACCCTACATCAGGAACGCGTCAGAACTCACCACAAGACTTCTATGACCGCTAGGCATCAGAGTGGCACACAAGCCCACATCAACCCTACGACAAGTGCTCACCCGAACTAAAGACCCAGTCCCCGCCATGGACAGGACCAATGTCATCTACAAGGTCCCCTGCAGGGACTGTGAGAAACACTACATCGGACAAACAGGAAGGAAACTAACAACAAGAGTACATGAACACCAACTGGCTACAAAAAGACACGACCAATACTCACTCATCTCAATCCACATGGACAAAGAGAACCACGACTTCGACTGGGACAGGCTAGGCAGAGACAAGCATGAGAATTCCTGGAAGCATAGCACTCCACGAAGCATGCTATTAATAAATGCATTGAACTCGACCCCATATGCATTCCACTACGGAGGAAACTCGGAAGTGAGGCAATCCATCGCAACGGACCCCAGAGTTTAAAAACCAGGCGGGAAAACACACCAACACTTCATCAGAGGCTGCACTGAGGATGTTACCAAGCATGGTAACAAAATGTCTGCAGAACAACAAACCAGCTCGGTGAGCGAACCAACCTCAACACCCATAACCCGAGCTACAGATCTACTCCAAAACCTTAGATACTCTTTGGTTCTTTTCTTTCCCATGTGTTGGTCTAACTTATCACAAAATCCCTACAATGTGGCAGCAGGGTATTCAGCCTATTCAGTCCACACCAACCCTCCAAAGGTCATCCCAACCAGACACACACCCCTACCCTATCCCTCTAACCCTGCATTTCCCATGGCTAACTCACCTAGCCTGCGTATCTTTGGACTGTGGGAGGAAACCAGAACACCCAGAGGAAACCCACACAGACATGGGGAGAATATGCAACCTTCACACAGACGATCACGCGTGGATGGAATCAAACTTACGTCTTGCTCAGAGGCCTAGTTTGTGTGCTGCTATGGCCATTTAGCCTCTGATCGCATTGCAACCATGTTTCAAACGTGGACCAAATAGCTGAATTCCAGAAGGGAGTTGACATCAAGGCTGCATTTGACTGATCGAAGCATCTAGGAACCATAGCAAAACTGGAGTCAATGGGAATTGAGGAAAACTCTCCACTGAATTTATACCTGGTACAAATGAAGTTGGCAATGGCTATTGGAGATCAGTCTTGCCAACTCTAGGATATCGCTGCAGGAGTTCCTCAGGGTAGTATCCTAGGCTCAACAATCTTCAGATGCTTCAATGAACTTCCCTCTATCATAAAGTCAGAAGTGAAGATGTTTGTCAATGATTGTACAATTTTCATCAGCAATTACAACTAGATATTAAAGAAGTTCATGTCCAAATGTAGCAAAATCTGCATAATTTACAGGTTTGACCTGACAAGTAGCAAGTATCATTTGCACCACAAAAAAAGGTGGACAGTGACCATATTCCTACAAAGAGAGAATCTAACTATCACCCTTGTGGATTCAATGGTATAACCACCATTGAATTCCACATGATCAACATCCTGAGACTTACCATTGACCAGAAAATGAACTGAATTAGTGATATAAATATTGTGGTTAAGCAGCAGGTCAGAGGCTCAAAACCCTCCAGTGGGTAACTCACCTCCTAACATCCTAAAGTCTGTCTGTCATGTACAAACCCCAAGTCAGGAGTGTGATAGAATATCCTACATTTGTCTGGATGAATACAGGTCCAGCAACACAAGGAGCTTGACATTATCCAGGTCATCCGCTTGATTGGCACAACATACACAAAGGTCCATTCACTGGATCACTGATGCTCAGCAGGAGCAGTATGGGCCATCTACAAAATCCACTGCAGAAACTTACCAAGGCTCACCATCTAGATGGACAAGAGCAGCCTAGACGTAGGAACACTAACATCTGAAAGTTCCCCTACAAGCCACTCACCATCCTGAATTGGAAATATATCAATGTTCCTTTAGTGTTGCTGGGTCAAAGTCCGGGAATTCCCTCATTAGTGGCTTTGTGGCTCTACCTGCAACAAAACAAATTGCAGTAATTCAAGGCAGAAGCACAACAACATCCTCTCAGGGGCAAATGGGAATTGGCAATTAATGCTGACCCTGCCAGTGATGCTTACATTCCAAGGTTTTATAGTTTAACATCAATGTCAAGTTTAACAATGATTGAATGCTAACTTTGAGGGCTGAAACAGGTGCCAGGACTGGCTGCAAATTTTAAACATGTCTCCATAGAGTAACAATTATTATTTGAGATTTTGTCTGGGGAAAGCCTTTAAATAAACTACATAATTGTGTTGGTTGAGATTTTCAAGTGGAAAGGCTTATTGGACGCCTTCCAGCTGGAAAGAAGCAATAGAATGAGATGGTGGGTAAGTAGGGATAGGATGCTTCAGCAGCTAGAACCCTGCTGCTTCAGGATATCCTACAAATGATGGCCTATAGATGCAGCCATTCTCAGGCAGAATGAGAGGACCCATAAGTCTGCCTGGAGCACTGGCATTCAAACCTTCCTGCCAATGCCAAGATTCTAGGCAACTAAATATCCCTATATCTAATTCAAAGCCTGGAGGCCAACTGCAAAACACTAGAAAACCTCTTTAGGCCACAAGATACAGGAGCAGAATTGGGCCATTTGGCCCACTGAATCTGCTCTGCCATTCATTGATGGCTGATGTGTTTCTAAACCCCCTTCTCTTACCTTCTCCCTGTAACCTCTGATCCCCTTACTAATCAAGAATCTATCTACCACTGTTTTCAATACACTCAATGACTTGGCCACGGTCTTCTGTAGCAATTAGTTCAACAGATTCACCACCCTCTGGCTGAAGAAACTCTCCCTCAAGAAACTCTCCCTCATCTCAGTTCTAAAAGGTCATCTCTTCACTGAGTCTGTGTTTTCATCTCTCCTACTAATAGAAAAATCTTTTCCACATTCACTCTATTCATGCCACTCAGTATTCTCTAAGTTTCAATGAGATCATCTCTCATCCTCCTAAACGCCATCAAGTACAGACCCAGAATCCTCAACTGCTTCTGATATAACAATCCCTTCATTGTCATTGTTCTTGTAAATCTTCTCTGGACCCTTTCCAAGACTAGCTCATCCTCCCTTAGATACCGGACCTAAATCTGCTCACAATGATCCAAACGTCGTCTGACCAGAACCTTAGACAACCACAGCAGTACATGTTGTATTCTAGCCTTCTTGCAATGAGTGTTAACTTCGTATTTACCTTTCTAAATGCCAACAGAACTTGCAGGTTGACTTTAAAAGAATTAAAACCAAAAGAACTGCAGATGCAGTAAATCAGGAACAAAAACAGAAGTTGCTAGAAAAGCTCAGCATGTTTGGCAGCATCTGTGAAGAGAAAAGCTCTGAGGAAGGGTCACCGGACCCAAAACATTAACCCTAAAAGAATCCTGAATTAGGACTCCTAAGTCCCTCTGTGCTTCAGATTTCTGAAGCCTTTCCCCATTTAGAAAATACTGATGCCTCTATTCTTCCTACCGAAGTACATAATCACATATTTGCCCCCATTATATTTCATCTGCCACTTCTTTGCCCACTTACGCATTATGTCCAAGTCCTTCTGCAGCTTCCCTGCCTCCTCAACATTACCTGTCCCTCCACCTTTGTCTCATCTGCAAACTTAGCAAGAATACCCTCAGTTCCTTTGCCCAGATCGTTAATGCATAACATGAATAGTTTTAATCCCAACACTGGTCCATGCAAAACTTCACTAGTCACCGGCTGCCACCCTGAAAAAAAAGCCTTTCATCCCCACACTCTGTTTTCTGCCAGTCAGACAATCGTCTATATTTATTTCTCATCCCTGCCTGCCCTTGAGGATGTGGTGGTAAGCTGTTCTTCTTGAACCCACTGCAGTCCATTTGACGTAGGTTGACCCACAATACCCTTGGGGATGGATTTCCAGGGTTTTGACCCAACACTGATCAGAAATCCTACCTTGTTCTTAATTTTATAGTTTTCCATGCAACCTAAGCCACTCACATCCTACTATTTAGGTTAAACCCCTATTGGCAGCCTTAGTGATGTAATTCATAAGGGGTCTGGTCCTGGCATGATTCAGTGGAGCCCATCCCATTGAAACAGTTCCCTCCTTCCCCAGTTCTGGTGCCTATATTCCATTTCTTCCACACCAATCTTTGAAGACTCACATTTACCTCTTTAATTTTGTTGATGTTGTGTCAATTAGCTCATGTTATGATGGTAGTCCAGAGATTATTACGTCCTTGATTCTGCTGTTTAAATTTAGCCCCTAGGTGCTCACATTTCCTTAGCAGAACCTCTTTCAACTTACATCATTGGTACTCATATGAACCACAGCACTGGATCTTTCCCTCCCATTCCAAGCTCCTTGGCAGCTCAGAACAGATATCCTGCATCTGGTCACCAGCCATGCACCACAACTTTCAGGACTGTTTGGCCGCAGAGAGCAGACTGTATTCATCTGACTGTGCTATCCTCGATCACAACTACATTTCTTTTTTCCACCAGTTTGAATGGCCGCCTGTACCATGGGGCTATGGTCAGTTGCTCACCTTCCTACACCCTCTGCTCTCATCCACACAGCAAACAAGAATCTCAAACCTGTTAGACAAGGTCAAGGGCTGAGGGTCTTTCAGTGCTACCTCAGTTGTTCTCGCTTTCTACCTCGCTCATAGTCATACCCTCCTGTCCCTGATCACTGACCAAATTTGCAATAGCCCATCAAAGGGGTAAAACTACCTCTTGACACATGTCAGCAAGGTAATTCTTCCCCTATCTCTTGTTTCACAGTGTTTGAACTCCAGATCACCAAATCGCAGGTGGAGTTCATCAAACAATTGTTATAGATGTGGTCATTATGGACCACAATGGGGTTCACAAGCTCTCACATCATACAGGTACAACACATTACATGGGTCTGCACCTCTATCTTATATACTTAGTCCTCAATTTGGTTTTTTTTATTTAATTACCCACAGTTGTTTTAGTTTGTAATCTGCAAATACTTCTCCAATTTACCTTCAATCTGACAGTAACCGAAAATACATAATCAAATTAACTATCAACGTATTTAAAGTTTTCCTTTGATGCCATTTTGTGCTTATTCTGTACTTCAATTTATCCAGTTTAAAAAACTTAAAAGCTATGAGCCCCACAAAAAATTACTTCTTCCTCTCAGCACTCAATTCCAATGCTCTGTCCAAAGTCCCCCAACTATATATTTACTAAAGCAGTGTCTCACTCCGGTGTGATCTCTCCTTCCTGACCATGTGAAGTTTATTGATTGTGCACTTTCAACAGGCCCTGTCTTAAATGGAGCTGAGATGACTCGCTATTAAGCTTCAATAGTAATCAACACCTATTAAGGCCCTATTCAGGCTTCAAGTGATTGACTGATAACCGCTCCTCAGTTGGTCTGGCAACATATGTGAAGAAAAAATCAGAGTTAACATTTTGGGTCCGGTGACCCTTCCTCAGAACTGATGATAGCTAGGAAAACATCAGTTGATATGCACAAAATAGGGAGGGGAATGGGGTATGGAGTTAACGATAGCATAGAGCCCAAAGATTGAGAAGAGCAGTTGAATAGACAAAGGAGTTGATAATGATCTGGCTAGGAGGGTGAATAGTTGTTAATGGGGACAGTTAGTGACTAACAATAAATAGTGTGTAATGGCAGGCTATGTGATAACAAGGCCTGGTGTTTGGGGTAGGGGGCTAGGACATGGGAGAGTTTAGGCCTGAAAACTAGAGAATTTGGCCACTAATATCCACCATAAACCCTCTGACTTCCACAGCTACCTGGACTATGCATCCTCACACCCTGCTTCCTCTAAAGACTCCATCTCATTCTCTCAGTTCGTCAGTCTCCGTCACATATGCTCAGATGAGACCAACTTTGACAAGGGAGCCTCTGAAATGTCCACCTTCTTCCTCAACCAAGGATTCTCCAGCATCTTGTCAACAGGGTCCTCAACCAGGTCCGACCCATCTCCCGCACTTCCGCCCTCACCCCTCCTCTTCCCTCTCACAACAGTGATAAGGTTCCCCTTGTTCTTACCTACCATCCCACCAGTATCCACATCCAGAAGATCATCAGACACCATTTTCACCAACTCCAGCGAGATGCCACCACCAGACACATATTCCCCTCCCTACCCTTGCCCGCCCTCCGCAGGGACTGTTCCCTCCAGAACACCCTGCTCCACTCTTCCTTCACCCCTAACACTCCCCCACAGCCCCACGGCACCTTCCCCTGTAACTGGTGAAGGTGCAACAACTGCCCATTTACCTCCTCCCTCCGCAGAGTCCAAGGGCCCAAACATACCCTCCAGGTGAAGCAACACTTTACCTGCACTTCCCAGAATCTAGTCTACTGCATTCACTGCTCACAATGTGGTCTCCTCTACACTGGGGAAACGAAGCGTCGACTGGGTGACAGCTTCACAGAATATCCAGGTTCTGCTCGCAAAAAAGACCCTGAGCTACCTGTTACCTGCCACTTTAATGCACCATTCTGTTCCCTGGCCAGCATCTCTGTCTCTGGCTTGCTGCAGTATTCCAGCAAAGCTCAACGCAAGCTGGAAGAACAACACCTCATTTTCCACTTGGGGACCCTGCAGCCCTCCAGACTCAGTATTGAGTTCAATAATTTTAGAGCCTAAACGCTCCCACTTCCTAGCCCCCTACCCCAGACACCAGGCTTTGTTATCACTTAGCCTGCCAATACACACGACCTACTGTTAGTCACGAATATTCCCCATTAACAACTATTCACCCTCCGAGCCAGATTCCTATCAACTCCTTTGCCTGTCCAACTGCTCTTCTCTGTTTTTGGGTTCTATTCTATCATTTACGCCCAAACCCCTCCTTATTTTCTGTCTAATTCTCTGCTTATTAATACTATTCCTTTAAAATAATGATTAAGGAGCATCATGAAAAATTTCACAGAAAAGTTATCATTTCATTGAGCAATTGATTGCAAGATTAAAGAAGTAGGTGTCTGTGCTCAGGGAATGTGGTCAACAGGCCAGAGAAGAGATGTTATGTTTTATGCGTGATACAAAGTAGTACTGGGGAAAGGGAAGTCATTTTGTGGTTGTGAAATGTATACTGAATTTTTTTTCTTTTAACCTAAACGCTACAGTGTGAAACAGCATTCCACTATGGCTTCAGAACTACTTGGGGGAGCTTTAACATTCTCAGTAAAAACTGAAAGAACTGTAGATGCTGTAAATCAGAAACAAAAACAGAAATTGCTGGAAAAGCTCAACATGTCTGGCAACATCCCTGGAGAGAAATCAGAGGTAATGTTTCAGGCCCGGTGACCCTTCCTCAGAACCGCTGATGACAGCCCAGTCCTAATGAAGATTCCCGATCCGAAACATTCAACTTTCTTGGTCCTTTGATGTTGCCTGACCTGCTGTGTTCCTCCAACTCCATACTATATTGACTCTGACTTCAGCATCTGTGTTTCATGCTATCTCCAAGTGACTGAAAACCCTACTGCAAAGCCTCTGCTATCTAATATGTTCACCCAAAACTCTAACTTCGCACTTACTCTATATATCCTGTGATTAAATGGGAGACCAAATGTCTTTCAATGTCAGTCTTCAATATATTGAATGACGGAGTGCCTTCCATTATGCAGGGTAGAAAATTCCAAGGGTTCACAATGCTTCAAGCAAGAACATTTCTCCTTATTTCAGTCCTAAGTGACTTTGCCTTATCTTGAGACTACAACCCTGACAGCTGGATTTTCTATAACTCAGAAAATCAGACAGCTGAAGGGAGGTGAAACCAGCTGCATTGCATAGTTTTATACATTTTCAGCAAGGCTTGTGCGTCAGAAGGAGGAGCATTGCTGCAATCTGTCTCCCTCCACACAAACAAGCACTCACTTGTTCACTTAACTGAATGTAAACCTATCTCAATCTGACGCCAATCTGCAAGTCACCCACCTCCATGGTCTCTCCCCCACTCAGTGATTTCTCATTTTTTCAAATGTTCTATCCTGCCTTCCCACTCTCCCACTCATCTCTGGCTATGGATTTTACACAGGCTTTCTATATAGTCAGCCTTTCAGTAAGACCAATTGTTAGGGTGAAATAAAGTAGTCCTGTCATTAAAGTCTTCTTCATTCCTATATTTTCATGTTCCTGGCTGCTAATAGTCACCTCCAAATTCTCCCTGTAACCATCAAATCATTATTCCAAAAAAGAATATTTTTGAGTGCACAAAGAAAACAGAATAGAGAACAATGTATAAAAAACATCATCTCTGAGTAAATGGGAAAATGCTAATACAATTAAGTTTTCAAAATTCAGAGAGATACCTTGCATTTTTCAAATTTAGACAAGTTAACAGTTTTATTTTTGAAAACAAAACTATTTTTCAAATGTAAGCCTTGTCAAAAATGTGGCAATTAGTCAAGAATCTACCATAAGTGGCTTTGCAATAATGTGGTCACTGACTTGACAAAGGCAGACGGAAGTCAAAATACAAATGTATGTTGAAATTCAAGCAGCATTTTACTAACAATGTCAACTAGAAATACACCATTATATAAACAGAAATTCTGAAATGACTATAAGGGTTTTGCGATATTATGACTGATGATGACAGCATGGATTATAAAGCAAACAAATTTTAAAAAAAAATGGAAAAGAGCTTCTAGAATATGCTTAACATGAAAAAAGTGCATAATATCAAAATACACTTTTCATAATAGGTACACAGGAATTGTTGGACCAGTAAAGAGCAAGGTCTGAATGGTCTTATCAGGGACATTTTTTATCTCATTTAGTCCCAAATGAACAAAGTAACCTAATGCCTATTTAGGTATTGCCTGGAATGCTAAAAATTGGTCTGCACAAATTTAACAGTGGGACTCATGCCTTTGTAGGTTAGGGATAAGCTCCTCCACTGTTACTTAGACATATTTGACTCCAGTTGCTAATTTGTACCCTACTTTCGATAATGTTTCTAGTGCGTTCAATGTTTGTTGACAGTACTAACATTGGTCTTTGGATAGAAGTAATTTTCATTGCAGATTAAATGGTTCAAAATCATGCTGGACACAGCTGTTAAAGCAGGGACAGCGATTGTTCAAATAACGATGACATTGTTCATGCCATCTTCAAATCATTGTGTTTTACTCCATTTATGGCTCCATATGATTAGCCAGCTGCATTGTGCAAAGATGCGAGGTATATAAGAAACATTTTTGGGACATTCTTTTGGGCTATTTTGCAGCGCACCACTTGTCCAGGCCATAAACATAGACTGTTGGTAAGTACTCTAGTGGAGTCATGGATCTGGCGATGTCACAGTGCAGTAAGTGATTCTAAGTTTCTGAGAGAGTTTAGAAACTTCATATATCAAGGGTAATCCTTCTGCCCAAACAATCAGCCCTTTTTTCCTATTCACTCATGGGATGTAGTTTTGTTGGTTGAGAGGGCACGTTTTGCCAGTCCCTAGGCACCCGTGAGAAGGTGGTGGTGAGCTGCCTTCTTGAACCGCCACAGTCCACATGCTGTAATTTGACCTTACAGAGGGACTTCCAGAATTTTAACACGGTGACAGTGAAAGAACGGTGATATATTTCCAAGCTAGGATCAGGAGTGCTTTGGAGGGGAACTTGCATATGGTTGTGTACCTTGTACCTTGTCCTTCTAGGCAGAATTTCATGGGTTTGGAAGGTACTACCTGAAGATCTTTGGTGAATTTCTGGAGTGCATTTTGTAGATTGTACATATTGCTGTAAATGAGCATCAGAGAATGATAAGATTCCTATGATGCAGAAGAGGTTATTTAGCCCATCAAGTCTGCACCAACATTCCAAAGATCATCCCTTCCAGACCTCCCCCAACCCTGTCTCCCCATAACCCCACATTTACCATGGCTAATCCACCCAGCCTGCACATTCCAGGACACTATAGACAATTTCGCATGGCCAATCCATCTAACCATGTCACTGGTGGAGTGACTAAATATTTGTGGATGCTGTGCCAATAAAGCAGGCTGCTTTGTCCTTGATGATGTCAATCTTCTTGAGTATTGCTGGAGTCTGTTACTGAATGTACAGTGTCAAAGTGGGGTGGATGAAGGATTGGTGCAGTACGAAGGCACCATGCCAGCATTCATATGCCTACATGATGTGTTGTATGTTATTACATTGCAAAAGAACACAAATAGAGTGCCACTGTACTGAAATGTTAACTCTGCTTTCTCTCCACAGATGCTGCCAGATCTGAGTTTTTCTAGCAATTTCTGTTTTTGTTTCTGATTTCCAGCGTCTGCAGTTCTTTGTTCAGTTTTTCCTCAGAAAACACCATTTGTAATCAATGATTTGGCAGACTTCCAGGAACCTTTCCTAGCTAAAACTGTTCACTGCAAGTTTTGCTGCAGAAAATTCTACAATTGTATTACAGACCCTGGATCAAGCAAAGTTGCTTCATGTACTGTTCCTGCAAGGCACGCAAAGTTTAGCAGTTCTGGAGGAAATGGTCTCCTACAAACTCTCCTCCTCATCTTGCTTGCTTTTCCTGTAGCAACAGTTTGGTACTTACCTGAACCCAAACAATAATGAAGAAGAGGAAATTGGTAGATGCTGAAAGTTTGCTTCCCTTTGTGGGACAGACAAGAAATAGGCTAATAGGCTAATAGATCTAACCTCTGCGGTTCTGCCACATTCAGTCGTGAATGGTGATGGACAATTAGACAACTAACTGGAGGAGGAAGCTCTACAAATATCCCCATCCTCAATGATGGAAGAGCCCAGCACGTCAGTGCAAAAGTTAAGGCTGAAGCATTTGCAGCAATCTTCAGCCAGAAGTGCCAAGTGGATGATCCATCTCGGCCTCGTCCAGTGGTCCCCAACATTACAGATACCAGTCTTCAGCCAATTCGATTCACTCCACATGATATCAAGAAATGGTTGGAGACACTGGATACTGCAAAGGCTACAGGTCCTGACAACTTTCCTGCAATAGTACTGAAGACTTGTGCTCCAAAACATACCGCTCCCCTAGCCAATTTGTTCCAGTACAGTTACAACACTGGTATCTACCCGGCAATTTGGAAAATTGCCCAAGTATGTCCTGTACACAAAAAGCAGGACAAATCCAACCTGAGATAATAAGTACTGCAGATGCTGGAGAATCCGAGATAACAAGGTATGGAGCTGGATGAACACAGCAGGCCAAGCAGCATCATAGGAGCAGCATCAAAATCATTTTCTGATGAAGGGTCTAGGCCCGAAACGTCAAGCTTTCCTGCTCCTATGATGCTGCTTGGCCTGCTGTGTTCATCCAACTCCACACCTTGTTATCTCAAATTCAACCTGGCCAATTATTGCCCCATCAGTCTACTCTCGATCATCAGTAAAGTGATGGAAGGTATCATCAACAGTGCTATTAAGCAGCACCTGCTGAGAAATAACCTGCTCAGTGACGCCCAGTTTGGATTCCGCCAGGGCCACTCAGCTCCTGACCTCATCACTGCCTTGGTTCAAACATGGACAAAAGAGCTGAATTCCAGAGGTGAGGTGAGAGTGACAGCTTTTGATATCAAGGCTGAATTCAACCGTGTGTGGCATCAAGGAGCCCTAGCAAAACTGGAATCAATAGGTATCAAGGGGCGAACGCTCCAGTGGTTGGAGTCATACCTGACAACATAGGAAGATGGCCACGGTTGTGGGAGGTCAATCGTCTCAGCTCCAGGACATCTCTGCAGGAGTTCCTCAGGGTAGTGTTCTAGGCCCAACCATCTTCAGCTGTTTCATCAATGACCTTCCCTCCATCCCAAGGTCAGAAGTGGGGATGTTTGCCGATGATTGCACAATGTTCAGCACCATTTGTGACTCCTCAGATAGTGAAGCAGTCCATGTTCACATGCAACAAGATCTGGACAATATCCAGGCTTGGGCTGACAAGTGGAAAGTGACATTTGTGCCACACAAATGCCAGGCTATGACCATCACCAGTAAGGGAGAATCTAATCACCATCCCTCGACATTCAATGGTGTTATCATCACTGAATCCCCCACTATCAACATCCTGGGTGTTACCATTGACCAGAAACTCAACTGGACTCACCACATTAACGCAGTGGCTACAAGAGCAGGCCAGAAGCTAGGAATACTGCAAAGAGTAATTCACCTCCTGACTCCTCAAAGCCTGTCCAGCATCTACAAGGCAGAAGTCAGGAGTGTGATGGAATACTCCCCACTTGCCTGCGTGAGTGCAGCCCCAGCAACATTCAAGAAACTTGACACCATCCAGGAAAAAGCAGCCCGCTTGACTGGCACTACATCCACAAGCATTCACTCTAAGCACCACCAATGCACAGGAGAAGCAGTGTTTACTATCTACAAGATGCACTGCAGAAATTCACCAGGATCCTCAGACAGCACCTTCCAAACCCACGACCACTTCCATCTAAACGGACAAAGGCATCAGACATATGGGAACATCACCACCTCCAAGTTCCCCTCCAAGTCACTCACCATCCTGACGTGAAATATATCACTGTTCCTTCACTGTCACTGGGTCAAAATCCTGGAATTCCCTCCCTAATAGCATTGTGGGTCAACCCACAGCAGGAGGACTGCAGCGGTTCAAGAAGGCAGCTCACCACCACCTTCTCAAGGGCAACTAGGGATAGACAAGAAATGCTGGCCCAGTCAGCGACATCCACTTCCCATAAATGAATAGAAAAAAAAGTTTAAAAATTAGATGCTATCCCAATTAAGACGGACATGAGAAGAAATGGCTCATTCTCAGAGGATCATGAATCTGTGGAATTATTTTTCCCGAAGAGTGATGGAGACAGGGTGATTGAATATTTTTAATGCAGGGGTAAATTGATTTTTGGCTGCAAGTGTGTCAAAGGGTATGAAGAATAGGCAGCAGAGTGAAATTGAGGTTGTAATCAGATCAGCCATGAAATATGAACTGGTGGAGCAAGTTTGAGGGGCAAAATGATCGATGCCCACTTCTATTTCCTGTATTCATCTGTTTGTATATACGTTCAGGCCCTGTACCGCTTTTGTTAACCCCAGTGAAAATTCGATGAGACTTCTCCACGAAGACAAAAGTGAATCACCAGAATTACACCATCCAACCTGGTGTAATTTACCATACAGGTAACAAAAACAAAAAATCTAGTCCAATTTTAACATGATATTAAATGGTACCAGTTAGGAAAACCAAAGCTAACATTTGCATCAAACAATATTGAAGGGCCAAATCATGATCATAAATGCTCAAGCCATCAGAAGAAAATGACAGGTTTTCAATGGATTAAGTCCATAAAAGATATCTGATGAAGCAGAAGGAGACAGAAAATGAATTTTGGATTTGGAAACAAAAACAGAAGTCGCTGGAAAAACTCAACAGGTCTGGCAGCATCTGTGAAGTAAAACAAGAGTTAACATTTCCGGTCCGGTGACCCTTCCTCAGAACATACCTAAAACGTTAAATCTATTTTTCTTCACAGATGCTGCCAGACGCGCAGAGCTTTTCCAGCAACTTATGTTTTTGTTCCTGATTTACAGCATCCGTGTCTTTCGGTTTTTATTTGGGTTTGGAAAAACAATTCACTTAATAGATTCATCTGGGTTTTATCTGACCACATAAGGAGAAGTAAGTTCTTTATGATGAATAATGAATCCATTATTTGGAAATATAGCAGAAATGAAATTCTAGCAATATAACTTCCCTGGTCCAGTGAGGATTGACCAATATTTAACTGCTTAGCTGTGAAATACTGGCCTTTTTATTTTAGTTACTGTTCAATATTCAACTTTTAAACTTTTATTCCTGACATACATAGGTATGTCAAGAATAAAAGAATGACTAGAGTAAGATTAGGGCCAGTCAAGGACAGTAGTGGGAAGTTGTGCGTGGAGTCTGAAGAGATAGGAGAGGCGCTAAATGAATATTTTTCGTCAGTATTCACACATGAAAAAGATAATGTTGTCGAGGAGAATACTGAGATACAGGCTATTAGACTAGACGGGATTGAGGTTCATAAGGAGGAGGTGTTAGCAATTCTGGAAAGTGTGAGAATAGATAAGTCCCCTGGGCCGGATGGGATCTATCCTAGGATTCTCTGGGAAGCTAGGGAGGAGATTGCAGAGCCTTTGGCTTTGATCTTTATGTCATCATTGTCTACAGGACTAGTGCCAGAAGACTGGAGGATAGCAAATGTTGTCCCTTGTTCAAGAAGGGGGTGTAGAGACAACCCTGGTAATTATAGACCAGTGAGCCTTACTTCGGCTGTGGGTAAAGTGTTGGAAAGGATTATAAGAGATAGGATTTATAATCACCTAGAAAGGAATAATTTAATTAGGGATAGTCAACACAGTTTTGTGAAGGGTAGGTCGTGCCTCACAAACCTTATTGAGTTCTTTGAGAAAACAAGCATGGGGCTGGATGAGCACAGCAGGTCAAGCAGCATCATAG